>CM068954.1:47340490-47353981 GCA_035128595.1 Eptatretus atami | reverse complement strand
GTTGCAGCAGGTTGATCAGCATCTCAAGGAGATGGGGATGGGCCAGGCATCTGCCTGGGGGGTGGCCAGAGTCCCCTGGAGTACCGGCGGAAAGTGGACGCAGCGACTCACTGCACCGGTGCATGCTCCCATACTTGACCTGACCCAGACCCCCCAAATCACCACTCAGCCTGTTTGCAAACCCCTCAGCTACCCTTTCATCCTTGAGCTTTCCAACATCCAGCCGAGGCTGGAATGGATTTCATCTGCAACTTCAGAGTTGCTACAACAAGCCTGTGGTCGGTATTTATGAACTGAGAACTCCGGGGGACGCTGCAGTTCTAAATCATCCTTCAGTGATCAACGAGCACATGGTCACCCTCCTTTGCCACAACACCAACGTTGGAATACAAAGTCCAGCGATGAGCCTGTGGCCGCTGAAACCATGAACCAGCCATACTAAGTCCACAACTTCTTTCAAAGTCAAGGAACTTGGTGCTATTCTGGTTCACAGTTCCAGACCCATAGGGAAAAACACGTCTCATAACCAGCCCTATCAGTTCCAGTTGATGCATTGAAATCCCCCGTCTTGAAGAGTTTCTCGCCTGCAGCACTGATCAACCCCAGACTCGAGTGCGACAGAATGCCTCCTTCACAGTGACATCACTCACCTCAGTCGGAGCATATATAGAGACCAGGGAAATGACATCCAAGGAGTGATTAATCCTCAGTCTCATAATATGCTCATTGACTGGTGTTCCCTCAATTATCATGGGAGTCCAGCAACTCCTTGGGTATGGTAAATATCAGAGCAACCATACCCGTACTATGTGTAACCACACACCATGATCTCACCACTATCCAGTCTCTGAACCTCAGAGAGTGCTGCAATACCAATGTTCAAATGCTGGAGCTCAGATGATAGCAGAGACAGGTGATCATCCTGTCTTAGGGATGGGACATTTCAGGCACCCACCCGGAGGGACCGCCTCAGGTTAAACCGAGGAGATGCCGTCTGGGGACGACACCTCAGCACCACCCTGACACACACCACCACAATCCAACCCAGGAAGATTACCTCGTGCTTTTTTGTTCCAGCAAAGAATGGGGGTCCTGAAAGCTTTGCCCCAATCACGTCATCCGGTGAGCTGCCCTGCAAAGGGAAGCTGCACAGTTTCAGTTTTCTTTGTGTTTTTTTTCATGTGTTTTGGGGAATGAAGTGTTTTTATGGTGGCTGGGTGTAGAAATTCTGCCATCAACCTCCCAGGAAAAGGAAACCAAACTGCAGGAGGACTTCCACAGATGTAGTTGAGCACCAGATATGGATGGCCGTTGGCTCACAAGGAGCTCCTCCGCCCTTTGGCAGGTTTTGGTTTTAATCCTGTTGGGTGTCCATATCCATCCACCCTCCTCACCAGGAAACCTGGTTGGGGAGACGGTTTAGTCGCCGACAACCCGACCATGGAACAGGTTAGTACAGATTTACATGGTACCTGCAGCAAGTCAGAGATGTGATCTGACCTGACCTGACAATCGTGTGGAGAATAGCATGCCGATATCTATAGAATACCTTGAAAGTAATGTACATATAAGCTTTGTTTTGAGTATAAACAAGTGCCAAGCCAGGGGGTCCACATGCTATGCCCCCACTGTTCTCAAGACAACAAACACAACTAACCACTACTCCATTTCCAAAATCTCCACCACCCCCACTCATTCGACTCCCAATGAGGCCTACACTGTCCTTGAAAAGTTTGGTCACAGTCAATTAAAGCAGTTAAATAGATTGCCTTTCCTCATAATCTACCCCCCCCCCCCTAAAATGAAAAATCTATACATGAATAACTTGAGATTTCTCCCTCTCCCCCCAAGCACCACTCCAAAACCCCCCTTCCTCCCCCCATAACACTCACTACAGGGCCACCACTATGTCTGCCAAGTTTGGTGGCCCGACAATGTTGTTCTCAAGATGTACAACATATAAGGAATGGACAGACAATAAGGGCAGCTTTGCTTTTGTGTCAGCTTTGTCTGATGCGAGATTGGTTAGCAAACGTGCCACATGTGGACCAACAAATGTCCAAATTAAGTTTGAAACGCCTGCATAGAAGGTACCACAATGTGATGGGATTTGAGCGTGTTATGATTTGAGTTTTAATGAGTTTTGATACTGAAATCATTGTGTTCTCTTGGGGACCCACAGGTGAACACTCCGACAAAAACTTATGGGCTTGGGAAAGGGCAGGCCCCTGATCTCAAGTACATTGAGGCGTGTGCACGGCGCATTGCATCGCTTGCTACCGGTTACAAGATCGTCGTGGAAAAGAGCACTGTGCCCGTGAGAGCTGCTGAGAGCATCAAACGCATCTTTGATTCCAACACTAAAAATGACTTGCACTTAGAGGTATGTTGTGTTCCCCATCTATTGAAACAAAGGCGAACAAGTGTACAGTCTGGTGGAGATATGTAGTTGGCTTGCCAGTACTGCTTGGAGTTCATATGTGAGCTACTTCATCCACATTTGGTGTGTGTGCAAGTGTGGTCCCACAAATCTGTATCCCACAAGCTTGTGTTCTATTTTTAACTTGGCTTGAGTGGTTCTATGGCAAAGTATTCACACACGGCAAAAAAGCAGGAAACTTCAAAACTATGCAGCCATTCATTCACCGTTTGTTTATTTATTTCATTGCATAATTATTTTGAATGACGTGCCGCAAAGTATAGCAGTGGAAAATCGTGGTAGACTGAACAGACAAAGAACGTCACTGAATTGACGGTTTGTTAAAATAGCCTTTAAACTAAAATGCTTGATAACATTGCTGCATGGGAAAGTTCCAGGTTCAAATCCCCCAAAATCTGAATCTTACAATAATTATACCAGATGCATCTTGAGGACGAAAAGAAAACTCTCTTATTGAATCCCTTGTCCATCACTAGCTTTTTTTGTCCCTTGTTTCCTAATGAGGCTGACTAATATCAAACAATATTTTGTGTTTGGGTGAAAATCTTTGGAAAGCTGCACTATGAAAAGGTCAATATTCTGAAAAATATCTTCAAGAATGGTTGATGCTGTTGGAATGTGAAATGGGATCGAGTTTGGAACTTTGGTGAACCATCAATTTTGGTATTTCTACCAAGCACGTTACAAACAGCTGAATAGAAAAACCAAATTAAGTCCATTGTTTGAGGCAGAATAGCAGTGACGAGTCATTAATACTTGACGTACTAGTTGGATCATGCAAGAAATTCTTTGAAATGTCGTTTTATGACGTGTTGTTGACGTGCGCTTTGGTATGTGATGTTGATGAATCTGTGTGCAAGAAAACACGAATTGGTCTCGCCCCGAAGCGCTTGCAAGACTATTGCAATGCCTCTGTCTGTCTGTCTGTCTGTCTTTGTCCACATCCATATATTTTTACGTAAATTGTTTTTTTCTCTGCAACCACTTGTCCAATCGATGCAAAACTTTAAACATAGGAGGGACTCCTCATGGAGAATATTTGATTGATAATTCTGATATCATAGACCACATGGTATGGCAGCCATATTGGGTTAAAGTAAAATCTGGACATCTTCTCCAAAACCGCTCAACGAAAAAAATTGAAACTTGGCATCCTTACTGTAATTCACAGACCGGTGTTTGTGTGTTTGTTTGTCGCGCTACTCCTCCTACAGTTCTGGCCGAATTACATCCAGACTTGCTGCAGAGGATCAGCATAACCCTAATTCATGTATAGGGGTGTTTTTATCTTTGCCGGTGGTCTTGCGGGGGGGGAGGAGGGTGAAGGGGAGGGATGCAAATTCTCTATGTAAATGTGTATCATGTCGTGCCGCCCTTGGGTGGGGGAGGGTATTACAAATCTCCACCATTTCCAGTACAGTGTTACTGTCCCCACGTTTTCCAGTGCAGTGAGGTGTTTTGAATTATACGCAGTAGGTATGTTTTTGCTTCATGCGCGTAACCCAGGTTATTTATTTTTTGCTTATACAGAGCTGTCAGTTGTGTATACACCGCTCAAATAAAGGTATGCGTCAGAAGAACGTGTTACATGCTTAAAACAAGATCACCCGAAGGGCAGGTACGATGCTAGTATGTCATCAACTCCCCAAGGGGTATGTAGGGTGATAACGATGACATTATCAGTGAAGTGGTACTCTAACCATAATTGGTTGAATTGAAATCCTTATCCAAAAAATCTGAAACTTCATATATCTGATCTACGACCCGATGTGAGTGAGGAATTAAATTTATGACGTCATCGGTCATGTGTTCTGTTGGCCATATTGGATTGAAAATAAAAACTTTCTTCTCCAGAAGTGCTTAACAGATCGATGCAAAATTTCATACATCTAACATTAGGCATGGGGAATATTATTCGAAAGTTCTTTTTTTTTCATATTAACCTTTAATGACTCAATTAAGCCTTTATGTGCACAAAAGTGGTTGTTAAATATCCTAATAATCAATCAATAAAGCTATGGATAATGGCAATGTATGAGACATGATATGGGTGTATGGGCCATAATGATGGCTTGTTCAGTTGACGATAGTATGTGTTCAGAATGAGCGTGTGAGGCAAGACTATGCGCTCCACTGAGTGCCATTCTAGTTTGCAACAATTATAGGCTACTTGGGGAACAAGCTGATCATTGTGGTTCTGCATTAATTTTGAGGTGCAAATGTAACTTTATGTAATCCATAAACCACTTGTACAATGATAAATTTATCATCTTTATCAATAAATGTGGGGGATAACTTGCCTGCCCCACGTGGTCTGGTCTCCATAAGATGCTAGTCCATTCCTTGTGGTTGACTTTGTTTCCCTTGTTACAGGAGGTTGTTAAAAATGAGCATCGGCTTGACCTTCTGAACTTCCCACTAGATGACCAAATAAAAATAAAAATAATAATAATTGACAGTTTTAAGAATGTCCCGAAAGTTCGGAAAAGTCAATTACCTTGTTCGTTTGATATTATGCAATCGATGTCGCCAAAATTCGAAACTGTACTTTAAAGTCGAGCTTTTAATTGCTTGATTTATAATGGGGGTTGGGTTGTATGGTCAGGTGCTGTCAAATCCAGAATTCTTGGCTGAAGGGACGGCCATTGACGACTTGAAGAGCCCTGACCGAGTGCTCATTGGAGGAGAAGAAACAGCCAAAGGCAAGCAGGCAGTGGAGGCCCTCGTCCGTATCTATGAACGTTGGGTTCCTCGCACAAAGATCATTACCACCAACACATGGTCTTCAGAACTCTCAAAGCTGGTAAGGAACATATGCAATAAGTGGTTTGTTGCAAAGTTGCTTTGAAGGGAGAATGTGCTCTTCTGTTTTTTTTTTAATATAATCTGCTTGTAGATAAGATACTTGGAATATTTTGCATAGCTTTGCGTCTTAATGAGCTTGTACACTAATCTTATTGATATGTTAGCATTCTTTTCTTCAAGTTGGCGAGGTAATGCACAACATTAACTGATTCATCCAGGATACTACTTGTGTAATTGATGAGATTCATGCATCAAGTGGCAACAAGAAGTTATTTCATATATTTTATACTTTTGATCTATTATATCCATGCGTTGTAATTCAACTATTTAATTATTTTGTTCGACAGATATTAAACACGTTTAAGCTGATTCAACCCAAACTGATTTATTAATCATACTACACTAATATTTTGCCTGTTATTAATTAATTCTCTTTCTTTTTAGGCTGCCAACGCATTCTTGGCTCAGCGAATAAGCAGTATCAATTCTATCGCGGCGGTGTGTGAGGCAACAGGTGCTGATGTGGAGGAGGTAGCACATGCCATCGGCACCGACTCGCGCATTGGCAGCCGCTTTCTCAAAGCCAGCGTTGGTACAGTGCTTGTGGACATTAATCGACGTTGCCATGCTTCTGTGTGTGCTGTTGTGAAAATGTTGCGAATTAATGGAGATCAAAACAAATTTACGAGTAAAACTACATTTCGTTTCTAGCCGCGACTCAGTATAACAACAGGTGTGTGTCATCCGGGATGGGGATGTTGGTGAGATTATAGCCAGCATGCTGAGTCTGTCAGAGCTTTGCCCATCTTACTATGTGGATGTTTTTAAGATTAATTTGGAGTCTTTTTATGATGAATCCTCATTTAAACCATTTTGTTTACTTTGGTTGTATGTTGACTTAACAAATCATGCATCTGCTCATGCAATAATTAAACCTACCACTGTAGGATGGGGGGAGGCATATTGCTGTTGTGAGGTTTGTTTCTATAATTAGTGCCCCCAATTTTTTTTATGGTGCCACAGAGTTTCTTAAACCCCTTGGAGAACAAAACCACTATTTAGAAAATTATTATTACTATTACAATTATTTTTTCTTCCTGCACTCCCAATATCCGAGCTGTATCACATTTCCGTGCTGTATCTCGGAGCCGGCTAGGACTTCCAGTATGAAATTTTGCATCAATAATGGGAATAGAAAGTGCATGGTGTGACATCATTTTTTGACCTTGACCTATTTTAAGGTCATGAGCTAATTAGAAATTTCAACGTTTTTATGCCTCCTCTGACGAAGTCGCTGGAGGTATTACGTTTTTGGACTGTCTGTCCATACATACGTATGTCCGTCCGTCCATGCTACTTTTCCTTTTTTATCTGCAACCGCTTATCTGATTGACACAAAATTTTCACTATAGGTGTGACGACTCATGTGGCATGTTTTAATGATAATTAAGACATCAGAGGAAAGCCTGGTGTTGGCTTAGTGGTTAGGATGGCTGACTTGGGATCCTAGGGTCTTGAGTTTGAGCTCCGTTGGCTGCTGAATTAACACCAGGTGGGGTCGACTCAGCCTGTCATCTTCCTGAGGTCATAGAAATGAGGGGCTCAGCATCAACAGCACTCCAAGAAATGATAGCTACCCGGCAGCCAAGCTGCCATACGCAAGAACCAAACAGACATCAGAGGTCACGTGGTGTGGCAGCCATGTTGGAAAAAAGGAAAAACTTTGGGCCCCTATCTCTGAAACCGCTCCATGGAAAAAATTGAAACTTGGTGCACGTGAAGTACTCCATGGGAAACGAGTTTGATTGTTTTTTGATGTCATCGGTGGCTTCGTTATGACATCATAATTGCATACGTAGAATGCTTTATCTGATCAGCATGAAAATTTTTGAGGGTCATGTAGGGATAAATTGTATGGGGGAAAAAATTGATATCATGGGTCACGTGGTTCGGCAGCCATATTGTTTTTAGCATTAAAAACCTTCAAAAAGTTCTCCGAAACAGCTGAACAGATCAAGGCAAGTTCTCCACCTTTGATGTCATAGGTCACATGGTTTGTCAGCTCTGATTTTTTTTTCAAGAATAAACCTTAAAAAACCCTCTTCTCCAGAATGGCTTGACAGATCGAGGGGAAAATTCACCCACGTTCCCCCAAGCCTTGGTGATACCATGGTGTTCACATATAATTAATGTCACATAGTCTGGCAGCCATATTGGATTGAACAAAAATGTTTATAAAAGTTATTTTTCTTGAACCGCTTCATCAATCGACCACGAATCGTCAAAGTTATGATCTAGTATTCATGGGGAATATATTGTTGTAGATTTCCCGCCCGCCGGCGTGGACAGCGCTTTTAGCCGAATCCGCCGTACGCCCACCGGACGAGCAATCCAGTCGCGACTTTCCGGAACAACGCCGAAACCAGTCACGGGTGTGCTCCAAGCACACCACAACCTTGTCCGCACTCTACCCGTGCGCTACAGGCCGATCGCCAAATAATCGATTTACCTAATTATTCGCCGGGTAGATTACCGAGAATTGTACCTCAGCAGGCCTGCTTGGACACGAGCCGCTAAGCAGCTCGCTCCGTTTTGGGATAACCGAGCGGGGTATTATCACGACACCGCTGGCACCCGATTCTATTATCAGCTATTAAAAAGCCCGCTATTATTCCGAAATGCAATACAGCAGTTCAATGAGGGGAAAATGACGCGACGAACAGGTCAACATTCAAACAAGCACATTTATTCACACACGTATGCAGTCAGGTATTCATGCAGGCACGTATACAAGCATGCACATATGCAATTATACAGCCAACAAAACAATGCAAAGACAGAGCTAATACCGTGTATTTATTATTTATACACTTATACACAGTTCTACTTAATGGACTCCGCCACAACTTTCATACAAAGAAAAGCAAGGAAAAACCCCCCCAAAGACAACGGGGTAGACTGAACCTCCTCGATCCTGACAACCAAGGAGCTTATCGCAACGTGAGACCCGCACGACGCTCAAGACGGCGCAGGTTACCTTCCTCGCTGGGGCGACCCGCGACGTTCCGTCCCACGGCAGCTAGCGTAACCGCGCTCGCCGCGCGCGCTGTGATTCGGGCCCCAGCCGGCAAGCCTGAGAGGAACAAACGGTCTTTGCTCTTTCTGAGTTGATGCTCTCTTAAGAACCCGTCTGTCCCTCACGCATGCGCTCACTCTGTTCAAGCTGTTTCCGGCATACACCCGCAGACCTTCGGCTTCACGGCCGTTCCGTTGGCTGCGCCGACTTCTCCGGCTCTCACACAAACACGCAGCTGCCGCGCGGCACAGCAGGCTTGGCCGTGCCCCCAGCTCGCGTCTCCTCCGCTCTCCTCAGCTTCTCCACCAACTGCAGGTTCAGCTCCAGGCGCTCCGAACCCCGACAGACACTCCACCGACTGACTGCGCTTGGCGTTCCGCTCGGCTTTTATAGGCCCGAGAGATGAGGTTTGGCCTTCGCACTCTCACCTCTGATCTCTGACCCCCCCCCGCTGCTCCGCCCCTCTCGCTCTCTTGATCCGAATTCCGAGGCGAAGCTTGCACAGAGCGACATGCGCGAGATCACCAACTTACGCGGCGAGCGACGTGCGCGAGATCACCGACTTGCGCGGCGAGCAAACCCCCGCGTCTGCCTGCAGCGATGCCGTTCGATGCGGACTCAGCTGTGGCTGGCGCAAAGATGGCGTCGCTTCGGAGATGAAGTGAGGCGATGTTGTTCGTGTTGATCTATTGGGGGAGATGTGGATTAGGGGATGGTGAGGAGATGTCGTTGTTGTGAACGGTTCGGAGAGGAGTGGTTGGTGGTTGGTTGTGGTAGTGGAGAAGAGTGGTTGGTGGTGGCATGGTGGAGAAGTGGTTGGTGGTTGGCGTGGTGGAGAAGGTGGTTGTGGTTGGGTGCGTGGAGAAGGTGGTGTGGTGGCGTGTGGAGAAGGTGGTTGGTGCTGGCGTGTGGAAAGGGTTGGGGTTGGCGTGGGAAAAGGTGGTGTGGTTGGCGTTGCGTGTGTGGTCCAAAATAACATAGTAAAAGAAAAACGGCTACCTCAAATCGAGCAGCGCCGGTGACACGAATAATTCCCATTAGACAACGGTGGGAAATCTATCTGAACAAGACTTATCGGCATAACTGAACTAAGAACCTCTATGGTGCTCTGCGAATTTCCACAGCCGTAACAATATGTTTTAAATTCCAACCTAACGGATGCATCGTCTGGCAGCCAGAATTATTTAATATTTTGAATCAGGGTTCAGGGATTCAAGTCAACCTTGGAACAAGTATGTATAATGATATGATAATGTGGGCGGAGGTATATGGCGTTGATATAATTTTGGCCTTAACCTAATTTTTAAGGTGATGGCCCAATTATAGACATTTTAACATTTTTCACCAAAACTCGACGAAGGCTTTTCCCATCGGAACAAAATTTCCCTCTGTAGATAGCCTGGAGCAAAGCGCATTTAAGCTTAATTTACATCCCGTCAAGGTCAAATGGCGGTCTGAAAAAATAACACGTTTTTTGTCATTGCTTAATTTTGCCAATGTGGAATCTTAGACCGCTTGATCTTCCAAGATGTTCTTACATCATCATAGTGGACCTGCATTGAAGTTGTGTGTGCCTGGTGTTGGCTTAATGGTTCGAGTGGTGGGCTTGGGATCCTATAATCCTGAGTTCAAACCCACTCAGCTGTTGAATTAATACCAGGTGGGGTTGAATCTGCCTGTCATCCTTCCAAGGTCGGCAAAATGAGTGCCAGCTTGCTGGTATTCTGTGTTGGAGTGGCGACCCGTCCAGGATTGTGCCCAAAAGCCAAGGAGACTACTTAGGCAGCACCAATGCTCTGCACAGAGTATGTGTTCCAATGGATGGGATAGATGGATTGAAGTTGTAAACGTGATATTTAATTCGTGGCCCTTGATGTACTTTTTTCGGATTATGACCTAATTAATTAGAAATACCTTTCGATCATAATTTTAATAATTTTCCTCCGATTTTTGTGATGTTGAGTTTTATGGAAAAAATTTTGATGGGGATATATTTTCTTAATTTGCACTCTATCCCGAAATGTTGAAGGTCAAGGTCATATGGCGGTCCAAACAAAAGATGCCATCATTGGATTGTGTGCCAAGGGTGTGTCGCGGGCGATCACCCAGGGTAAGCCGGGGGAAGCTTACCCTTGGTGATTGGGTTAATATAATGTAACTAGCTATCTACCATCACAAAGCAGTTTCATCATGTAAATTAGGAACCAGCTGACAAAGTGAAAATCTTTATGCTATATTTGGGTGTTTATACTGGAGACTCTCAATGAAAGAAATATGAATACAGTAATTCGCCAATTTACGTTAAGATAATTTGCATAGTTTCGATAGAACGTCATTGACATGTTATGGGACAATAATTGATTTGTCACGCTAGTCCGATGGAATGCCGTTCAAAATTTTTAAGTACAGTCCTGTGGTGGGTGCACCTTGCGAAGTTTTTAAATACATTAGCGCGCCATCTGCCTCTGTAGAAGCGACAACGTTGTGTCACCTGCCAGTGAAGAACTGACAACATGGCAAGAGCTCAGTGGATGCTGCATTGCTTTATCTCCCAGTCTCATATGTTTTCGCGCTGTAGTAAAGTGTGCTTAAGTATGTCTAATATGTACTTAAGTGAAGGTTACGCTAAGTTAGGGTGACCAATTTTTTTTCCTGGCAATGCATCCCTCCATCATAACACTAAGTTTATGGGAAACTCCGATCAGAATAACATCGCAGTTTTTAAGGAACGCATCCACAATGTAAATCGGTGACTTGCTGTCGTCTTTGAGATTCATTTGTGTATCATGATTACAAAAAAGATTTGAATACATACATTTTATTGAGATTCCACTGTACTGTATTTAATTTCATTATATATTGTGGTTTTGCAAAAAGAAATGTGAAGGATGGATCGTGAAAAACAGATCTGTTAGTGCAGTGCCTTCATAACTATCTATTGGCCACAGGATTTGGTGGGAGCTGTTTCCAAAAAGATGTTCTGAACCTCGTATATCTTTGTGAGTCTCTGAATCTTCCAGAAGTGGCTCGCTACTGGCAGCAGGTATGTTCGCTACTTGTGATCATTGTTCTTTTAAGATTGCAGAGAATAGCAAGAGGAGAATTTCTCAGGAGTGTGTTGCTTGTGAGGCTTATGAGGATTTACCTTGACAGGTTGTGGAGATAAACGATTATCAGCGGAGGCGCTTCGCTACACGCATCATTGGTTGCCTCTTCAACACTGTTACAGACAAGCGCATTGCAATGCTTGGATTTGCTTTCAAGAAAGACACTGGAGATACCAGGTTGTAACCCATTCAGGAGTTAGTAAAGCTGGAGCCATTGGGTTACTTTGTTTTTGTGTTTTCATGTGATTATTCTCATAAAAGAGGCAACAGAGGAATTAACAGCGTATAAGCGGAAAGGTTAAATATTGTTGTGGCGGGGTCGGTGGCGAGGAACGGCCACCAGGTGGAGCAGTAGAGCCGTCTCCCACCGAACACCGGAATTGCAGGTCGTAACCTTCGGATAACTCCGAAGGTCATGGGTCACTATAGGACCGTGCTCGCACAATTCTCTGACGCGTGGGGTAGGGTTAATAGCCAAATTCCAATATACCTAAGTACCACGTTGTCAATTACGGAGGTCACACCCTCGACGGACCTCGGGCGGCGGAACGGGCCGTTTACCGAGCCCGAACTGGGTGTAAACCGAGTGGGGATTACCAAGGTCGCCGGTCCAAATGAACAATTCGGCACGACGGCCTCCCTAATCCCCAATACGCACCGTGTTAACCAATGAAAGAAAGTGACAGACAACGAGCTGGTACATTGAACAATCGGGGTTTATTTATAATGGGGCAGGGGAAACAAAAAGAGCAGAGTTAAACCGACTATCAAGAAGGAATGCAAGTAATGTACAAGGCACTTAAACAATTGCTACTTATAGACTGGGCCACAGACACACACGCACACACCCAAAATAAATGGTGGCCGCGGCCTTTATTTGGCCCTTCAGCTCGGGAGGAGCAAGCTGAGGGCAAGAGTCTGCACTTGCACCTGTCCGCCTCGTGCGGTCTGGTCGAACTGGCTCGGCGGGACTCGAACCACCGCCTCAACGCAGCACCAAGCACCTGGGACGAGGGATAGATTGATGAGACGCCAGCCAGCAAGAAGGCGGACGGGCGAGAGACGACGAGGCGACAGGCGATCAAGGCCGAAAAAGCTTCCAGACGGATCAACAACACCAGGCGAGGCAGACCCAGCCAACCCAGACAGAACGTGCCGATAACTCAACCTCTCTCCCGTGCGGGGTGGGGTGATGGACTTCTGTAGTAATCTTTTCCCTGATCGGACAGGGTTTCGTCGGTGTGCTGTCCCCTCTGATTGGACAGGGGGAAAACCCTGCCTTTCTGGGGCGGAGTCGGAGCTGAGGCGATGAGCTCCTGGTTGGACGAAGGGCGTGCCCTTCCCTCATGGGCGAAGTCGGCTCTGGAGCGAGGGGCCCACCACGTCCGCAGCCAGAAGCACGTGCGTTATGGCGTCGGTGGAGCGAGGCGACGGTGCCGCTGTTGTTGTAAAAAAAAACCCTGACTAAAAAATAACTCGCAGCACAACACGAAATTCCCATTAGACATAAGGGAGGGATTCTAACTATAAACACATACTTTTCGAAATAACTGAACTACGGGATCCCTGACTGTCTGTGTGCGAAAGGCTTCCAAATTCGTAACAATATATAACACCCGTCGCTTCACTAATGGGAATATTAAAGGCGGGGGGGGGGGGAGAGAGAGAAGAGAAGGGAGGGAGGGATAGATAAGGGAGAGAGGAGGATGGGGGAGAGGGTAGTTCGGGGGGGGGGGCGAGAGAGAGAAGGGAGGGGAGGGATTGAGAAGGGAGAGAGGAGGATGGGGGAGAGGGGAGTTGGTGGGGAGGGGAAGGGGGTGTTCTGGATATGGCGTTTGATAGGGGGACTTGAGGGAAAGCCAAAGGATAAAAAAAAAAGCTTTCTTTTGTCCACTTCACACACATTTTTGACACCTCTTCCTCTCCTCAATCTCCAAAGAGTTGTATGGGAGGGGAGGGCAAGGGGCTTTGGGAGGAGGATAGCATGAGGGGAAGGGACAGGAAGGCAGTGGGAGGGCAAGGGAAGGTGGCATGAGGGGAGGTTCCATCTCGATATAACCACC
>CM068954.1:47300323-47321238 GCA_035128595.1 Eptatretus atami | reverse complement strand
ATTGGTGTAAAACAGTGCCATTACAGGCATCCTCAACAAAATGTATGAATTTCTCTCGTCTGTCGAACATGTGTATGGTTTCATTTTTTCAATTTTTTTATTAACTGCCTCTAAGCCCTCCACTTTGCAAAAAAAGTAAAACAGTTATTATTGAGTATATAGATCTGCACACATGTTAAATCTGATTGTTTTTCTCTCAGAGAGTCTTCAAGTATCTATATTTGCAAGTATCTGATGGAAGAGGGTGCACAGCTGCACATCTTTGACCCAAAAGTGCAAAAGGAGCAGATCATCAACGATTTGTCCCAATCTTGCATTGTGGGCGAGGAGCCCGACAGAGGTGTGCTTTTTCTATAATTTTAATTATATGGAGTGATGGAGATGAAGATAGGGGTAGATAGAGATAAGAGGGAGGGAATAAGAGATAGATATCGATGAGAATCCATTCATGAGTTTTAAAAACAAATTGAGTTTTAAGATTTGACCTCATCATTTCAGTGATATCAAACAGTAGCTTCAGCTTGGGTGTTCATTACTTTTGGTTCCTCCTATCAGCCAAGAACCAAAAGAAAGACACCTTGTGTTGAATCATATTTCACCAGTCTTGCACTGAAATGCTCTCACCTCGATTTATTTGTATGAAGCCCTTCCCTAAAAATCACAGGTTGGAATTATCATGGCATCATGGCATCATGGAAGGGAAATGAGGGGAAGGGTGGAGAGAAGAAATATTTGATCAAAATAAATAACTTTGGGGCAAAAAAAAGTGGAGATCCAGTAATTTCATTTCTAACCTCTTGAAACTGCTCACATACGAGGGTGGTCAAAAAGTATTTCCCCCTCAACCTTGTACGAATGCCACTGCGACAGTGATACCGAATACAGATGTTGATCATTTACGATGTAGTTTCCAGGCAATCACACATTTGTTTTTTATCCCCCGCAGACTCCTGGTCATGCCATTAGTTAGAGGGAGTACTGCATGGCTGACCTCACCTATTTATGGTATATTTTGAAAGTACAAACTTTTGGGAGTTAATGAGAAAGTAACCCAACTGTGATGGTTTTACAAGGGATACTTTTTTTGGCACAGATGTTAATCACTCTCTACATAGTTTCCAGCCAATGAAGCATTTTTCTAACAGTCGGTGAGTTTCTTTATGCCCATTGTGACAGAAGTTGTTTTTGGCTTTGAATCACAGAAAAGAGCAAACAAATATTTTGACCCCCCCTCTCTGCTTTGTCAGCAACCTTTATTGCTTATAACAGGGTTTTACATTTTTGGGGCTGAACCAGAGCTAATTACCAATGTCAATTGACTCTGCTTTGTGCTAAATATTGCCAAAAATGCTTTTTTTGCCATTATGTTCTCAGCTTGACGGGATCCTCATAGCCCTGCAAAGACAAAAGACTTGCAAAAAATTAACGAGCATCCACACGGAACTCAATAAATGTTGTACTTGCAGTCACGAAACTAGTGACGGTGGAGAAAGACGTGTATGAAGCTTGTGAGGGGGCACATGCCATCGTCATCTGCACCGAGTGGGATGTCTTCAAGGTGTGGAGTGGGGGGAAGGCAGGAAGCTGAGCCAACTCGTTCATGATGTTTCATCTATTTCATTGAATGAGTGTTTCTTCAAGCTATTTCCACTGCACATGCTAACCTTGCATGAGACACATTTCTTTGAATCGAGTGTTACAATCTCGTTTGCACCAATTATCCGGAATTGTACCAGAACCATTTCCTTGTTTTTAAGCCCTGTTTTTCGATGTAAACTTGGGTCTTCATATGGGCTTCTTCCATGACCCGGCAGAACACCTAGGTCCTAGATGTATGATATTGGTTCAGAACAATACACAGTATAAGCTTTGGTAAGACGTACTGTATATGCCATCGTTTCGTTCACGCACATGCAAGACCAAAGTGAAATGCTTGATTACAAGGATTTTCGAGTGAAATACTACTTCCATCTCAAATTTATTCGGCATTTGTACATTGTTGTTTCAAATTTGACTTGGAATAATATACAGGTCGTTCCAAAAAGACCCGGACAACTTTGGTTGTTAATATATTTAGTACCACAAATGATCCAACGATACCCTTTGATTTATATGATACAGAAACTCAAAGTGTTGTGCACACCGTCAATGCCCTTCAATGTGAACTCCATTTGTCGTGTGCAGGACATCAAAGGTGGTACACGAGTTCTTGCCCTGTTTGGCTTAGCATGTTTGCGTTTTTCTTTGCGGAGGATAATGACCTCAACAATTTACATGAACATATTGGAAGGATTCGCCTTCCCACTGATTGAAGACCTGCAACCCGATAGCATTTTTCAACAGGACGGCGCTCCCCCTCATTGGGCTTTAGTCGTTCGAGCTGTCCTGAATTTAAAATGTCCAGGTCACTGGATTGGCCGAGACGGACCAACCACCTGTCCCCCATGATCACCATACATAACCCTTCTTGATTTTTTTTTTCTTGTGGGGGTTTGTCAAAGATGATGTCGACAACACCAAGGTGGTAAACCTGCAGGATCTTCATTCTTGGATCACAGCTGCATGCGCACTGCTGCACACAAACATACTGAGCCAAACATGGCAAGAAATCGTGTACTGCCTTGATGTCCTGTATGCGACAAACGGAGCTCACATTCTCTATTATAATACCAAGCTTGCACACTAAAAACTCGGCTCGCCGTCACACGATCCCTATGAAATTGCTGTGGCACTTAGCGGACATGCCGACAATGTTTGGGAAGTCTTGGCGTTCCATAGTACAACTTGCATTTTGCACAATGCGTATTTTTGTCATTCCCCGTGTACGGTCTGTCGTCTGCTACCAGCTATGTTGTACTGCTATCCCGTGCATGTGCACGGGTATCGCTAGTTGAAGTGTATTGATGGTTTGCACAAAACTTTGAGTTTCTGTATCATATAAACCAAAGGGTGTCATTGCATCATTTGTGGTTCTAAATATATGAACAACAAAAGTTGGCGAGGTAATTTTGGAACACCCTGTACATAAATTGCTTTGCCTATGTCCAGGTCAAATTTGAACCACCCGTGTTTATTCACCCACACATGGTTATAAAATTTTAGGAAATTTACTGGACTATGCTGCTGATGTACCTTGTATTTGTGAATCTTTTTTGCTATTCCAACAACAATGCAAATTCGTTGGTAAAAGCATTTCACTTTCTAGTGGGCTTGATGCACATCATTTTGGGGCTTATTGGATACCCCTCATCTCAACGGGTATAACTGGTTGTTCCCTCTTGACTCTGAGTGCTCTCCAGATCCTGAAGGCTCCAGTGTGCCCAACCTGCAGTTTAAAATTTGGTTTGAGCATGTACCCAGTCTATTGTTTTCACGGAAGGATTGACATTTCACAAACCAGTGTTGATGAGATGACTATATTTTAATGGCAATGTAAAGTTCCATGTGCAATCCTACCAGACTCTGTGGTGCAATGGTTAGGTTAGAGCGTCCACTCCGAATCTGGGAGGTTGGTGGTTTAAAACCCCGACTTCAGTCGCACCAAGAACTTAAAAAATGGTACGTGCTGCTTCCTTTCTTGCCATTCAGCATTTAAAAGGATAAGAGCACGGATAATCCCCATAGGTTGGGGATGAGGAAATTCCCCGATGAGTGTGGTGAGAAAGGTGGCACCATTGTTGTGCCATTGCTGGTACCTTGTGCCCCGAGAAGTGACGTGTTTGTTGAGAGAGAGAGAGAGAGAGAGGAGAGAGAGAGAGAGAGAGAGAGAGAGAGAGAGCGAGCACTATGAGCCTTATATCCTGTAAAGAAAGAGAAAAAAAATCTGGTGCCTCACCACAAAAAAAAATTCTCACTTCCATTTTCCTTATTTTCCCTTCGTAGGAGTTAGAATATGAGCGTATATACCATGGCATGCTGAAGCCAGCATTTATCTTCGATGGGAGACGCATTTTGGACTCGTTGCATGACAAGTTGCAAAACATTGGCTTTCAGGTCAGCAGGAGACCATACATCAGAGTTGTGAAACTGTTGCAATAAAGTAGATTGTATGAGTTTGCCACGTCTGTGTTAAAACCTAAATGGCTATCTGAGCTGGCCCTCTGCCTTTGCAGGTGGAGACCATTGGAAAGCGGGTTGTCAAAAATGGCATCCCATACACTCCAACAAGCTCAGGCAAAGCTGACCCACTTGCCCCTCCTGCCAAGAAGGTTAAGTTGTAGCATATGTTTGTTTCTACACCACCGTGAGCAGGATTTGTTACACTACAGCATGTGATTTTAAGAAAAACGATTTGCTAAAGTATAGTTCTTCCTTTTTAATTTCACATTCCTTATGCATTCATGTAATAATGGAGGTTTGACTTTTTACTTGTAGCTAAATATTTAAGTTCTTTTATCATATATGCAAATGGTTATCGGCACGTTTCAGTTTTGAAAGGAAGTAGTGGGCTTTGCGCTCCCTCAAGTGCACAGACACTTTGTGTCAATTGGCAATCGTTTTCTCACATTGAAGGACATTTCCCTCTCAGTAGTACAAATAGAAATTGCTTGGAAGGATTTTCAGGTCTCCGGTATTTGCTTTATACTTGTAGTGTGTTGGATGTCAGGGAATTTGTGCTTGCAATGTACGATAGTTGGGTGGAGGAACGGAGGAAAATCGGTAAGAGGAGGAGAGGAGAATAAATAAAATTGATGGGAGGGAGTACAAGGAGGAGAAGAATGAATTCCACTTATTTTGGTGTATGTAATATCTAGATGGTCCCTTTTGATAAGATGAATACAAATAGCCTTAGTGCTTTATCATTTGCAAGGACTGCGCTGGGGTTTTTCGTGCCATGTCTTTGAATTTAGTTACTGATTCTCCTGCTCCCATTTAATTATGTCTACCAATGCTAAATGGTGTTGAATGTGAGGTCCAAACAACATTTTCGTTAGTCGAGAACATTTCAATCTTTTAAAAAGATTTTTTTAAGCACATATCGTTTTTTTTTTAAAGTTTGTAAAGAAGGGTCAGATCCATAATTTGGAACGACCTCTAATAAAGGAAGGGAAATAAGACAACAATGAGTGGATTAGCATCCTCACTAGACCATGCGGGGCAGGCAGATTGTTCTCACCCTGAAGGTCCATTCGAGCCAGCAGTATTTTTCTTTTTTTTTTGCTGACGATCCATTAGTGGCCTGAAACTAACTTGACTTCCTTAAGGTTCAAATCCAAATCCCCAATACTGCTTCCTTCAGCAGGATTTGAACGTACAACCTCTGGGATATCAGTCCAGTATCCTCACCAACAAGTCACTGCTGTGTACCCAAATGTGAAAGCTTGAGAAACATGTACTTTACTCTTGCCTAAACAATGGATTTTCTTTTTTAAAGTTTTTCAAAGATTGTGTGTGTGTGTGTCTTTCATCCGTGTTATCATATTTTTTAATTCTCAGTTTTGAGAGTGACAACACATTAGATTAGAATGACAAAATGAATGTCCAAGCAGGTTACAAGGGAGAGGAGAGCAGAAGTTTTCTGTTTCTGGATCAGGTTTCTGGAGAGCAGAAGAAACCCACCATCAGGTTTCTGGATCTGCTCTCCTCTTCTGCACCAAGTTTTTCAAAAAGAGTTCTCCTGTGAAATGAATGACAGGTTTGAAAATAAATGAAGTAGATAACTTTTTCTCAGCTGCCTCCAATCTAAAAACAATATATTCACAACTCTTCTATACAAGTTCAGTGAACACAACTTCACGGGAGGGGGATGATTTGTGTGAACCTTTCGGCCAACTCAAAGCATCCTGTAAACACGAGTCGTATTCCTTTGTGCTTACAAAACATCATTGTCTAATTGAACTAGTATTTGGTTCTTTTAAATGTCAAAATACACTCCACATGTATACACACCAGCTTTGTAGGATGAACGGACGAGAGGGCCACTAGCTGTGTAGAGGAATCCCATTTTTGTGCCCAGGTTTTCCCAGTGCAAAAACTTAGTTGGAGTCACATATTCTTCCACCTAACACCAGGACCAAAACAACAAGTAATGGTGGTTTCTCTGTACGTTTCTAAACAACCTTGCAAACACTTGAGAAGTCGAGCTTTAACACAAACATACCTACCTTGAGATGCCGCCGAGTGGGTTGCATGTACTGTCCCAGAGTTAAGCAGTCCACGCCTGCGTCCCGTAGTTCTGGAATATAGAAACCGAAAGTTCGGATTAAAAAGCCTCGCCCAAAATTGTTTCATTTAAGGGCATCTATCAAGTAAGCAAAAGGCCAAAGGAAGTGGGTTCGGTCCTGCCACTCTGCATACATTGTGTACAACGCCCCATTTGAAAACCCCAGCAATTATGCAATACTGATTTCCAAAGTAGTCATTGTTGTTATTTGATGACTACAAATAACAGCACCAGGGTTAAAACCCATGATATCCTCCCTCTCCCAGAGTGACCACACCTCAATTGACTTATTACAGCGCAGCAACATCGCGCTGTTATATAATTGGCTATTCTGTCCTGTGTCTTCTGTCACACTTATTGGCTATTCTGTCCTGTGTCTTCTGTCACACTTATGGCCCGTACGTCCCTTTGATCTGAAGGCTATAAATATAAATTTGTCCAACATCACAACTCTTCCCATCTTCTTCTTCTTCTTCTTCTTCTTTCGGCTAGCTCCCGTTAGGGGTCGCCACAGCGGATCAACCGTCTCCATTTCGCTCTATCCTCCACATCTTCCATTGACACTCCAACCACCCGCATGTCCGCCCTCACCGTATCCATGAACCTCTTCTTTGGCCTTCCTCTTCTCCTCCTGCCTGGTGGCCCATCTTCAACATCCTTCTCCCGATATACTCCGCTTCCCTCCTGTGCACATCTCCAAACCATCTCAATCTCACCTCTCTCACTTTGTCTCCAAACCGTCCTACCTGCACTGTCCCTCTAATATACTCATTTCTTATCCTATCCATCCTCGTCACTCCCAACGAGAATCGCAGCATCTTTAACTCTGCCACCTCCAGCTCCGCTTCCTGTCTTTTTGTTAGTGCCACCGCCTCCAAACCATACAACATAGCTGGTCTCACTACCGTCTTATATACTTTCCCCTTCACTCTTGCAGCTACCCTTCTGTCACAGATCACTCCTGCAACTCTTCTCCAACCACTCCATCCTGCCTGCACTCTCTTCTTCACTTCTCTCCCACACTCTCCGTTACTTTGGACAGTTGATCCCAAGTATTTAACCCATCCACCTTCCCCACCTCAACTCCTTGCAACCGCACCATACCACCACCCTCCCTCTCATTTACGCACATGTACTCCGTCTTACTCCGACTGACTATCATTCCCTTCTCTCCAGTGCGTACCTCCACCTCTCGAGGCTCACCTCAGCCTGCTCCCTATCTCCCTACAGACCATGATGTCATCCGCGAACATCATAGTCCATGGAGACTCCAGTCTGATCTCGTCCGTCAACCTGTCCATCACCATTGCAAACAGGAAAGGGCTCAGAGTCGATCCTTGGTGCAATCCCACTTTTACCTTAAACCGGTCCGTCATTCCTACTGCACACCTCACCGCTGTCACACTGTCCTCATACATATCCTGCACGATCCTCACATACTTCTCCACCACTCCCGACTTCCTCGTACAATGCCACAACTCCTCTCTTGGCACCCTATCATAAGCTTTCTCCAAATCACAAAACACACAATAAATGTAACTCCTTCTGGCCTTCCCTATACTTCTCCATCAACATTCTCAAAGCAAACATTGCATCAGTGGTGCTCTTTTCTGGCATAAACCCATATTGCTGCTCACAGATCGTCACCTCTCCTCTCAACCTAGCTTCCACTACTCTTTCCCACACCTTCATGGTGTGGCTTAACAACTTTTACCCTCTGTAATTTCCACAGCTCTGCACATCACCCTTATTCTTTAAAATCGGAACCAGTACACTTAATCTCCACTCCTCCGGCATCCTCTCACTTTCCAAGACTTTATTAAACAATCTTGTTAACAACCCACTATCATCTCTCCTAAGCACTTCCATGCCTCCACTGGTATACCATCTGGGCCAACCGCCTTTCCACTTTTCATCTTCTTCATAGCAGTCCTCACTTCATCCTTACTGATCCACCCACTTCCAGATTCACTATCTCCACCTCTTCCAACCTTCTCTCTCTCTCATTTTCTTCATTCATCAGCTCCTCAAAGTACTCCATCCACCTTCTCACACACTCTCCTCGCTCGTCAGCACATTCCCATTTGCGTCCTTATCACCCGAACCTGCAGCACATCCTTCCCAGCTCGGTCCCTCTGTCTTGCCAATCGGTATAAATCCTTTTCCCCTTCTTTTGTATCTAACTTCTCATACAGCTCGTTCATATGCCTTTTCCTTGGCCTTTGCCACCTCTCTTTTTGCCTTTCGCCGCCACTCCTTGTACTCCTGCCTACTTTCTTCATCTCTCTGACTATCCCACTTCCTTTTCGCCAACCCCTTCTTCCTATACTTTCCTGTACTTCCTCGTTCCACCACCAAGTCTCCTTATCTTCCTTCCTCTGTCCAGATGTCACACCAAGTACCTTCCTACTGTCTCCCTCACCACTTCTGCTGTAGTTGCCCAATCATCCCACCCATCTTTACCACCATCCAACGCCTGTCTCACCTCCTCCCTAAATTTCACGCAACAGTCTTCCTCCTTCAGCTTCCACCATCTGGTCCTTGGTTCAGCCCTCACTCTCTTCCTCAACCTCACCTCTAAAGTCATCCTACAGACCACCAATCGATGCTGTCGAGCTACACTCTCCCCTGCCACACCTTACAGTCACTAATCTCTTTCAGGTTGCATCTCCTGCTTAAGATGTAATCCACCTGTGTGCACTTTCCTCCACTCTTGTACGTCACCCTGTGTTCCTCCTTCTTCTTGAAATACGTATTTACCACTGCCATTTCCATTCTTTTTGCAAACTCTACCACCATTTGCCCTTCCACATTTCTCTTGTTGAGACCGTACCTACCCATCACCTCCTCATCCTCTTTATTCCCTTCCCCAAGATGCCCATTGAAATCTGCTCCAATCACCACTCTTTCATCCTTGGTACACGCTCCACCACTTCATCTAACTCACTCCAGAAATCTTCTTTATACTCCATCTCACACCCATATGTGGGGCATATGCACTGATGACATTCATCATCACCCCTTCAATTTCCAACTTCACACTCATCACTCGGTCAGACACTCTCCTCACCTCCAATACCCTCTTGACATAACTTTCCTTCAGGATTACCCCGACACCATTTCTCCTCCAATCCACACTATGGTAGAACAGTTTGAAACCACCTCCAATGCTCCTAGCCTTACTCCCCATCCACTTGGTCTCTTGTACACACAGTATGTCCACCTTCTTCTCTCCATCATATCAGCCAACTCTCGCCCTTTGCCAGTCATCGTCCCAACATTCAGAGTTCCAACTCTCACCTGCACACTTCTACCCTTCCCCCTCTCCCACTGCCTCTGGACTCGCCTTCCCCGTCTCCTTCTCCTCCTTCGCCCAGCAGTAGCACAATTTCCACTGGTACCCTGCTGCCCACCGGTACGGTGGCGGTCGTTGGTAACCCGGGCCTCGACCGATCCGGTATGGAAATTCGTTTTGTTGTCCGCATAATGATTTGGCATAGGTTTTTACGCCGGATGCCCTTCCTGACGCAACCCTGGTCGCCTCTTACGACACACAGGGATATGGTACACCTATTCTAACTGGGGCATACACCGGGCCCAGTACAACTGGTACTCATTTCGCCAACCTCGGAAGGATGGCAGGCTGAGTCAACCCCCTGGTGTTTTCGACTTGGTTTATATATATATATATATATATATATATATATATATATATATATATATATATATATATATATATATATATCCATATACACATATATACATATATATATACATATATATATACATACATATATTAATTCAGTGTCCCAACGGGGCTTGAACTCAGGACCTTTTGGGTCCCAAGCCACTGCCCTAACCACTGCACCAACACCAGGCACAACTCTTCCCATCATGCATGCTAATTCACCTTGTCTACATTTAAATTTTATAACTGCAAAATTGTTTCATCATTCTTAACCTAGACTTTTACTGCCCCCAGCCACGCGATATCGAAGTATTCGCTTCTTGTTTTCTTGTGAGATCTCATGAGATACACTCTACAGAGCCACGATGACAGAGTGTATTTGAATGTGGAAACGAAGGGAGAAAATTTGTGCATTGCAAAAATTGAATCAAAGTAGCAACAATGAATGTGAGAACTATCCGTCTACCTGGAACAAGGGAAGAGCTTGCGTGCAACTTTAAAGAACAAAACATTGACATACTTAGCATTCAAGAACATGGAATAGTGCACTACGAACCAATTAAATATGAAAATATTACATCTCGGGTTTGCTGGACACTGCTACTGCCGAGGCTGAAGCAGGGCAGACCAGCTCTCACCTACATCAGCATGGTAAAGGATATCGGCTTGGAGACGGAGGAACTGCACACAGCAATGCTTCATCCATCCATTGGGACCATACTCTGGGCAGAGCGTTGGTGCTGCCTAAGCAGTCTCCTTTAGTATTGGGCACAATCCTGGACAGGTCGCCACTCCGACACAGGATACCAGTAAGCTGGCACTCATTTTGCCGACCTTGGAAGGATGACAGGCAGAGTCAACCCCACCTGATATCAATTCAACAGCCAAGTGGGATTTGAACTCAGGATCATAGGATCCCAAGGCCACCACTTTAACCATTAAGCAAACACCAGGCATTCCTGTCTAATGTTGATTATTTTTTTACCATCAAAGTACACTTGTTTTTCAGTGTACAAGATTCTCCCCAAGGTGAGGGAAGATACGGTGCCAGTATGTTGACATACGTACCTGGGGAGAAGGGTGTTTGGGGAAGGGGCTTTCAGCTCATTATCCATTGATGCCACATCTGTAAGTTATTTTGACTCGTGGCGAGTGCTTGCTTTGTCATTTATTTTATTCTTTCTACATAATCATTTGATGGGTGCGCCTCAACCTATCAGCAGTTTGATAGTATTTCATCTTTAATCACATTTAGGAAGATTCTTACAGCCAGCTTATCTCAACTGCTTTAGTACAGGGTGTTCTAGATGAGATGCCATGATTTTACATGAGGAACTATAAATGACAACTGGTACCATGATACAGAACAAAGTCGAAAGTTGTTTCCTGTAAGGATACCGTTACGATTGAGCGTAGCACGTATCCGTAGAGTTTGGCTCCAACTCCATCCAATATAGTTTGGGGGACAATTTGTAGAAATTCTGCATAGTGATCTCATCATTAAAGTTCAGTCTCTATCCTGATATTCTTTTCAAGGTGAAATGTCAATAGTTTGCACACACTTGCTGCTCAATGCTTCAGTCAGCACAGTGGCATTGTACTATTTCCTGCTTAAAATGTATGTCTGCCAAAATAGTAGAAAATCCCCACACTTCCCACCTGAAGCAAGGTTGAAATATGGCAAAGGTTCCACTAGGAATGACCCAATATCAAATTTTTTATCAATTTTTTTTTCTTCCCGTTTCGACCCCTGTAATCCCATGTCCATGCCTGGTATTGGCTTTAACGGTTAAAGTGACTGCCTTAAGATCTTAGGCTCTTGAGTTTGAGCCCCTGTCGTGTCATTGAAATAACATCAGGGGGGTTGACTCAGCCTGTCATCCTTCCGAGGTCTGCAAAATGTACCAGTTTATTGGGGTAATAAGCCATTTGAGTATCCTGGGTCAGGGTGGCGACCCGTTCAGGGTTGTACTCCGCCAAATGAAACTGCCTTGGCAGCCTTATGCACCTCACGGAATGAGAGGAATTAACCCCCCCCCCCAATTCCCCACCCCCTGGGGCATGAACCGGAGGTCAAATAATTTTTTTTTACATTTTTCATGCGTTCCCCAATGTTGATTGCATGTACAAAGTTTCATCAAAAAAACGTGCCTGTAATTGCATGTTTTGGCATTTGACCTTATCAAAATGATACTGATGCTACCCTTGCACCTTCAGGCCACGTGGTGACCGTAACTACCAAGTTTGCATTTCTGCACAACCGTTTAGGAGAAGATAGCGTGAAGGTCAGACAGACGGACAGACAGACAGCCGATTATAATATACCCCAGTTTTTTTTCAAAAAGTGTGGGGATAGTAATGAAGTTGCACCCTGTTGAGAGAAACACAAAATAAAGGAAATGGGAGCGATATATCCTAATATCGGAATTTAAATTTTAAATTGTCCCAATTTCACAACCTCCACCCAAGACTAACAACCAGTTCGATTCAGAGATTACATTTTACCTTTCATCGTGCTCTCCACCTGCTCATCGGTCTCTCCCAGGCCCAACATGAGCGACGTCTTGGTGATCATAGTCGGATGCACTGCTTTAGCATGTTTCAGCACTGCCAGTGACTGATGAAAGTTGGCCCTGGGATCTCGAGCCTTTCTATTCAGGGAAAAATATATGATTAAAATCGCACAACGTATTGTCGCACGACCATGCCTTGAAAACCCCAGCAGAACAAAAACAATCCTGTAACATGATCATGTAATGCGTAAGATTTTTTACAAGTGGTAAGAGAACTGCTTGCAATAATGGGGAATATATATAGCATGTTCTTGTTACAAAATTATTTCAATAAAACTAATTATTCACATGAATATCGAAAAAAATATATATATAAAAAATTGCAATTATTTATCAAAACCATGTTGGATCAACAGTACAAGAGGTTTGATATTTTCCTGTGTCCTAAGACAGCAACATATTGGTAGAATGGTAACATCATATTTATTTGCAAAAGTTAAAAACCATACAAGGTACCAGTTGGAGGAAACAACTTTGGGAGAGAATGACACCTTCCTATATTTAATTGGCCATTTGGAACCTATCCCTGTTTGCTCTCATTAGTATCTTGTTTTCTCTCTGGTTGTATCTCATTCTTCCCTCTTCTCTCTCCCTTCTTTTCCTAACTTGTCTCTTTTACAATTTTCCTCCCCCCACTCCCAACCTCACCTAGATGACAACAAATGTTTTATGACCATTTATAGTATTCTTTCATACGGATCCATTGCATCAGTTTTGTGTGAACCCAAACATTACATACCTTTGTCATTTTCAATCCATGACTTTTTAGTACATTCTCCTTCTCATACTATGACCTTTAATGCATTTGTTATAGACTGTGGGCCTTTAAAAAAAAAATTATGTGACCCACCTCTATTATCTACCTGAAATTTTGCCCAAATGTAGTGAAAAAATTACTGAGAAAGAATTCATAACTAGTCAGTGCAAAAAGTTGCACATTAGTTATGCTAATTAGAAAAAACGTATTTCAAAAGATAGCACCACCTTGTGTTCATTGGTGTATAGCTGTGTATTACTCTGGGAATTCTGCGTCTGCAGACTTTTTCATGGATAAGGAGATTGATAGAGGTTCCACGCGACACATACACACTATAATTATAAAAAGAATAAATAAATAAAACTGACAATGTAAATATTTGAGATTAATTTATTTAGCCATGTCATTCCAATGATGACCAAGCTTACAAGAGTGTAGTTTTGACACGAGTGAAGATGGCCATTTGAATTCTTACATTCTCTAATTTTATCAAACCATCAATGAAATAATTCATTTTTGGACTAAAATGAAATTCGAAGCATCTTAAATTTGCTTCCAAATGTTGACATGGGCTGTCTACATGAAATGATACATCATCATGAATTTCCTGGTATCGCTGCAGCAGTGCATGCACTGAGTGCAGCATCGATATACTTACAAACATGTGTTGTGATATCGTCAAATCAGATCTGGCCAACTTTGCAAATGACTTTTGTCTTCAATTTTTTTTTTAAGGTCTACAATCTACTTTTAACGGTCGACAAATCTTTTTATGTTCAACAGTGAAAAAGTAAATAATCATCATTCATTCCTTTACAGTTTACACTTTTGAAAAAAATGTAGTTACGAAATGGATATGGATAGTCTACACAAACTAAATACACTGATTGCATTCAGCATACTTACTATCACAGAGATTTTCTTCAGATGTATTAGCAGAAAAAAAAAATGTACATGCATTCACATTAACAACATGGAAGACATGTAACAACATTGAGTTCTTGCAATACAGTGCATGTAGCAATTATTTAAATGAAAGGAAATAAATGAATACATTACAGCATGTGTCTTAACCCCACATATGTACACATATTCAATAGCAATTTGCCACTTAACTTTTTCACTTACTTAATCTACTCATCACCCGAGTCTTCCTCATCGAAATTTGACTCATTGCAGTGGAGTTTCTGCAGTCAATGCACTTGCAAAGATCAGTAAAGGAAACACCATGATGGTGACAAGAACATCATCCTTTCTTCTCACAGCTAGTTTTCTTGCATGAAGTAATAAAAATAATAATACCATTCCTTTCGTGCCGTAATGCACATAGGGCTGCCGAGGCAGTTTCATTGGCAAGGAGTACAGTCCTGAATGAGTCGACAATTCGATGCAAGTTTCCCCGAATGGTTATTTCCCCAGTGCACTGGTACTCGTTTTCCTACCCTCGGAAGGATAACAGGCTGAGTCAATCCCATCTGGTGTTAATTCAACTGTCGACAGGGGCTTGAACGGACCCTAAGGTCCCAAGCCAGCCACCTTAACTGCGAAGCCAACACCAGGCTCTCTTGCATAAGCAGTATGTTAAATCGAGCAAACTGCTTGGAGCAGGAGGCAGATCACTCCAGTTGATGTCCAATTCATTATTCAAATACTTTCCATCCATGGCCCTTTGGACTATGGATTTGTGGGAACTGTGCCGGACCTTGAGTGTACAGTGGCCTGGTAATTCCTGGGAACATATTTTAACTTTACGTATATTTTGTATCTTCAACACCAACAACCATCATGAGGTCCAGTGCCTACTTCAATTCAATATCCATCCATTGGGACCATACTCTGTGCAGAGCGTTGGTGCTGCCTAAGCAGTCTCCTTGGCTATTGGACACAATCCTGGAATATGACTCGAGCAATGGATGGAACATGCATGTTCCCCTGTACAATGCATTGCAATGCCGTGCAAGCGAAGTAAACTTCAACTTATAGCTAGCGATTATTTCCTCATGCACAGCGCACGTCATGAACAAGTTTGGCTGTGTATGGAGTGGTTTGGTACCTAAAGCACGATTAGAAGGATTCAGTCGATAATTCATGAAATTAATGGAAACCCCTCCTACTCGGTCCTTCAGCTTCTTCATGTTCATCATTATTGACTGTTTGTGCTGCGACCTTGATTTCAGGACTTCATGTTACTTCTTACCACTTGGCAGCACATTCTTGAAACTTCTGAGCACTTTTCTCACAAAAGAGAATAACTCTACTGTGCCTTTTCATGACATACATGCAGCACGACCCTGAAAATCCTCCTTCAGAATCCTCAGCTGCACTAACATCCGAGGACATGTACGTCACTCGTGACAGTCAGGTCTGCAACGAAGCATGCGATTGGTTGTGTTCGCGTCAGTGCTCGTAGCGCAAGTCAAACGTGCTGTGATTGGACAATATTTATTTAATATGTTGTCACATTTTCGGATGTTTTTTTCCATATTTTGAAAAAAAATAATGTGCATATTTTGTGCTTGACGAGTTTCAGATATTAGTTCTGCAATATTTTTAAACAACATATCACAGAAACAGGTCGATACGTGACATCGATCAGAAAACAAAATGGGGGCTCGGCCCATGGTCTATTACAGCTTCACCTTCCGATCTTCAGTGCACATGACCATGCCAACTAAGTCTTCTCTAATTCTTCACTGGTATTGATTTTGATCGATTGATTTAATCGGTTTTCTTGATATTTTTATTGCGGTCACCAGCCGAATTGCAAAAATATTGTTATAGTTGTGGGGGTAGATGGAAGAATTTAATAGGGAATATAGCCTTGTGTCGAGTTGCTTGGTCCGTGGACGTGTAGAAGGCATCTTGTTGTAATTAAGTAGGGAACCTGTGAGCTTAAGTGTTGCGTGTCACCACACGAGGGGGTGGTGTCTTGTTAATTAGCCGAAGGAGTAAGAATAAGTTCCCCAGTATGTAATCACCCCTCTGTCACTCTTCCCTATGTCTTTATAACCAAAACCATAAGGAGGAGCAAGCCGGCATGCCGAGCAGGCGGAGGCCCTGCCTTCCCAGGTTTCGTGGGAGCAGGCCACGCCCCGGAGGCGGAGGAAGATATAGGCATGATCAAAGAGGAAGGTTGGTTGTGCATTGTAGGAGGCCTACTAAATAGGACGAGAGATTGACAGAACGTATGCACGAGGTCAGTGTGAAGAACGCACGAGGCAGAGTTGATTCAGAAGAGAATCAGAGGTGGGAGTTCAGGGCTTGTGCATTTTTGGAGAGCCGTGATCAGAACGGAGGCACGAGGTACATGGTTTGGAGAGGCGAGAGTGGAGGGTGAGCGCACACCGAGGACGACGACATGACCATTGAATTTGTGTTGAGGCGATTTGGCTCGCGTGGTGAAGCAAGACGCTGGCCTTTGGCTCTTGGTTGAGTCGTGAGAACAGACCCGAGCCTCGTGTATGTCATAAGCAGCTGCACTGGAGCTCTGAGCCTTAGTGGTGAGTGCTGCTCGCGGAATGCATGGCGCACGTTTGTCCTGCTACGAGAGAAGTGACAGCGCCATTTGCACGCGTATGTATATGCTGGTGGAAATGCCTCGATTCAAAGTCCCAAAAAGACCAGCTCTGGGCCAAGCTAAGTACAAGAATAGTTCAAAGGAAGGGTATTTATTTTTATTTTGTGTTCTCTTTGTCTGTATTTGAGTCTGTGTGAGAGGTGCCTCGACTGGAGGATTTATTTACTTTATTATCATTCCCTCCTGAATTATTGTCCTTTGTAAATATTTGTTTATGTTCATTAAATGTGTTCATTTTAAGAAACTGGATTCGTGTATTCGTAGTGGGGTTCGAGGATAACACCCCCCCCCCCCATCCGCTTCATTCCCCTTTGAGCACGTGTTAAAATCTCCGTGGGTTAGCGTGTCGGCCTCCGATTAATAAGGAACCACGTGGCCGTCCTGGCGCTGTCGGTGTTAACCGCCCGTCACCACAATTTGGGTCGGGGGGAGGGGGGGTGGGGGTTAACCTGGGCCGGCCATCCCCGTGACAATATTTACAATAAAATATGAGTTACAAAAAATGAATTGAAACGATATTCAATACAATTCTTATCATACATAGCAATGGGAATGCATAAAAATAATTCTTATGAGTTATTCAGAAGTCTGACAAGATAAGGCACTGAACTTCTGCATCCGAGTTCCCTGTACCTGTCACTATGGCATCGTTGCTGTTGCTCAGACTGCTTTGGTGGCAGCCATTGTGGGAATCTCTCACAAACTGACCGCAAATTTGGAACATAGTTCAACTTGTCGATAACTCAGTCTGTAGGGTAAGCACCTGAAGAGCATTGTCATACGATTCGTACTGGTCTTGGAAAATTATCCTCAAAGCACGTTTTTGAATTTGTTCAAGTGTATTTGACTGGTGCATAGTCAGAGCGGAATGCCTTACTGGTGAACATACTCAAGAAGTGGTCTCATGTACCACTTGCACACCATTATCAGGTCATCCTTCAAGACACCAAAGGAATTCAGGAAGTGAAGACCATACATCTTGTGTGAAGCTTTGGTTGCAATGTACTGGACATGTTCATTCCATTGGAGATCCTTCTGGATTATTACGCCAAGAAGTTTGATGCTATCGCAGTACTGGAGCTGCATGCCATTGATTTCCACTGGACCTTGGGCAGGTGGATTGCGTGCAAATCAGACACTCATGAGTTGGCACTTCGCTGGATTCAGTCACATATTTGACTGCTGGCACCATTCCTATATAGATTCCACCATGTCCGGGATGACACTGGGTGATGTGATGCAGCGACTCTCTGCAGTGGTCAAGTCGTCTACGTATTTCCTTCGAGGGACAAGGGCTTGGTCAAGTGCATCATAAATAAGTGCTAGGAAGATCAGAGGTCTTAATTTAATCCCTTGTGGGACCCCTGCTACGGTGGTGTGTTCCAGACAAATGACCTTTGTAACGCACCTGTTGGCTTTGCTCCGACAAAAAGCTACACATCCAAGTGATCAAATGTAGTCTTTCTCCAAGTTCATGCAGCCTTCTGATGGCAATGTTGTGGTCGACAAGGTCAAAGGCCTTAGAAAAATCTGTGAATACAAAAGTCGACACCGTTCTTGGTTTGTCTACTTGCATTTGAAGATAGTTCAAGAGATCTACTAAGTAGTGAGCAGGTGAGACACTTTCACAGTTTCCGAACTGTTGTGGATCGATGTTAGGTCGAATGTCTGATAACAGCCATCTGTACACAAACAACTCTGCGAGTTTGGCGAAATAGTTTGTGAGCAAGACGGGCCTCAATTTGTTAATTTGAGGTGCTGTGGTTTTGGGAATGGGTACCACAATCGATTGTTTCCACTGGAAAGGTACAGTTGTTGATCTCGCAAAGAGGTGGGCTAAACTTCAGTCAAAATTCCTGAAGCATTTTTGCCAATATACCATCAGGACCTGGGCTTTTCCCAACTTGTGTTTTGAATCCCTTCCTGATTTCTAAGAACGGCATTCTTTCTTTCAGAGATAATCCATTCATCCACCGTATCATTCTCATCTCTGTTCCTTCCATTATTTTTATATCCTCGTTCCACAGTGCCCACGTTTCACTGCCATACATCAACTCCCCACCCCAACCTCCGTTTGTGTTTTTTTTTTAATAATAAAAAGGTTAATTTTTACAAGAGGGGCTAAGTTGGGTGTTTCTTGTGTTTTATCAAATTTTGCACTCTTTTTCGGCATCATTTTCTTTTAAAAAGAACTCGAACAATGCTTGGGCTTATAACATAGCATATATATATATGAGGTCTGACAATAAATTTCCAGGATTAAAGCAATAGAAAATTTTATTGTAAACATACTAATAATGTATAGTGGTCGCCTTCAAAGTCAATACATCTAAAGACCCTGGGAGTCTATACACATTTTCCAACGTTGCTGCCATGCTTCAAAGCACTCTTGGAAGTAGTGGTCTAAAAGGCCATTTAGTTCATTGGTCATGGCCCTCTGGGTCTCTTCTACTGATGCAAAGCACATTCCTTTCATTGGAGTTTTCGGTCTTGAAAACAAGAAGAAGAAAAAAAAGATAAAAATATATCACATGGCACCAAGTCCGGAGAGTCAGGAGGATGTTCTATCACAGGGATTTGTTTCGCTGCCAAGAATTGCTTCACAAAGAGGGTCGTGTGTGCAGGAGCATTGTCGTGATGGAGAATCCACTTGTTTGGCAGGAGCTCTGGTCTGACGTGCAAAACACGTTTTCTCAAACTTTCCAAAAGTTAATGGTAAAATGCTTGGTTCACTGTTTATCCTGGAGGAACAAACTCGTCGTGGTCCACCGAGAGACCCAGGTTTTATCTCCTGTTATGATTTTGTTAAAAAGATCGCAATCTTCTGACTTAACGCGTTCTGGCAGGTCAGAACAAACCTGGAACATCCCTTCTTTTATGTTTGTTGCTCAGGTTCTTTGGGACCATCTTGATGCACACCTTTCTCATGTTGAGTTTTTCGGTTAAAATTAACCTCTCTGCTCAAGTTCAACTGGTCCGCAATCAATCTGACTATCACACGTCGGTCAGGTCGGACCAACATTCTCTCCCTTTCAATATTTTTGTCCGCTTTGGCAATCGATGGGCGTCCTACCCGCACATAATCATTCACGTCCATTCTCCCTTCCGCAAACCTCTTGGCCCACTCACACACGTGATCTTGACATTGTGTCTTCCCGTACACCAGCTTCAACTTGTCAAAAATGTCCATGCCACTTTCATTTAGTTTTACCAAAAACTTCTCGTTCATCTTCAGAACATGACTGCAACACTTATAATTTTAACAAAACTCCAGTACGGCTACAAAACGCAACCGGTTGAGATAACAGCTAACACAGTACTGACAGGAAGATTAGAACGCATGTCCAATTATGACCCAGCAGTGTGTGCTCACTATTCAATAAAAAGAAAAAACACCGTCCTGGAAGTTTTGCAGACTCGTCGTGTGTGTGGTGATACATTATATTGTTATGGTTCTAGGAACCATATGCATAACAAACATACAGTTGTCCGAAGTCAGTTATTCCGTTAAGTATATGTGTAGATAGAACCCCTCCTTGTGTTTAGGGAAATCAAAGGGGTGCGTTGCGATGTTTTTTAGTTAGATCAATAAATCTTTATATCCCCTCCATTATGAACCACAGTACCTTCCTCTCGGCAGGCTGAAAAACGCTTGTTCGCTCACTAAGCGCTTCGCAACTGCGACTCGCTTCCGAGCAGAATCTTGCAGTAGATTCCTTTTCGGAGAGTCCGCACGTAGTGGATGTGGCGCAGGCTTCTCTGTATGCGAACCTCGCCCAGAAAGGGCGATCCATGAGAAGCCCATCCAAACAGGCGTAAGTAACGTCATCTTCACCAAGGCCCTCCGCGTGGATGATATTAATTAACAAGTATGACTGAACAGCTTGTGGTCAGTAGGAGCGGGTTGGGGGGGAGAGAGTCGTTGGAGGCTGAGAGAGTGTTGAGGGACTGAGAGAGTCGGAGCATTCGTGCTGAGAGGGTGAGCTGGAATGCAGAGAGGGAGAGCGAGTAAGCTGGAAAGTGAGTCTGGTGAGTTGGAAAGTGAGTCGTCTTGGGAGTGAGCTGGAAACCCTGATCCCCACCTGATCTCCGCTCTACTCGACCTGGGCTCTTTCGCAGACACGGTCTCCACGCGAGCGGCCGTGGACCGAGCCGCA
>CM068954.1:47276996-47300298 GCA_035128595.1 Eptatretus atami | reverse complement strand
GCTACCAGGAACCAGCCCTCGGACGCCTTGCCCGATCCGGATCACTCTAACACTACCAACCACCTTTCCGGATCGGATGAGCCGAGCGGAACTACCAAGGAGTACCGGCTAGAATGAACAGAATATCGGGGATAAAGACACGGCTAACCTCAGATCAGAACCATGCTGAACCAATGAAGGAAAAGACAATAACGAACTGGGAACATTTCTACAATAATTTATTTCAAAGCACTTACAAAAGAAAGACACAGAGCAGACTTACGGCGGAATACAACAGGAAGATTTACAATGATCAACTAAAAATACTTATGCAGTTCTACTTAAAGACGGGCCACACACTCAGACAAAAGAAACCAGATGTTGCAAAGGACCTTTTGCAGCCAGAGAGGGAGGTGAGCTGAGATCGCAGTTTCTCGGGTATCTGAACGTTGGTACGGAAGGGTGCTCCGTGGTGCGGCACCTGCCAATGGTCGTGCGGCTCGGTCAGCCGTCCGCGCGGTGGAGACCGTTCTGCGAAAGAGCCCAGGTCGAGTAGAGCGGAGATCAGGTGGGGATCAGGGTTTCCAGCTCACTCCAAGACGACTCACTTTCAACTCACCAGACTCACTTTCCAGCTTACTCGCTCTCCCTCTCTGCATTCCAGTCACCCTCTCAGCACGAATGCTCCGACTCTCTCAGCTCCCTAACCCACTCTCTCAGCCCCCTCAACCGACTCTCTCAGCCCCCCAACGCTCCTCAACTGACCAACTGTCTCAGCATACTTCGTAATTTATAGATCTCCCAGCGGGAGGGGCCTTGGTGAAGCTGAACGTCACTGTCCCCTTGATTGGATGGGGCTTCCATGGGTCTCGCCTTTCTGGGCGAGGTTTCGGCCATACAAGGAAGCCCCGCCACTCCACACGTGCGGACTCTCCGAAAAGGAACTACTGCAAGAAGATTTTGCCCTCGGACAGCGAGTCGCCAGTTGGCGAGTAGGCGACAAGCGTTTGTTCAGCCCATGCGAGAGGATAGGTACTGTGGTTCATAATGGAGGGGATATAAAGATTTATTAATCTAACTAAAAAAACATCGCAACGCACCCCTTTGATTTCCCACTAAACACAAGGAGGGTTCTATCTACACATATACTTAGCGAATAACTGACTTCGGGCACACGTATGTTTGTATGCATATGGTTCCTAGAACCATAACAATATAATGTATAACACACACACACGAGGTCTGACAATAAACTTCCAGGACTGGTGTTTTTTTTCTCTTGATAGGTGGCAGCACTGGCTGGGTATCATAATTGGACATGCGTTCTAATCTTCCTGTCAGTACTGTGTTAGCTGTTATCTCAACCGTTGCGTTTTGTACGCGTACTGGAGTTTTGTTAAAATTATAAGTGTTGCAGTCATGTTCTGAAGATGAACGAGAATTTTTTGGTAAAACTAAATGAAAGTGGCATGGACATTTTGACAAGTTGAAGCTGGTGTACGGGAAGACACCAATGTCAAGATCACGTGTGTGAGTGGGCCAAGAGGTTGGGAGGGAGAATGGACGTGAATGATTATGTGCGGGTAGGACGCCCATCGATTGCCAAAGCGGACAAAAATAGGAAAGGGAGAGAATGTTGGTCCGCCTGACCGACGTGTGATAGTCAGATTGATTGCGGACCAGTTGAACTTGAGCAGAGAGGTTAATTTTAACCGAAAAACTCAACATGAGAAAGGTGTGCATCAAGATGGTCCCAAAGAACCTGAGCAACAAACATAAAAAGAAGGGATGTTCCAGTTTGTTCTGACCTGCCAGAACGCGTTAAGTCAGAAGATTGCGATCTTTTTAACAAAATCCAAACAGGAGAAAAACTGGGTCTCTCGGTGGACCACGACGATTTGTTCCTCCAGGATAAACAGTGAACCAAGCATTTTACATTAACTTTTGGAAAGTTTGAGAAAACGTGTTTGGCACGTCAGACCAGAGCTCCTGCCAAACAAGTGGATTCTCCATCACGACAATGCTCCTAGCACACGACGACTTTTGTGAAGCAATTCTGGCACGAAACAAAATCCCGTGATAGAAAAACATCCTCCTGAATCTCCGGACTTGGTGCCATGTGATATATTTTTATCTTTTTTTCTTCTTCTTGTTTTCAAGACCGAAAATCCAATGAAAGGAATGTGCTTTGCATCAGTAGAAGAGACCCAGAGGGCATGACCAATGAACTAAATGGCCTTTTAGACCACTACTTCCAAGAGTGCTTTGAAGCATGTCAGCAACGTTGGAAAATGTGTATAGACTCCCAGGGTCTTTAGATGTATAGATGTATTGACTTTGAAGGCGACCACTATACATTATTAGTATGTTTTACAAAAAATTTTCTATTGCTTTAATCCTGGAAATTATGTCAGACCTCATATATATATATATTAATATTTAAAAATAATGCTATGTTATAAACCCAAGCATTGTTCGAGTTCTTTTTAAAAGAAAATGATGCCAAAAAGAGTGCAAAATTTGAATAAAACACAAGAAACACCCACTTAGCCCCTCTTGTAAAAATTAACCTTTTTATTATTAAAAAAAAAACAAAACGGAGGTTGGGGTGGGGAGTTGATGTATGGCAGTGAAACGTGGGCACTGTGGAACGAGGATATAAAAATAATGGAAGGAACAGAGATGAGAATGATACGTGGATGAATGGATTATCTCTGAAAGAAAGAATGCCGTTCTTAGAAATCAGGAAGGGATCAAAACACAAGTTTGGGAAAAGCCCGGTCCTGATGGTATATTGGCAAAATGCTTCAGGGAATTTTGACTGAAGTTTAGCCCACCTCTTTGCGATGAAACAACTGTACCTTTCCAGTGGAAACAATCGATTGTGGTACCCATTCCCAAAACCACAGCACCTCAAATTAACAAATTGAGGCCCGTCTTGCTCACAAACTACTTTCGCAAACTCGCAGAGTTGTTGTGTACAGATGGCTGTTATCAGACATTCGACTAACATCGATCCACAACAGTTCGGAAACTGTGAAAGTGTCTCACCTGCTCACTACTTAGTAGATCTCTTGAACTATCTTCAAATGCAAGTAGACAAACCAAGAACGGGTCGATTTGTATTCACAGATTTTTCTAAGGCTTTGACCTTGTCGACCACAACATTGCCATCAGAAGGTGCATGAACTTGGAGAAGGACTACATTTGATCACTTGGTGTGTAGCTTTTTGTCGGAGCAAAGCCAACAGGTGCGTTACAAAGGTCATTGTCTGGAACACACCACCGTAGCAGGGTCCCACAAGGGATTAATAAGACCTCTGATCTTCCTAGAACTTATTTATGATGCACTTGACCAAGCCCTTGTCCCTCGAAGGAAATACGTAGACGACTTGACCACTGCAGAGATCGCTGCATCACATCACCCAGTGTCATCCCGGACATGGTGGAATCTATATAGGAATGGTGCCAGCAGTCAAATAGTGACTGAATCCAGCGAAAGTGCCAACTCATGAGTGTCTGATTTGCACGCAATCCACTGCCCAAGGTCCAGTGGAAATCAATGCATGCACTCCAGTACTGCGATAGCATCAACTTCTTGGCGTAATAATCCGAAGGATCTCCAATGGAATGACATGTCCAGTACATTGCAACCAAAGCTTCACACAAGATGTATGGTCTTCACTTCCTGAATTCTTTGGTGTCTTGAAGGATGACCTGATAATGGTGTGCAAGTGGTACATGAGACCACTTCTTGAAGTATGTTCACCAGTAAGGCATTCCGCTCTGACTATGCACCAGTCAAATACACTGAAACAAATTCAAAACGTGCTTTGAGGATAATTTTCCAAGCCAGTACGAATCGTATGACAATGCTCTTCAGGTTCTTACCCTACAGACTGAGTTATCGACAGTTGAACTATGTTCAAAATTTGCGGTCAGTTTGTGAGAGATTCCCACAATGGCTGCCACCAAAGCAGTCTGAGCAACAGCAACGATGCCATAGGTGACAGGTACAGGGAACTCGGATGCAGAAGTTCAGTGCCTAATCTTGTCAGACTTCTGAATAACTCATAAGAATTATTTTATGCATTCCCATTGCTATGTATGATAAGAATTGTATTGAATATCGTTTCAATTCATTTTTTTGTAACTCATATTTTATTGTAAATATTGTCACGGGGATGGCCGGCCCAGGTTAACCCCCACCCCCCCTCCCCGTACCCAAATTGTGGTGAGGGCGCACACGACAGCGCCAGGACGGCCACGTGGTTCCTTATTAATCGGAGGCGGACACGCTAACCCACGAGATTTTAACACGTGCTCAAAGGGGAATGAAGCGGATGCACGGGGGGGGGGGGGGGGGGGGTGGTTATCCTCGAACCCCACTACGAATACACGAATCCAGTTTCTTAAAATGAACACATTTAATGAACATAACAAATATTTACAAAGGACAAATTCAGGAGGGAATGATATAAAGTAAATAAATCCTCCAGTCGAGGCACCTCTCACAGCAGACTCAAATACAGACAAAAGAGAACACAATAAAAAATAAATACCTTCCTTGAACTATTCTTGTACTTAGCTTGGCCCAGAGCTGGTCTTTTTGGGACTTGAATCGAGCATTTCCACCAGCATTATACATACGCGTGCAAATGGCGCTGTCACTTCTCCGTAGCAGGACAAAACGTGCGCCATGCATTCCGCGAGCAGCACTCACCACTAAGCCAGAGCTCCAGTGCAGCTGCTTATGACATACACGAGGCTCGGGTCTGTTCTTTCTCACGACTCAACCAAGAGCCAAAGGCCAGCGTCTTGCTTCACACGCGAGCCAAATGGCCTCAACACAAATTCAATGGTCATGTCGTCGTCCTCGGTGTGCGCTCACGCCTCACTCTCGCCTCTCCAAACCATGTACCTCGTGCCTCCGTTCTGACAACGGCTCTCCAAAAATGCACAAGCCCTGGAACTCCCACCTCTGATTCTCTTCTGAATCAACTCTGCCTCGTGCCGTTCTTCACACTGACCTCGTGCATACGTTCTGTCAATCTCTCGCCTATTTAGTAGGCCTCCTACAATGCACAACTCAACCTTCCTCTTTGATCACGCCTATATTCTTCCTCCGCCCTCCGGGGCGTGGCCTGCTCCCACGAAACCTGGGAAGCAGGGCCTGCCGCCTGCTCGGCATGCCGGCTGCTCCTCCTTATGGTTTTGGTTAAAAGACATGGGAAGAGTGACGAGAGGGTGATTACATACTGGCGGAACTTATCTACTCCTTCGGCTAATTAACAAGACACCTACCTCGTGTGGTGACACGCAACACTTAAGCTCACAGGTTCCCTACTATATTACAACAAGATGCCTTCTACACGTCCACGGACCAAGCAACTCGACACACTATATTCCCTATTAATTCTTCCATCTACCCCCACACTATAACAATATTTTTTGCAATTCGGCTGGTGACCGCAAATAAAAATATCAAGAAAACCGATTAAATCAATCGATCAAAATCAATACCAGTGAAGAATTAGAGAAGACTAGTTGGCATGGTCATGTGCACTGAAGATCGGAAAGTGAAGCTGTAATAGACCATGGGCCGAGCCCCCATTTTGTTTTCTGATCGATGTCCGTATCGACCTGTTTCTGTGATATGTTGTTTAAAAATATTGCAGAACTAATATCTGAAACTCGTCAAGCACAAAATATGCACATTATTTTTTTTTCAATATGGAAAAACCATCCGAAAATGTGACAAACATATTAAATAAATATTGTCCAATCACAGCACGTTTGACTGCGCTACGAGCACTGACGCGAACACAACCAATCGCATGCTTCGTTGCAGACCTGACTGTCACGAGTGACGTACATTCTCGATGTTTTGTGCAGCTGAGGATTCTGAAGGAGGATTTTCAGGGTCGTGCTGCAATGTATGTCATGAAAAGGCACAGTAGAGTTATTCTCTTTTGGAGAAAAGTGCTCAGAAGTTTCAAATGTGCTGCCAAGTGGTAAGAAGTAACATGAAGTCCTGAATCAAGGTCGCAGCACAAACAGTCAATAATGATGAACATGAAGAAGCTGAAAGGACCGAGTAGGAGGGGTTCCATTAATTTCATGAATTATCGACTGAATCCTTCTAATCGTGCTTTAGGTACCAAACCACTCCATACACAGCCAAACTTGTTCATGGACGTGCGCTGTGCATAGGAAATAATCGCTAGCTATAAGTTGAAGTTTACTTCGCTTGCACGGCATTGCAATGCATTGTACAGGGGAACATGCATGTTCCATCCATTGCTGGGTCATTCCAGGATGGTGTCCAATAGCCAAGGAGACTGCTTAGGCAGCACCAACGCTCTGCACAGAGTATGGTCCCAATGGATGATATTGATTGAAGTAGGGCACTGGACCTCATGATGGTTGTTGGTGTTGAAGATACAAAATATACGTAAAGTTAAAATATTGTCCCAGGAATTACCAGGCCACTGTACACTCAAGGTCCGCACAGTTTCCCACAAATCCATAGTCCAAAGGGCCATGGATGGAAAGTATTTGAAAATATGAATTGGACATCAACTGGAGTGATCTGCCTACTGCTCCGCAGTTTGCTCGATTTAAACATAACTGCTTATGCAAGAGAGCCTGGTGTTGGCTTCGCAGTTAAGGTGGCTGGCTTGGGACCTTAGGGTCCGTTCAAGCCCCTGTTCGACAGTTGAATTAACACCAGATGGGATTGACTCAGCCTGTTATCCTTCCGAGGGTAGGAAAACGAGTACCAGTGCACTGGGAAATAACCATTCGGGGAAACTTGCATCGAATTGTCGACTCATTCAGGACTGTACTCCTTGCCAATGAAACTGCCTCGGCAGCCTCTATGTTGCATTACGGCACGAAAGGAATGGTTATTATTATTTTTATTACTTCATGCAAGAAAACTAGCTGTGAGAAGAAAGGATGATGTTCTTGTCACCATCATGGTGTTTCTTTACTGATCTTGAGAGTGCATTGACTGCAGAAACTCCACTGCAATGAGTCAAATTTCGATGAGGAAGACTCGGGTGGATGAGTAGATTAAGTAAGTTGAAAAAGTAGTGGCAAATTGCTATTGAAATATGTGTACATATGTGGGGTTAAGACACAATGCTGTAATGTATTCATTTATTTCCTTTCATTTAAATAATTGCTACATGCACTGTATTGCAAGAACTCAATGTTGTACATGTCTTCCATGTTGTAATGTGAATGCATGTACATTTTTTTTTTCTGCTAATACATCTGAAGAAAATCTCTGTGATATAAGTATGCTGAATGCAATCAGTGTATTTAGTTTGTGGTAGACTATCCATATCCATTTCGTAACTACATTTTTTTCAAAAGTGTAAACTGTATAAGGAATGAATGATGATTATACTTTTTCACTGTTGAACATAAAAAGATTTGTCGACCGTTAAAAGTAGATTGTAGACCTTAAAAAAAATTTGAAGACAAAAGTCTATTTGCAAAGTTGGCCAGATCTGATTTGACGATATCACAACACATATGTTAAGTATATCGATGCTGCCCACTCAGTGCATGCACTGCCTGCAGCGATACCAGGAAATTCATGATGATGTATATTTACATGTAGACAGCCCATGTCAACATTGGAAGCAAATTAAGATGCTTCGAATTTCATTTTAGTCCAAAAATGAATTATTTCATTGATGGTTTGATAAAATTAGAGAATGTAAGAATTCAACATGGCCATCTTCACTCGTGTCAAAACTACACTCTTGTAAGCTTGGCATCATTGGAATGACATGGCTAAATAAATTAATCTCAAATATTTACATTGTCAGTTTTATTTATTTATTCTTTTCTTTATAATATAGTGTGTATGTGTCGCGTGGAACTCTATCAATCTCCTTATCCATGAAAAAGTCTGCAGACGCAGAATTCCCAGAGTAATACACAGCTATACACCAATGAACACAAGGTGGTGCTATCTTTTGAAATACGTTTTTCCTAATTAGCATAACTAATGTGCAACTTTTGCACTGGCTAGTTATGAATTCTTTCTCAGTAATTTTTCACTACATTTGGGCAAAATTTCAGGTAGATAATAGAGGTGGGTCACATAATTTTTTTTTAAAGGCCCACAGTCTAATAACAAATGCATTAAAGGTCATAGTATGAGAAGGAGATGTACTAAAAAGTCAATGGATTGAAAATGACAAAGGTATGTAATTGTTGGGTCACACAAAACTGAATGCAATGGATCCGTATGAAAGAATACTATAAATGGTCATAAAACTTTGTTGTCATCTAGGTGAGGTTGGGAGTGGGGGGAGGAAAATTGTAAAAGAGACAAGTTAGGAAAAGAAGGGAGAGAGAAGACAGGGAAGAATGAGATACAACCAGAGAGAAACAAGATACTAATGAGAGCAAACAGGGATAGGTTCCAAATGGCCAATTAAATATAGGAAGGTGTCATTCTCTCCAAAAGTTGTTTCCTCAACTGGTACCTTGTATGGTTTTAACTTTTGCAAATAAATATGATGTTACCAATTCTACCAATATGTTTGCTGTCTTAGGACACAGGGAAAATATCAAACCTCTTGACTGTTGATTCCAACATGGTATTGATAAATAATTGCAATTTTTTATATAATATATTTTTTTTCGATATTCATGGAATAATAGTTTTATTGAAATAATTTTGTAACCAAGAACATGCTATATATATTCCCCATTATTGAACAGTTTCTCTTACCACTTGTAAAAAAATCTTACGCATTACTTGAATCATTTAACAGGATTGTTTTTGTTCTGCTTGGGTTTTTCAAGGCATGGCGTGCGACAATACGTTGTTGCGATTTTAATCATATATTTTTCCCTGAATAGAAGGCTCGAGATCCCAGGGCCAAACTTTCATCAGTCACTGGGCAGTGTAACTGCTATAAGCATGTGCAATCCACTATGATCACCAAGACTCGGCTCATGTTGGGCGCTGGGAGACGACGATGAGCAGGGGAGATGAGCACGATGAAAGCGTAAATGTTTCTTCTCTGATATCGAAACTGGTTGTTAGTCTTGGGTGGAGGTTGTGAAATTGGGACAATTTAAAATTTAAATCCGCGAATATGTAGGATTATCGCTCCCATTTCCTTTTAATTTTGTGTGTTCCTCTCAACAAGGGTGCAACTTCATTACTATCCCCACACTTTTTGAAAAAAAACTGGGGTATATATAATCGCTGCCGTCTGTCGTCTGTCTGACCTTCACGCTATCTTCCTAAAACGGTTTTGCAGAAACCAAAACTTGGTAGTTACGTCACCACGTGGCCTAAGGTGCAAGGTAGCATCAGTATCATTGTTGATAAGGTCAAATGCCAAAAACATGCAATTTACAGGCAACGTTTTTTTGAATTAAACGTTTGTACATCAATCAACATGGGGAAGCATGAAAAATGTCAAAAAAAAATTATTTGAACCTCCGTTCATGCCCCAGGGGTGGGGGAATTGGGGGGGGGTTAATTCCTCTCATTCCGTGAGGTGCATAAGGCTGCCAGAGGCAGTTTCATTGGCGGAGTACAACCTCGAACGGGTCCGCCACCCTGACTCCAGGGATACTCAAATGGCTTATTACCCCATATACTGGATACATTTGTCAGACCTCGGAGGATGCAGGCTGAGTCACCCCCCTGATGTTAGTTTCAATGACACGACCAGGGGCTAAAACTCAAGGAGACCTAAGATCTAAGGCATCACTTAACCGTAAAGCCAATACCAGGCATGGACATGGATTACAGGGGTCGAAACGGAAGAAAAAAAAATTGAAAAAAATTGATATTGGTCATTCCTAGTGGAATTTGCCATATTTCAACGCTTGCTTCAGGTGGGAAGTGTGGGATTTTTCTACTATTTTGCGCAGGACATAGCATTTTAAGCAGGAAATTAGACAATGCCACTTGTGCTGACTGAAGCATGAACAGCAAGTGGTGCAAACTATGGACATTTCACCTGAAAAGAATATAGGATAGAGACTGAACTTTAATGATGAGGATCCTATGCAGAATTTCTACAAATTTTTTTTTCCCCCCAAACTAATATGTGGATGGAGTTGGAGCCAAACTCTACGATTACGTGCTACGCTCATCGTAACGGGTATCCCTTACAGAAACACTTTCGACTTTGTCTGTATCATGGTACCAGTTGTCATTTTAGTTCCTCATGGTAAATCATGGCCATCTCATCTGAACGACCCTGTACTAAAGCAGTTGAATAAAGCTGCTGTAAGAATCTCCTAAATGTGATTAAAGATGAAATACTATCAAACTCTGATAGGTTGAGGCGCACTCCATCAAATGATTATGTAGAAAGAATAAAATAAAATGACAAGCAAGCATCGCCACGATCAAAAATAAACTTACAGATGTGGCATCAATGGATAATGAGCTGAAAGCCCCTTCCCCAAACACCCTTCTCCCAGGTACGTAATGTCAACATACTGGCACCGTATCTTCCCTCACCTGGGAGAATCATTGTACACTGAAAAAACAAGTCGTACTTGATGGTAAAAAATAATTCAACAGTTAGACAGGAATGCCTGGTGTTTTGCTTAATGGTTAAAGTGGTGGCCTTGGATCCATGATCCTGAAGTTCAAATCCCACTTGGCTGTTGAATTGATATCAGGTGGGTTTTGACTCTGCTGTCACCTTCCAAGGTCGGCAAAATGAGTGGCCAGCTTACTGTTACCTGTGTCGGCAAAGTTGGCGACCTGTCCATGGATTGTGCCCAATACATAAAGGAGACGCTTAGCAGGCACCAACGCTCTGCCAGTATGGTCCCAATGGATGGATGAAGCATTTGCTGTGTGCAAGTTCCTCCGTCTCCAAGCCGATATCCTTTACCATGCTGATGTAGGTGAGAGCTGGTCTGCCTGTTCAGCCTCCGGGCGTAGCAGTTGTCCAGCAAACCCCGAATGAATATTTTCATATTTAATTGGTCGTTAGCTGGCACTATTCCATGTTTCTTGAATGCTAAGTATGTCAATGTTTGTTCTTTAAAGGTTGCACGCAAGGCTCTTCCTTGTTCCAGGTAAGACGTTATAGTTCTCACATTCATTGTTGCTACTTTGATTCAATTTTTGCAATGCACAAATTTTCTTCCCTTCTTTCCACATTCAAATGACACTCGTGTCATCGTGGCTCTGCAGAGTGTTATCTATGAGATGCTCACAGAAAACAAGAAGCGAATACTCGATATTCGCAGTGCTGGGGCAGTAAAAGTTAGGTTAAGAATGATGAAACAATTTGCAGTTAAAATTAAATGTAGACAAGGTGAATATAAGCATGCATGATGGGAAGAGTTGTGCCTGTGTTGGTGCAGTGGTTATGGGCCAGTGGCTTGGGACCCAAAAGGTCCTGAGTTCAAGCCCCCGTTGGGACACTGATTAATATATATGATATGTATATTAATTGTATATGGTATATGGAATATAGTATATATATATATATAATATTATATATATTATATATATATATATAATAAACGCAAGTCGAAAACACCAGGGGGTTGACTCAGCACTAGCCATCCTTCCGAGGTTGGGCGAAAATGAGAGTACAGTGTATGGGCCCGTGTAATGACCCCAGGTTAGAATAGGTGTCACATATCCCTGTGTGTCGTAAGAGGCGACATGGGTTGCGTCAGGAAGGGCATCCGCGTAAAAACCTATGCCAAATCTTAATGGGAACAAAAAACGAATTTCCATACCGGATCGGTCGAGGCCCGGCGTTACAACGACCCATCCGTTCTGACCGGTCGGTCAGCAGCGGTACCAGTGGAAATTGTTGCTACTGCTGGGCGCAAGGAAGGAGAAGAGACGGGGAAGGCGAGTCACAGAGGCAGTGGGAGAGGGGGAAGGGTAGGAAGTGTGCAGGTGAGGAGTTGGAACTCTGATGTATGGACGATGACTGGCAAATGGGCGAGAGTTGGCTGGATATGATGAGAGAGAGAAAGGTGGACATACTGTGTGTACAAGAAGCCAAGTGGAATGGGGAGTAAGGCTAGGAGCATTGGAGGTGGTTTCAAACTGTTCTACCACTAGTGTTGGATTGGAGGAGAAATGGTGTCGGGGTTAATCCTGAAGAGAAGATTATGTCAAGAGGGTATTGGAAGGTGAGGAGAGTGTCTGACCGAAGTGATGAGTGTGTGAAGTTGAAATTGAAGGGGTGATGAATGAATGTCATCAGTGCATATGCCCCACATATGGGTGTGAGATGGAGTATAAAGAAGATTTCTGGAGTGAGTTAGATGAAGTGGTGGAAGCGTGTATCCAAGGATGAAAGAGATGGTGATTGGAGCGATTTCAATGGGCATCTTGGGAAGGGAAAAAGAGGATGAGGAGGTGATGGGTTAGTTACGTCTCAACCAAGAGAAATGTGGAAGGGCAAATGTGGTAGAGTTTGCAAAATAAATGGAATGGCAGGGTAAATACGTATTTCAAGAAGAAGGAGGAACACAGGGTGACATACAAGAGTGGAGAAAGTGCACACAGTGGATTACATCTTAAGCAGGAGATGCAACCTGAAAGAGATTAGTGACTGTAAGGTGGTGCAGGGGAGAGTGTAGCTCGATTCAGCATCGATTGGTGGTCTGTAGAGTTTAGAGGTGAGGTGAGGAAGAGAGTGAGGGCTGGAACGCAAGGACCAGATGTGGAAGCTGAGGGAGAAGACTGTTGCGTGAAATTTAGGGAGGACGGTGAGACAGGCGTTGGTATGGTGGTAAGATGGGTGGGATGATTGGGCAACATACAGCAGAGTGGTGAGGGGAGACAGCTAGGAGTACTTGGGTGTGACATCTGGACAGAGGTAAGGAAGATAAGGAGACTGGTGGTGGAACGAGGAAGTACAGGAAAGTATAAGGAAGAAGGGGTTGGGCGAAAAGAGAAGTGGGAAGTCAGAAGAGATGAGAAAGTAGGCAGGAGTACAAGGAGTGGCGGGCGAAGGCAAAAAGAGAGGTGGCAAAGGGCCAAAAGGAAAAGGCATATGACGAGCTGTATGAGAAGTTTAAGATAAAAAGAAGGGAAAAGGATTTATAACCGATTGGCAAGACAGAGGGGACCGAGCTTGGAAGGATGTGCTGCAGGTTCGGGTGATAAAGGACGCAAATGGGAATGTGCTGACGAGCGAGATGAGTGTGATTGAGAAGGTGGAAGGAGTACTTTGAGGAGCTGAATGAATGAAAAATGAGAGAGGAGGAAGCTTGGAAGAGGTGGAGATAGTGATCTGGAATGGGTGGATCAGTTAAGGATGAAGTGAGCTGCTATGAAAGAAGATGAAAAGTGGAAATGGCGTTGGCCCAGATGGGATACCAGTGGAGGCATGGAGTTGCTTAGGAGAGATTGTAGTAGGGTTGTTAAACAGATTGTTTAATAAAAGTCTCGGAAAGTGAGAGGATGCCGGAGGAGTTGGGAGATTAAGTGTACTGGTTCCGATTTTCAAAGAATAAGGGTGATTGCAGAGCTTGTGGAAATTACAGAGGGATAAATTGTTAAGCCACACCGATAAGGTGTTTGGAAAGAGTAGTGGAGCTAGGTTGAGGAGAGGGTGCACGATCTGTGAGCAGCAATATGGGTTTATGCCAGGAAAAAGAGCACCACTTGATTGCATGTTTGCTTTGAGAATGTTGATGGAGAAAGTTAGGCGGAAGGCCAGAAGAGTTACATTTATTTGTGTTTGTGGATTGTGGAGAAAGCTTATGATAGTGTGCAAGGAGAAGGAGTTTGTGCATTGTACGAGGAAGTTCGGGAGTGGTTGGAGAAGTATGTGAGGATCGTGCAGGAATGTATGAGGACAGGTGTGCAGCGGTGAGGTGTGGCAGTAGAATGACGGACCGGTTTAAGGTTAAAAGTGGGATTGCACCAAGGACGACTCTGAGCCCTTTCCTGTTTGCAATGGTGAATGGACAGGTTGACGGACGAGATCAAACTGGAAGTCTCCCATGGAGCAATGAGTTCGCGGATGACATCATGGTCCTGTAGGGAGAGTAGGGAGCAGGCTGAGGTGAGCCTACGAGAGGTGGAGGTACGCACTGGAGAGAAGGAATGATAGTCAGTCGGAGTAAGACGGAGTATCATGTGACGTAATGAGAGGAGAGGGTGGGTATGTGTGCGGTTGCAAAGGAGTTGAGGTGGGGAAGGTGGATGGGTTTAAATACTTGGGATGAACTCTGTCGCAAAGTAACGGAGAGTGTGGGAGAAGTGGAAAAGAGAGTGGGCAGGGCAGGATGGAGTGGTTGGCAGAAGCAGTTGCAGAGGAAGTGATTCTGTGACAGAGGGTAGTGCAAGAGTGAAGGGGAAAGTATATAAGACGGTAGGTAGACGACACCACGTGGTTAATTAGGTAAATTGGTTCTAGACAAAAAGACCCTACGCTACGCGGTGAGGGTATTGGCGTCCAAGGTCGGTTAAGCAACCCGCCGCCTCACGGAATTATCCGTGAGCGACGGCCTACAATTCCGGGGAGTTTGGTGGGAGACGACGTAACTTCCCCCACCTAGTGGTCGCTCTCGCCACCTGACCTCCGGCCCGCGCAACAATATATAGATATATATAATATAATTGTTGTGGGGCCGGGGTCTGTGGCTGAGAACTGACCACTAGGGGGGGAAGTTACGTCGTCTCCACCAAACTCCCCGGAATTGTAGGCCGTCGCCTCACGTGATAATTCCGTGAGGCGCGGGTTGCCTTAACCGACCTGGCGCCAATACCCTCACCTGCGTAGCGTAGGGTCTTTTTGTCTAGAACCAATTTACCTAATTAACCACGTGGTGTCGTCTACCGGGAACCAGCCCTCGGTACGCCTTGCCCGATCCGGATCACTCTACCAACTACCAACCACCTTTCCGGATCGGATGCAGCCGAGCGGAACTACCAAGGACGTACCGGCTAGAATGAACAGAATATCGGGGATAAAGACACGGCTAACCTCAGATCCGAAACCATGCTGGACCAATGAAGGAAAAGACATAAACGAACTGGGAACATTTCTACAATAATTTATTCCAAGCACTTACAAAAGAAAGACACAGAGCAGACTTACGCGGGAATACAACAGGCAAGATTTACAATGTTCCAAAAACACTTATTCAGTTCTACTTAAAGACGGGCCCACATGCATTCACACGTACACACAAATGAAAAGAAACCCAGATTTCTTTATTGGACCCTCACAGCTGAGGAGAGAGACAAGCTGGGGGTCAGAGTTCGGTTGGGTACCTGGCCAGGAAGAAAAGAGAAAAAAGAAAAAAAGAAAAAAAAAAGAAAAAAAAGAAAAGGAAAAAGAAGGAAAAAAAAAAAAAAAAAAAAAAAGAAAGGGAAAAAAAAAAAAAAAAAAAAAAAAGAAAAAAAAAAAAAAAAAAGGGAAGGAGAAGTGATGCCCAGGAAAGGAAAAAGGAGGAAAAGAGAAGATAGCATGCGATGGTTGTGTTTCGAGTCAGTGTCGTAGCGCAAGTCAAACGTGCCTGTGGATTGGACAATATTTATTTAATATGTTGTCACATTTTCGGATGTTTTTTTCCATAATTTTGAAAAAAATAATGTGCATATTTGTGGCTTGACGAGTTCAAGATATTAGTTCTGCAATATTTTAAACAACATATCACAGAAACAGGTTCGATACGTGACATCAGATCAGAAAACAAAATGGGGCTCGGCCATGGTCTATTACAGCTTCACCTTCCGATTCTTCAGTGCACATGACCATGCCAAACTAAGTCTTCTCTAATCTTCACTGGTATTGGATTTTGATCGTTGATTTAATCGGTTTTCTTGATATTTTTTATTGCGGTCACCAGCCGAATTGCAAACATATTGTTATAGTTGTGGGGGTAGATGGAAAGAATTTAATAGGGAATATAGGCCTTGTGTCGAGTGCTTGGTCGTGACGTGTAGAAGGCATCTTGTTGTAAATTAAGTAGGGAACCTGTGAGCTTAAGTGTTGCGTGTCACCACACGAGGGGGTGGTGTCTTGTTAATTAGCCGAAGGAGTAAGAATAGTTCCCCAGTATGTAATCACCCCTCCTTCACTCTTCCCTATGTCTTTTAAAACAAAACCATAAGGAGGAGCAGCCGGCATGGCCCGAGCAGGCGGAGGCCCTGCCTTCCAGGTTTCGTGGAGCAGGGCACTGCCCCGGAGGCGGAGAAGATATAGCATGATCAAGAGGAAGGTTGGTTGTGCATTGTAGGAGGCCTACTAAATAGGACGAGAGATTGACAGAACCAAGCGTGAATAGCACGAGGCAGTGTGAAGAACAGCACGAGGCAGATTGATTCGAAGAGAATCAGAGGTGGGAGTTCAGGGGCTTGTGCATATTTTGGAGAGCCTGTGATCAGAACGGAGGCCGAGGTAACATGGTTAGAGAGAGCGCGAGTGGAGGGTGAGCGCACACCGGGACGACGACATGGACCATTGAATTTGTGTTGAGGCGATTGGCTCGCGTGGTGAAGCAAAGACGCTGCCTTTGGTCTTGGTTGAGTCGCTGAGACCCAGACCCGAGCCTCGTGTATGTCATAAAGAGCTGCACTGGAGCTCTGAGCCTTAGTGGTGAGTGCTGCCGCGGAATGGCATGGCCGCACGTTGTCCTGCTACGAGAGAAGTGCAGCGCCATTTGCCGAGTATGTATATGCTGGTGGAAATGCCTCGATTCAAAGTCCCAAAAAGACCAGCTCTTGGGCCAAGCTAAGTACAAGAATAGTTTCAAAAGGAAGGGTAATTTAATTTTTATTTTGTGTTCTCTTGTCTGTATTTGAGTCTGTGTGGAGGTGCCTCGACTGGAGGATTTATTTAACTTTATTTATCATTCCCTCCTGAATTATTGTCCTTTGTAAATATTTGTTTATGTCATTAAAATGTGTTCATTTTAAGAAACTGGATTCGTGTATTCGTAGTGGGTTCGAGGATAACACCCCCCCCCCCCCCCGTGCATCGCTCATTCCCCTTTGAGCACGTGTTAAAATCTCCGTGGGTTAGCGTGTCGGCCTCCGATTAATAAGGAACCACGTGGCCGTCCTGGCGCTTGTCGGTGTTTAACCGCCCGTCACCACAATTTGGGTCGGGGGAGGGGGGGTGGGGGTTAACCGGGCGGCCATCCCCGTGACAATATTTACAATAAAATATGAGTTACAAAAAATGAATTGAAACGATATTCAATACAATTTCTTATCATACATAGCAATGGAATGCATAAAATAATTCTTATGAGTTATTCAGAAGTCTGACAAGATAAGGCACTGAACTTCTGCATCCGAGTTCCCTGTACCTGTCACTATGCATCGTTGCTGTTGCTCAGACTGCTTTGGTGGCAGCCATTGTGGAACTCTCACAAACTGACCGCAAATTTGGAACATAGTTCAACTTGTCGATACTCAGTCTGTAGGGTAAGCACCTGAAGAGCATTGTCATACGATTCGTACTGGTCTTGGAAAATTATCCTCAAAGCACGTTTTTGAATTTGTTCAAGTGTATTTGACTGGTGCATAGTCAGAGCAGCGGAATGCCTTACTGGTGACATACTCAAGAAGTGTGTCCTCACTGTACCACTTGCACACCATTATCAGGTCATCCTCAAGACACCAAAGAATTCAGGAAGTGAAGACCATACATCTTTGTGTGAAGCTTTGGTTGCAATGTACTGGACATGTTCATTCCATTGGAGATCCTTCTGGATTATTACGCCAAGAAGTTTGATGCTATCGCAGTACTGGAGCTGCATGCATTGATTTCCACTGGACTTGGGCAGGTGGATTGCGTGTAAATCAGACACTCATGAGTTGGCACTTCGCTGGATTCAGTCACATATTTGACTGCTGGCACCATTCCTATATAGATTCCACCATGTCCGCGGGATGACACTGGGTGATGTGATGCAGCGACTCTCTGCAGTGTCAAGTCGTCTACGTATTTCCTTCGAGGGACAAGGCTTGGTCAAGTGCATCATAATAAGTGCTAGGAAGATCAGAGGTCTTAATTTAATCCTTGTGGACCCTGCTACGGTGGTGTGTTCCAGACAAATTGACCTTTGTAACGCACCTGTTGGCTTTGCTCCGACAAAAGCTATCACATCCAAGTGATCAAATGTAGTCTTTCTCAAGTTCATGCAGCCTTCTGATGGCATGTTGTGGTCGACAAGGTCAAGGCTTAGAAAATCTGTGATACAAAAAGTCGACACCGTTCTTGGTTTGTCTACTTGCATTTTGAAGATAGTTCAAGAGATCTACTAAGTAGTGAGCAGGTGAACACTTTCCACAGTTTCCGAACTGTTGTGGATCGATGTTAGGTCGAATGTCTGATAACAGCCATCTGTACACAACAACTCTGCGAGTTTGGCGAAAATAGTTTGTGAGCAAGACGGGCCTCAATTTGTTAATTTGAGGTGCTGTGGTTTTGGGAATGGGTACCACATCGATTGTTTCCACTGGAAAGTTACAGTTGTTGATCTCGCAAGAGGTGGGCTAAACTTCAGTCAAAATTCCTGAAGCATTTTGCCAATCATACCATCAGGACCTGGGCTTTCCGCAACTTGTGTTTTGAATCCCTTCCTGATTTCTAAGACGGCATTCTTTCTTTCAGAGATAATCCATTCATCCACCGTATCATTCTCATCTCTTTCCTTCCATTATTTTTATATCCTCGTTCCACAGTGCCACGTTTCACTGCCATACATCCAACTCCCCACCCCCAACCTCCGTTTGTGTTTTTTTTAATAATAAAAAGGTTAATTTTACAAAGGGGCTAAGTTGGTGTTTCTTGTGTTTTATCAATTTTGCACTCTTTTCGCATCATTTTCTTTAAAAAGAAACTCGAACAATGCTTGGGCTTATAACAAGCATATATATATATGAGGTCTGACAATAAATTTCCAGGATTAAAGCAATAGAAAATTTTATTGTAAACATACTAATAATGTATAGTGGTCGCCTTCCAAAGTCAATACATCTAAGACCCTGGGAGTCATACACATTTTTCCAACGTTGCTGCCATGCTCAAAGCACTTCTTGGAAGTAGTGGTCTAAAAGGCCATTTGTTCATGGTCATGGCCCTCTGGGTCTCTTCTACTGATGCAAAGCACATTCCTTTCATTGGAGTTTTCGTCTTGAAAACAAGAAGAAGAAAAAAAAGATAAAAATATATCACATGGCACCAAGTCCGGAGAGTCAGGAGGATGTTCTATCACAGGGATTTGTTTCGCTGCCAAGAATTGCTTCACAAAGAGGGTCGTGTGTGCAGGAGCATTGTCGTGATGGAGAATCCACTTGTTTGGCAGGAGCTCTGGTCTGACGTGCAAAACACGTTTTCTCAAACTTTCCAAAAGTTAATGGTAAAATGCTTGGTTCACTGTTTATCCTGGAGGACACAACTCGTCGTGGTCCACCGAGAGACCCAGGTTTTTCTCCTGTTATGATTTTTTAAAAAGATCGCAATCTTCTGACTTAACGCGTTCTGGCAGGTCAGAACAAACCTGGAACATCCCTTCTTTTATGTTTGTTGCTCAGGTTCTTTGGGACCATCTTGATGCACACCTTTCTCATGTTGAGTTTTTCGGTTAAAATTAACCTCTCTGCTCAAGTTCAACTGGTCCGCAATCAATCTGACTATCACACGTCGGTCAGGTGCGGACCAACATTCTCTCCCTTTCAATATTTTGTCCGCTTTGGCAATCGATGGGCGTCCTACCCGCACATAATCATTCACGTCCATTCTCCCTTCCGCAAACCTCTTGGCCCACTCACACACGTGATCTTGACATGTGTCTTCCCGTACACCAGCTTCAACTTGTCAAAAATGTCCATGCCACTTTCATTTAGTTTTACCAAAAACTTCTCGTTCATCTTCAGAACATGACTGCAACACTTATAATTTTAACAAAACTCCAGTACGGCTACAAAACGCAACCGGTTGAGATAACAGCTACAACAGTACTGACAGGAAGATTAGAACGCATGTCCAATTATGATACCCAAGCCAGTGCTGCCACCTATCAAGAAAAAAAAAACACCAGTCCTGGAAGTTTATTGTCAGACCTCGTGTGTGTGTGTATACATTATATTGTTATGGTTCTAGGAACCATATGCATACAAACATACAGTTGTCCCGAAGTCAGTTATTCCGTTAAGTATATGTGTAGATAGAACCCCTCCTTGTGTTAGTGGGAAATCAAAGGGGTGCGTTGCGATGTTTTTTTAGTTAGATCAATAAATCTTTATATCCCCTCCATTATGAACCACAGTACCTTCCTCTCGCATGGGCTGAAAAACGCTTGTTCGCCTACTCGCCCAACTGGCGACTCGCTGTCCGAGGCAAAATTCTCTTGCAGTAGTTCCTTTTCGGAGAGTCCGCACGTGTGGAGTGGGCGGCTTCCTGGTATGGCCGAAACCTCGCCCAGAAAGGGCGGACCCATGGAAGCCCCATCCAATCAAGGCGGACAGTGACGTCAGCTTCACCAAGGCCCCTCCCCGCTGTGGGAGATCTATAAATTACGAAGTATGCTGAGACAGTTGGTCAGTTGAGGACGTTGGGGGGCTGAGAGAGTCGGTTGAGGGGCTGAGAGAGTGGGTTGAGGACTGAGAGAGTCGGAGCATTCGTGCTGAGAGGGTGAGCTGGAATGCAGAGAGGGGAGCGAGTAAGCTGGAAGTGAGTCTGGTGAGTTGGAAAGTGAGTCGTCTTGGAGTGAGCTGGAAACCCTGATCCCACCTGATCTCCGCTCTACTCGACCTGGGCTCTTTTCGCAGACACGGTTCTCACGCGAGCGGCCGTGGACCGAGCCGCACGACCATTGGCAGGTGCCGCACCACGGAGCACCCTCCTACCAACGTTCAGATACCCGAGAGAACTGCGATCTCAGCTCACCTCCCTCTCTGGCTGCAAAAGGTCCTTTGCAAACATCTGGGTTTCTTTTCGTCTGAGTGTGTGCGCCGTCTTTAAGTAGAACTGCATAAGTATTTTTAGTTGATCATTGTAAATCTTGCCTGTTGTATTCCCGCGTAAGTCTGCTCTGTGTCTTTCTTTTGTAAGTGCTTGGAAATAAATTATTGTAGAAATGTTCCCAGTTCGTTTATGTCTTTTCCTTCATGGTCCAGCATGGTTCGGATCTGAGGTTAGCCGTGTCTTTATCCCCGATATTCTGTTCATTCTAGCCGGTACGTCCTTGGTAGTTCCGCTCGGCTGCATCGATCCGGAAAGGTGGTTGGTAGTTGGTAGAGTGATCCGGATCGGGCAAGGCGTACCGAGGGCGTGGTTCCCGGTAGACGACACCACGTGGTTAATTAGGTAAATTGGTTCTAGACAAAAAGACCCTACGCTACGCGGTGAGGGTATTGGCGTCCAAGGTCGGTTAAGCAACCCGCCGCCTCACGGAATTATCCGTGAGCGACGGCCTACAATTCCGGGGAGTTTGGTGGGAGACGACGTAACTTCCCCACCTAGTGGTCGTTCTCCCACAGACCCCGGCCCACAACAAATATATATATATACCTATATATTGTTGCGGCCGGGGTCCGGTGGCGAGAGCGACCACTAGGGTGGGGAAGTTACGTCGTCTCCCACCAAACTCCCCGGATTGTAGGGTGTCGCTCGGATAACTCCGTGAGCCGGCGGTCGTTTAACCGACCGTGGTCGCTAATACTTCAACCGCGTGGCGTAGGGTTATTTTGTCTAGATCCAATGTACCTAAGTAACCACGCGGTCTCGGCTACCGGGATCCACGCCCTCGGAACGCCTGGCCGAACTGGATTCACTCTACAGGCAGCGGTAAAATTACACCTACCGACTACCACTCTGCCACCTACTTTTCCGGCTCGGATGCAGTCGAGCGGGCCTGGCCAGGACGTCCCGGCTACAATTGTCCATTACCGGGGATAAAACCCCACCTAAACTCAGATCCGAACCATGCTGGACCAATTCAGAAAGGGCAGAAACGAACTGGGGACATTTCTAACAAGTTTTATTTACAGTAAAAGACAAAGCAAGACTTAACGCGAATATGCAAGCAGTATTTACAATGTTCCAAAAACACTTATTCAGTTCTACTTAAAGACGGGCCCACATGCATTCACACGTACACACAAATGAAAAGAAACCCAGATTTCTTTATGGACCCTCACAGCTGAGGAGAGAGACAAGCTGGGGTCAGAGTTCGGTTGGGTACCTGGCGTCGAGAAAGGGGTACTCCGTGCTGTGGCACCTGACAATGGTCGTTGTTTGGTCCCTAGTCACACGTGTGGGATCGAGGTTCGTGGCGGAGCTCGGGTGGTGAGTAGTGGGGTCCACGAGAGGGGGTCGGGGTCGCTCTTTCCTTCCTTGTAGAGGGCCAGCAGAGACACGTTCGCCGCCTCGACGACCTTCGTAACAGCAAAAACCCCTTTTGTGATAGCAAAAACCCTCCAAAACTCTCCGAAAAGACCCACTAAAAACTCTCCAAGACCCTAAAGTCTCAAGTGCCTCAGAGAGTGCTCGGAATTTATGGACTCCCTCAGCGGGGAGGGCTTGGTGAACACACCTCGCTGTCCGCCTTGATTGGACAGGGTCCCACGGCATACCTTTCCGGGCGGGGCCTTGGCCCCTGCCGGGAAACCCCAGCCACTCTTCTACGCGGGTTCATACTTGACGAGTAACAGTATCAATGCTGCAACGGCCCTGCCGGGAAACCCAGCCACTCTTCCACGTGGGTTCATACTTGACGAGTAACAGTATCAATGTTGCAAAGGTTGTCGTGAAAGAGTTACAACGTTCGTGGGAGCCGAGAAACCGGAACCGCGGATCTTGCCTTGGCACGTCAGGGTGCGAGAATGCGGCTGGTTGGTGGTGATCGTGATGGGCCGAGTGGTCATGCAGATGATATATATAATGTTATGATTATATATATATAATATAACGGGCGTAAGTGGCGTGCGCCTGTAATCCGGCTTCTTGGAGGCTTGGGTTGGAGGATCGCTTGAGGATGGGAGCTCTGCGCTGGCCTCGCTATGAGAGGGTGTAGGGCAGCCCGGAATCATGGCGAAACCCAATACTTATCCCTGTGTGTAAGAGGCGACCAGGGTTGTGTCAGGAAGGGCATCCGGCGTAAAACCTGTGCCAAATCAGTATGCGGATCTTAACGGACGATCCGCTGTGGCGACCCCAATGGAGCAGCCGAAAGAAGAACAACATATATATAATATATAGTCATCGCTCTTATGATCACCGAGGGTAGTTGACAATGTGCATCCAATCTAACCTTTGACTCCAAATGAAATTTACACAGTTTCATCTCATGTCCCACTCCCCCAACCCCCCCCTCT
>CM068954.1:47271580-47272910 GCA_035128595.1 Eptatretus atami | reverse complement strand
AAGTGAAATCGGATTATAGTTTTGTGGTACAAAAAAAAATAAACTTCCAAGTTATTCAAATTGACAAAATGACGTCAAAGTTTGGCAACGGACCTGAGTTTACATTTTGATGAACTCAGGACATTAAGACTTGCACTCAGCCTGTTGGGACTTAATTACATAAATACTGTAAAGCATATTTAAGTACAGTATAACAAAAAAGAGACAGCTATAAACCATCACCCTGGTGTTTCACAGGCAGGGCAATCAATGTTTGTTCCGTTCACCGGAGGACGTTCGAGGACCCCCATCTACCGGAGCTAGTTCAAATGGCATGTACCATGTACGTTTGTACATTGTCTACCGACGTCATTCCAATTAATGTAAAAGTAAACCACCTCCTTACACCATGTCCCATCAAGTTGGGGGTTGGCAGCTCATAAGCATGTGCTCGACTTGGTCTTTCATGAACCGCCTTGCCAGGCCTGACGTTTGATTGAAGCTGGTAGGAATTTATAATTTGTTCAGGGTGTGGGTGATAACTCGTCAACTACTTAATGTCTGCCAACTAATGCCAGCAATCGAGATAGCAAACTTAAAGTCAATCCGAGGGACAGTGCGCTTTGTGATGCAATGTCCCATCAGAGAAGAACCAATCTGACAGTTTATAGTCTGCCCAGGAATTTGAACCTCGACTAGGCACAGCTCAGAGATAAGTGCACTACCTCTGCATCATCCCATCAGAAATCCATAAGACAGAGCAGTACTCCCTTGAACTACAGGTGAACACCTTGTAGGTCTAGTGTGACCACTCCTTGGCTTTTTTTCACAAGATCTTGGCTATTCGTTGTTCACCTTGGCGTATAGGTTTTCTATCATCATCGCTTTTCCGAAACCTTGTGAATTCTTGGCTTTTTTCATTGGCTCACATTGGCATTTATGAAAATGAGGAGTGGTCACACTGGTAGGTCTCAGAGGTTCAGAGTTGCCAAGGAAACGTGGCACCATGGAGAATGCATGCTCAGTCTGTGGCTGATTTTGTAATCCATCTTTAACGTCTTCCCAAGTGTGTCATGGTGAATGGTCAGGCTACTAGAAGTTCAAGTACTACCTATTCAGTGGTTGACCGGAGAGAGAGAGAGAAGAGAGAGAGAGAAGAGAGAGAGAAGAGAGATGGATGGGTTAGTTTGACGACCATTCTGGAACAACAGGGCAAGTTTTTTTGAGACCAGGATTGAAGGACATGTTCCACTTTGCAAAGTCACTGAATAAGTTCCATCAGCAGAGAAGGAATGGTTGCAGCTCGTCTGTCTGTCTGTCTGTCTGTCACTGGGGTTGGGGTACTGGGTGA
>CM068954.1:47244080-47261580 GCA_035128595.1 Eptatretus atami | reverse complement strand
TTATTTTATTTTTTTTTTGTTTGAGTATTTTATTTTTTTTTTAGTTTGTTTTTTTTTTTTTTTTTTATTTATTTTATTCTTTTTTATAAATATTATAATATATATTTTTTCTTGTCATTATTTATAATTTTTTCATTGGATTCTATATATTTTTTTTTTTTTATTTGGGCATGCGAGGTGGTCGTATCAAGGCTGATCTTTCTCGGGATTACGGTCCGAGGAGTGAGTTGGGGATTGGTATGTTCGGAGACGAGAGGTTGGGGTGTTAGGATGCGGTGAGCAACGTGGGGTATGTATTTTTTTTTTTTTTTTTTTTTTTCTTTTTTTTTTGTTCTTTTTTTTTGTTTTATTTTTTTTTTTTTTTTTGTTTTTTTTTTTTTTTTTTTTTTTTTTTTGTTTTTTTTTTTTTTTTCTTTTTTCTTGTTTTTTTTTTTTATTTTTTTTTTTTTTTTTTTTTTTTTTGTTTATTTACTTTTTTTCTTTTTTTTAATTTTTCTTTTTTTTCTTTCGTTGTTTTGTTTTTGTTTTTTTTTTCCCCCCATTTAAGGTTATTGTTGTTTTTTTCCCATTTAAGGTTGTTGTTGTTTTTTCATTTAAGGTGTTGTGTTGTTTTTCCCCCATTTAAGGTTGTTGTTTTCCCCATTTAAGGTTGTTGGTGTGTTTTTTCCCATTTAAGGTTGTTGTTTTTTTCCCCCCATTTAAGGTTGTTGTCGTTTTTTTCCCCATTTAAGGTTATTGTTGTTTTTTCCATTTAAGGTTGTTTTTCCCATTTAAGGTGGTTGTTGTTTTTTTCCCCATTTAAGGTTGTTGTTGTTTTTCCCATTCAAGGTTGTTGTTGTTTTGTTCCCATTTAAGGTTGTTGTTTTTTCCCCATTTAAGGTTGTTGTTGTTTTTTCCCATTGAAGTTGTTGTTTTTCCCATTTAAGGTGTTGTTGTTTTTTCCCATTTAAGTTGTTGTTGTTTTTTCCCATTTAAGGTTGTTGTTGTTTTTCCCATTGAAGGTTGTTGTTTTTTCCCCATTAAGGTTGTTGTTTTTTCCCCCATTTAAGGTTAGTTGTGTGTTTTTCCCATTTAAGGTTGTTGTTGTTTTTCCCCATTAAGTTGTTGTTTCCCCATTTAAGGTTGTTGGTTGTTTTTTCCCATTTAAGGTTGTTGTTTTTTCCCCCATTTAAGATTGTTGTCGTTTTTTTCCCCCCATTTAAGGTTATTGTTGTTTTTTCCATTTAAGGTTGTTTTTTCCCATTTAGGTGGTTGTTGTTTTTTCCCCATTTAAGGTTGTTGTGTTGTTTTTTCCCATTCAGGTTGTTGTTGTTTGTTTCCCATTTAAGGTTTTGTTGTTTTCCCATTTAAGGTTGTTGTTGTTTTTTCTCATTGAAGGTTGTTGTTGTTTTTTTCCCCATTTAAGGTTGTTGTTTTTTTTCCCCCATTTAAGGTTATTGTTGTTTTTTCCCATTTAAGGTTGTTGTTGTTTTTCCCCATTTAAGGTTGTTGTTTTCCCCATTTAAGGTTGTTGGTGTTTTTCCCATTTAAGGTTGTTGTTTTTTCCCCATTTAAGATTGTGTCGTTTTTTCCCATTTAAGGTTATTGTTGTTTTTTCCCATTTAAGTTGTTTTTTCCCATTTAAGGTGTTGTTGTTTTTTCCCCCATTTAAGGTTGTTGTTGTTGTTTTTCCCATTCAAGGTTGTTGTTGTTTTGTTCCCATTTAAGGTTGTTGTTGTTTTCCCCATTTAAGGTTGTTGTTGTTTTTTCCCATTGAAGGTTGTTGTTGTTTTTTCCCCATTTAAGGTGTTGTTGTTTTTCCCATTTAAGGTTTGTTGTTGTTTTTTCCCCATTTAAGGTTGTTGTTTTTCCCATTTAAGGTTATTGTTTGTTTTCCGAATTCTGACCGTGGGGGATATTACCCACAAGAACATTTACTTGTAGTAGCTTCTAACGCTTATTATTTAAACCAACTTTCGTTAAGACCACATAGTGAAAACTAAACGCGACTCGAAGCAAAAGTGCGTAGTACATCGCTACTGCGTACTACACCATCATGGTGACAAGAAACCGGCCAAAGTGTACATGATTTCAACAACGAGGAAGAAACAAACAACGCGGCAATAGAAAGGAAAAACAAGTCACGAACGTCGACTACAATGTAAAAGTAGAGATTGGCATCCCATTTTGGGAATTCTGTCCATCTCGGCTGCGCAGATTCTGCTGTGTTCACTTTATACAAATTCATACTCGTCTCGTGCTATTTCCCCATCATCCACCAATCCACCACAGCGTATTGTCAGAGTACAGTACAGCACAACATTAGCTATATCGTGCTGTGTGTGCTATGCATTACTCGTTTTGTAAGCGTACAATAGATGCGAAGAGATGGAAAGATGAGATGACAATTAAAAATTTAAAACAATTTAAAAACACTGCAGTAGACTACACCGCGTAGCTCACACACACACGTTAAACAGCAATGGCAAGATTAAAAACAAAACTCAACCCGATTGATAAATAATAAATGTATAGAGGAAAAAGTGACATATGGAACAGTGAAAAAAACAATTTTTAAAATGAGAATAATTGTTTCGGAAGCACAGTTCTTTAAAATTACACGCTCGTCGTGTGAAAAAAAAGATTGAATTTTTCGATTTGGGAAAGCTCGTTGTGGATCGGTGCCCGGTAAAACCAGAAACGGATTAGATTGGGAAAGCACGTTGTGGATCGGTGCCCGGTAAAAACCAGGAGATTGGGAAAGCTCGTTGTGGATCGGTGCCCGGTAAAACCAGGAACGGATTAACGGATTGGATTGGGAGGAAGGATTTGCCTTGTGCTCCTGAACCCTCCCTTTGCCTCTTCCTCCTTCGCTCGGCCATGGCCGCGCCCGTCCGTGGGAGGTTTTTTGTGTGTCAGGGAGCGGAAGAACGGAGCTTCGGTTAAGTGAAGCTGCTGTTTCTTCACCACTTTGGAGTAGTTACAAAACGAGTCTCGAGTGGACCGGAGCAAGGTCGAGGAAACTCGGTGAGTCCCGTGAGAAGTTGTTTCGGGGCCCCCGGTGGGTGATAAAGTCGGACACTCCGCCATGGAGGCGACTGGTTCCGGTCACAGGTTCGTGGGTTTGAAGAAGGTGTTGAGGCGGCGACTGAACCCCACACCTGGGCGTTGGTACCTGTGTTTGATTCCGAGTTGATGATGTGTATCAAGCTGAAGGGATTCTTCGAATCTCTGTCTTCTCTTCCTGATTCGATGGCGAAACTCATGTTGTGGACCCGGAGTTCGGAGAGCTTTTATGATTGAAGGGTTAAAGCTCGATGGGTGTGTGGTTCCAGTTGATGACGAACAGTCATTGACTCGGGCAGTCGGTAAACTCAGGGAGGGAATTCATAAATCTTGATCTCACACGTTGGTATGATGATGATGATGATATGAATGATGATGATGAATCCGTTTGTATGATGATGATGATCCGTTGTATGATGATGATCGTTTGTATGATGATACCGTTTGTATGATGATGATCCGTTTGTATGTATGAGTGTTGTATGATGATGATCCGTTGGTATGATGATGATCCGTTTGTATGAATGATGATCCGTTTGTAATGATGATGAATGCCTTTGTATGATGATATCCGTTGGTATGATGATGATCCGTTGGTATGATGATGAATGCCGTTTGTATGATGATCCGTTGGTATGATGATGATCCGTTTGTATGATGATGATCCGTGTGGTTTAATGATGATGATCCGTTTGTATGATATGATGAATGATCCGTTTGTATGATGATGATCCGTTGGTATGATGATGATGACCTTGTATGATGATGAGATCGTTTGTATGATGATGATGACCGTTTGTAATGATAATGATCCGTTTGTATGATTGATGATCCGTGGTATGATGATGACCGTTGGTATGATGATCGTTGTATGATAATGATCCGTTGGTATGATGACCGTTTGTATGATCCATTGTGTGATGATGATCCGTTTCTATGATGATCCGTTGGTATGATGATGATCGTTTGTATGATAATGATGATCCGTTTGGTATGATAATGATGATCCGTTGGTATGATGATGATCCGTTTGTATGATATGATGATCCGTTGGTATGATTGCCGTTTGTATGATAATGATGATCACTTGTATGATGATGATCGTTTGTATGATGAGTCCGTTGTATGATGATGATCCGTGGTATGATGATGCCGTTGTATGATGAATGATCCGTTTGTATATGATGTTCCGTGGTATGATGATTATCCGTTTGGTATGATGATCCGTTGGTATGAATGATCCGTTTGTATGATGTCCGTTTGTATGATGATGATCCGTTGGTATGATTATGATCCGTTTGTAATGATGATGTTGCCGTTGGTATGATGATGTGCCGTTTTGGTATGATGATGATCCGTTTGTATGATGATGTGCCGTTGGTATGATGATGTGCCGTTTGTATGATGATGATCCGTTGTATGATTATGATCCGTTGTATGATGATGTGCCGTTGGTATGATGATGTGCCGTTTGTATGATGATGATCCGTTGGTATGATGATGATCCGTTTGTATGATGATGATCCGTTTGTATGATGATGTTCCGTTGGTATGATGATCCGTTGTATGATGATCCGTTTGTATGATGATCCGTTTGTATGATGATCCGTTTTGTATGAATGATCCGTTGTGTATGATGATCCGTTTGTATGATGATGATCCGTTTGTATGATGATGATCGTTGTATGATGATGACCGTTGTATGATGATCCGTTGTATGATGATCCGTTTGTATGATGATCCGTTTGTATCATGATTCTTTAGTATGATGATCCGTTTGTATGATGATCCGTTTGATGATCCGTTTGTATGATGATCCGTTTGTATGATGATCCGTTTGTATGATGATCCGTTTGTATGATGATCCGTTTGTATGAATGATCCGTTTTGTTAGATATCCGTTTGTATGATGTGCCGTTTGTATGATGTGCCTTTGTATGATGTGCCGTTTGTATGATGATCCGTTTGATGATCCGTTTGTATGATGTGCCGTTGGTATGATGATCCGTTGGTATGATGATTGCCGTTTGTATGATGTGCCGTTTGTATGATGATCCGTTTGATGATCCGTTTGTATGATGTGCGTTTGTATGATGATCCGTTTTGTATCATGATTCTTTAGTATGATGATCCGTTTGTATGATGATCCGTTTGTATGATGATCCGTTTGTATGATGATCCGTTGTATGATGATCCGTTTGTATGATGATCCGTTTGTATGATGATCCGTTTGTATGATGATCCGTTTGTATGATGATCCGTTTGTATGATGATGCCGTTGTATGATGTGCCGTTTGTATGATGTGCCGTTTGTATGATGATCCGTTTGTAATGATGTGCCGTTTGTATGATGTGCCGTTTGTATATGATCGTTTGATGATCCGTTTGTATGATGGTGCCGTTTGTATGATGATCCGTTTGATGATCCGTTTGTATGATGTGCCGTTTGTATGATGCCGTTGGTATGATGATCCGTTGGTATGATGATGATCCGTGGGTATGATGATGATCCGTTTGTATGATGATGACCGTTTGTATTAATGATGATCCGTTTTGTATGATGATCCGTTGTATGATGATGATCCGTTTGTATATGATGAATCCGTTTGTATGATATGTGCCGTTGGTATGATGATGTGCCGTTGGTATGATGATGATCCGTTGTATGATGATGTTCCGTTGGTATGATATGATGATGATCCGTTGGTATGATGATGTGATCCGTTGGTATGATGATGATCCGTTGTATGATGATGATCCGTTTGTATGATGATGATCCGTTTGTATGATGATGTGCCGTTGTATGATGATGATCCGTTGGCTATGATGATCGGTATGATGATGATCCGTTGCTATGATGATCGGGTATGATGATCCGTTGGTAATGAATGATGATCGTTGCTATGATGATCGGTATGATGATGATCCGTTGCTATGATGATGATCCGTGTATATGATGATGCCGTTGCTATGATGATGATCCGTTTGTATGATAATGATGATCCGTTGGTATGATGATGAATCCGTTGGTATGATGATGATCCGTTTGTATGATAATGTATGACCGTTGGTATGATGTGCCGTTTGTATGATAATGATGATCCGTTGGTATGATGTGCCGTTTGTATGATAATGATGATCCGTTTGTATGATGATGATCCGTTGTATGATGATGATCCGTTTGTATGATCCGTTTGTATGATGATGATCCGTTGGTATGATGATGATCCGTTGGTATGATGATGATCCGTTTGTATGATGATGTTCCGTTGGTATGATGATTATCCGTTTGTATGATGATCCGTTGGTATGATGATCCGTTTGTATGATGTCGTTTGTATGATGATGATCGGTTGGTATGATTATGATCCGTTTGTATGATGATGTGCCGTTGTTATGATGAGTTCGTTTGTATGATGATGTCCGTTTGTATGATGATGTGCGTTGGTATGATGATGATCCGTTTGTATGATGATGATCCGTTTGTAGTGATGATGACCGTTTGTATGATGATGTTCCGTTGGTATGATGATGATCCGTTTGTATGATGATGTTCCGTTGGTATGATGATGTTCGTTGGTATGATGATCCGTTTGTATGATGATCCGTTTGTATGATGATGATCCGTTTGTAATGATGATCCGTTGTATGATGATCCGTTTGGTATGATGATCCGTTTGTATGATGATGATCCGTTTGTATGATGATGATCGTTGGTATGATGATCGTTGGTATGATGACCGTTTGTATGATGATCCGTTTGTATCATGATTCTTTAGTATGATGATCCGTTTGTTTGATGATGATCCGTTTGTATGATGATCCGTTTGTATGATGATCCGTTTGTATGATGATCCTTTTGTAATGACCGTTTGTAGCCGATGATCCGTTTGTATGATGTGCCGTTTGTATGATGTGCCGTTTTGTATGATGATCCGTTGTATGATGATCCGTTTGATGATACCGTTGGTATGATGATCCGTTGGTATGATGATCCGTTTGTATGATGTCGTTTGTATGATGTGCCGTTGGTATGATGATGATCCGTTTGTATGATGATCCGTTTGTATGATGATCCGTTGTTATGATCCGTTTGATGATGATCTGATCGTTTGTATGATGATCATGATCCGTTTGTATGATGATCATGATCCGTTTGTTATGATGATCATGATCCGTTTGTATGATGATCATGATCCGTTTGTATGATGATCATGATCGTTTGTATGATGATCATGATCCATTGGTATGATGATCGTTGGTATGATGATGATCCCGTTTGTATGATATCGTTTGTATGATGAGCCTTGGTATGATGATCCGTTTGTATGATGATCCGTTTGATGATATCGTTTGTATGATGATCGTTGTATGATGTGCCGTTGTATGATGATCCGTTTGTATGATGATCCGTTTGTATGATGATCCTTTAGTATGATGTGCCGTTTGTATGATGTCCCGTTTGTATGATGTGCCTTTTGTAATGATGTGCCGTTGTATGATGATCCGTTTGGTATGATGATCCGTTTGTATGATGATCCGTTTGTATGATGATCGGTTTTGTATGATGATCGTTGGTATGATGATCCGTTTGTATGATGATCCGTTTGTATGATGATCCGTTTGTATGATGTGCCGTTTGGTATGATGATCCGTTTGTATGATGATCCGTTTGTTATGATGATGATCCGTTGGTATATGATGATGACCGTTGGATGATGATGATCCGTTTGTATGATGATCCGTTGTATGATGATGATGATCCGTTTGTATGATGATATGATGCGTTTGTATGATGATGCGTTGTATGATGATGCGTTTTGTATGAGATGATGATCCGTTTGTATGATGAGATGATCCGTTGTATGATGATGATCCGTTTGTATGATGATCCTTTTGTATGATGATGATGATCCGTTTGTATGATGATGTGCCGTTGGTATGATGATGATCCATTGCTATGATGATCCGTTTGTATGAATGATCGTTGGTATGATGATGATCCGTTGCTATGATGATCGGTATGATGATGATCCGTTGCTATGATGATCGGTATGATGATGATCCGTTGCTATGATGATCGGTATGATGATGATCCGTTGCTATGATGATCGGTATGATGATGATCCGTTGCTATGATGATCGGTATGATATGATCCGTTTATCTGATGATCATGATCCGTTTGTATGATGATTATGATCCGTTTGTATGATGATCATGATCCGTTGGTATGATATGTGCCGTTGGTATGATCCGTTGGTATGATGATCGTTTGTATGATGATGAGCTTTTGTATGATGTGCCGTTGGTATGATGATCCGTTTGTATGATGATCCTTTGTATGATGATCCGTTGGTATGATGATCGTTGTATGATGTCCGTTTGTATGATGACGTTTGTATGATGTGCCGTTTGTATGATGTGCCGTTTGTATGATGACCGTTTGTATGATGATCCGTTTGTATGATGTGCCGTTTGTATGATGTGCCGTTTGTATGATGATCCATTTGTATGATGTCCGTTGGTATGATGATCCGTTGTATGTGATCGTTGGTATGATGATCCGTTTGTATGATGTGCCGTTTGTATGATGTGCCGTTTGTTATGATGATCCGTTGGTATGATGATACGTTGTATGATGTGCGTTTGTATGATGATCCGTTTGTATGATGTGCCGTTTGTATGATGATCCGTTTGTATGATGATCCGTTTGTATGATGATCCGTTTGTATGATGTGCCGTTTGTATGATGTGCCGTTTGTAATGTGTGCGTTTGTATGATGATCGTTGTATGATGATGATGATCCGTTGGTATGATGATCCGTTGGTATGATGATGATGTTTGTATGATGATCCGTTTGTATGATGATGATCCGTTTGTATGATGATATATCCGTTTTGTATGATGATGATGTGCCGTTGGTATGATGATGTGCCGTTGGTATGATGATGATCCGTTTGTATGATGATGTTCCGTTGGTATGATGATGTGATCCGTTGGTATGATGATGAATCCGTTTGTATGATGATGATCCGTTTGTATGATGATGATCGTGCCGTTGTATGATGAATGTACCTTTGGTATGAGATGATGATCCGTTGCTATGATGATGATCCGTTTGCTATGATGATCGGTATGATGATGATCCGTTGCTATGATGAATGCGGTATGATGATGATCCGTTGGTATGATGATGATCCGTTGCCTATGATGATCGGTATGATGATGATGTGCTGTTGCTATGATGATGATTCCGTTTGTATGATGAATGATCCGTTGCTATGATGATCGGTATGATGATGATCCGTTTGTATGATGTGCCGTTTGTATGATGAGCCGTATAAACGTACACCTTTACACAGCTTGGTGCTGCGGAAGCAGTTTATCGGCGACGGTTATGCTCTGTACTTTGCCATTGCCTTCCCAACAGTCAATCTGGGCAGGAATTTGTCATTTGTTCAGGGTGCCGGTGATCGCTCGCTTGTTCTTTGCGAAGACCGCCGTGAGATCTTTAAGGTCAACCACCAAACTAATGCTGGCAGATGACGCGCTCAGTTTAACATCCATCCATGCTTCGGCCTGCCTGCGAAACACCAGGATGGTAGTTTATAGCTGGGTCGAGATGAGAACCCAGCCAGACAGTTCAGTGACACGTGCACCAATTAGGCCATCCTGCCATCCTCGTGTTGGTGTAATGTTTTACAATCGGCATCACCATGTTTTTTACGATCAGCATCACCTCGGCACAGCACAAATGATTGACTTGGAACAGACACTCTCTATTCCATTTCTCTTGCGTCGTGCATCCGAGTTTTATAAAGTCTGGTTTGGTAATGGGAAGCATAGCAGGAGGATTACAGAAAACTATAACTGCGTTCGGTTAACCCAAAAAAGCTGTTTTGTTTCTTAAGCACCAAACCATCCACTTGTAATGATGTTTTTATTCGATTTTTAAAGCTTTTAACTTTATCGATGTGCATTGAAAATTCTCTAAATGCTCCTGTCTTTGTTTATAAAAATTTTAATGGCGTAGTATTCAATCGTGTTCTCGAAAGCTGTTGGGTTGGTTTGCCAGGTGTATTTTGTCAAAAATAAAGCCATTTCCGTAACCCCTGTTTGTCTGAGAGCAGGATATCTCAAAAAAGTTGTTGACTGTTTCGGCCGAAACAAGATGGACAGGTTGGGTGTGTGACAAGGATGAAGTGATCAGATTTTGATGAAGATTCGGATCTGGCCTATCGGTGGGATACAAAACGTAAACTGTTCAACCTGGCGGAGGTATGCGCTCCACCGAGTGTCGTTCTAGTTTAACACTGAAAGCAGAGCGATGTTAAAATTGTCACCAATTGTTTGGAATTGGAAAAGATAAAGTAATGAATGCCCAGTTCGTGTCCTTTCTAAATCGTAATCGGGGATAGAAAAGCTAGATATTTCACATGTCAGCCGATGCTGCATGTTGCAGTGATCCAAGGTTGAATTTATTTATTTATTATTTTTGATGCATATGGTCTTCCATTGGTCTGAGGATGAATTTATTTATTTATTATTTTTGATGCATATGGTCTTCCATTGGTCTGAGGATGAATTTATTTATTTGCTTGTGTTATTTGGTGTTCAAGAGTATAGTAAATGTAAGTGCTGCATTTAATGTTCTCTACAAGCTTGTCTCGTCACCATGCATGGTTTGTTCACAAAGCGATGATGTTGTAAATGCATTTTGGGTTGGCCTGTTGGTGTTCCCATCTCAAACCTCTGATTTGTGATCCAAAGAACCCAGGTTCGGTTCAAATCCCACATGTTTGTCCATTGTACACTAATGTGCTTACAAGTGATTCACATAGAAGTACACTGATGTCTACTAATGTCTTTGTCCTGAATGTGATGTATGCATAAGCTCCTCCTAAAATTAAATAAGAGGTAAGAAAGGTGAAAAAAAAGATTTTTATTTTTTTATTTTAAGAGATCAGTAGGTTATAATATGAAAGTGTTGAGTCCATAGTGGGACGCAGATTTGAAACGGTAGCAACAGAGATCAGTTGGTAACCATCAAGTTTCACTCTCTGGGGTTAAAGCTTTCAAAGAATGGATGAAAGGGGCCAAGCGACTGCATGGTTGTTTTTACAGAATTGAGTTTGAAAATGTTTGTTTGTGAACATCCACGTTTGAATTTTGCAAGGATATGAATTTATTTGTAAAAGAAAGCACATCGGGTTCATTGGACATGTAAATCTGGGTGTTGCCATAATTGTAGTAAAAGCTGATTTTGCACTCCTGCAAGATTGTCCCACATGGATGAAGATATAGAGAAAACAAAAGTACACCAAGAATTGATCCCTGGGATCCCAATGACAGGTAGATGAATAGCCAGCAATGTAACTTGTAAACAGAAGATGTACGATCTGTAAGATGAGATTGAAACATTCAAGACCAGGTCATGAAAGTGTGGTCCAACTGTGTCTAAAGTAGCTGATAGGTCCAAAAGAATTAAGATTGTACAGCTGATCTTTGATCTGCTGTTGTGCAGAATATTATTTGTCTCCTTTGGGACGACAGTGTCAGGGCTATGCAACCATTCAAAACCAGGCCAGGAAACGTTCGAAAAGATAAAGCAGTTTTAGGTATGCCAGAAGTTGATTGGCAACAGCATATTCAAGAGTCTTGGAAATAAAAGTAAAAGACAAACTTGTCTGTAATTTTGAAGTTGGTTTGTTTCAAGTGAAGGTTTCTTAAACATGCCGTGGGAATTGTTACGGCCTGTTGAAATCGGGATGGAACTGCAGAAGATGTAATGGAGCATTTGATTATTTTGGTTTTTAAGTGGAGACACACCTGAAAGTGAGGAAATAACCGAAGATGATGGAGCTGGATCCAGTAGAGACCTACTTTTGATCCTCTGAGATTTTTAATTGTAGTCAAAACTATCATCAATTCTCTTTCTTGGATCCATTGTGTACTATTTATCTTTACTTTATTTCAGGCAAGTACTGTATTTAATTTAAAGCAGAGTTAATTGAATCAAACTGTTTCTCAATTACTGATTTGTTATACCATAGCTACTGCTTTCTATCTGAAGTCTTGACGTTAACTAGCATTACTAAACAGCTAATCTGATAGTTTGATGCTTCCGACATTCGTCGGAAATTTTATGGTGCTTTTTCCTCCTTCTTTATTTTATGATGCGATAGTCATTGCCAGATAAAAAATGTCAGGGCTGTACAACATGTTTAATCATTCATTATCCCCTCGCTTTTAAAAAAATAACCCAGGGTGATATTGTAATCTGCTTCGTCTGTCCGTCCGTCATGCCACATCCTCCGAAACAGTTGTGCAGAAATTCACCAAACTTGGTCGTTATGATCACCACATGGCATGACGGTGAAAGAGAAATGTCATTTTCGCCCCAACCCCTATAGCGGGGTCAAAAGGTCGAATACCAAAAAAATGCAATTACAGGCACATTGTGAAACATTTTTTGATGAAACGTTGACTTGTATAGGCAATCAACATTGGGCGACACGTGAAATATGTAATGATTTTTTTTGGGGGGGGGGGGGGGGGATTTGAAGCGCACCGGTTCAAGTCCCAGTGGGTGGGGGACTCAATCGGGTCACAGAAGTCAAAACAGGAAAAAAAATTATACTCAAAATTTGATATTGGGTCATTCCATGTCAAATCAAACGATGCAAGTGACATTATCTCAGATTTTGCTCATACTTATGTCAAGGTTGGGTACAAGTACGAAAACACAGGATCGAATGTGGTTTGAGCCAGCTCTCAATATTAAGGGGAATATGGCCACTTCTAGTTTTCCTGTTGCCGAACGGCAGCACACAGACCACGCCTCCAACTATCTCAGTTGGACTCGCCAAACCTGGTGTTTCAAAGCCATTCGAAACAATTGATACGGAACAGCTGGCTTGGCAAGTTCTAGCGAGATGCTTGGTAACTCGATACACTCTTGGCCTACCCCATGCAGTGTTCAAGTATAATAATACGAACTGATTTTAAAGATCATTAAAAAAAAACAAGTCCAGAAGTTTGGCAAATCCAGCTACTGAAGCAATCTTGTATACCTCACCCTTTATGCACTGTAATAAGACTATGTTGATTCACAGTTTAGGACATGGAGGCTTTATTGATCACCATCGAAGATATCGTCAATCAGCATCTTCTTCATCTCCGACCCTCTCACACGCCATTCTCTCTCTCTCTCTCTCTCTCTCTCTCTCTCGCGCGCTCTCTCTTTCGCGCTCTCTCTCCGCGCTCTCTCTCTCGCGCTCTCTCTCGCGCTCTCTCTCGCGCTCTTCTCTCGCGCTTCTCTCTCGCGCTCTCGCGCTCTCTCTCTCTCTCTCTCGCGCTCTCCTTCTGTCTCTCTCTCTCTCGCGCTCTCTCTCTCTCCTCTCGCGCTCTCTCTCCTCTCTCTCGCTCTCTCTCTCTCGCGCTCTCTCTCTCGCGCTCTCTCTTCGCGCTCTCTCATCTCTCTCTCTCTCTCTCGCGTCCTCTCTCTCCTCTTCTCTCTCCTTCTCTCTCTCTCTCTCTCTCTCTCTCCGCGCTCGTCTCTCTCTCTCGCGCTCTCTCTCCTCCGCGCTCCTCCTCGCGCTCCCTCGCGCTCCCTTCGCTCTCGCCCTCGCGCTCTCCTCGCGCTCTCCCTCGGCGCTCTCCTCGCGCTCCTCCCTCGCGCTCTTCCTCGCGCTCTCCCTCGCGCTCCTCGCCTCCGTCCCCCCGCGCTCTCCCTCCGCTGCTCTCCCTTCGCGCTCCCTCGCGCTCTCCTCGCGCTCTCTCTCGCGCTCTCCTCGCGCTCTCTCTCGGCGCGTCTCTCTCTCTCTCGCTGCTCTCTCTCTCTCGCGCGCCTCTCTCCTCTGCTCTCGCGCTCCTCTCTCTCTCGCGCTCCTCTCTCTCCTCCTTCGCTCTCCTCTCTCTCGCCTCTCTCTCTCTCTCTCGCGTCTCCTCTCTCTCTCGCCGCTTCTCTCTCTCTCGCGCTCTCCTCTCGCGCTCTCTCTCTCTCCGCGCTCTCGTCATCTCTCTCGCCCTCTCTCCTCTCTCCCTCCCTCTCTCTCTCTCTGCCTCTCTCTCTCCGTCTCTCGCGCTCTCTCTCTCGCCTCTCCAGCGCTCTTCTCTCTCTCGCGTCTCCTCTCTCCAGCGCTCTGTCATGCGCTCTGTCATGCGCTCTGTCATGCGCTTCTGTCATCGCGCTCTGTCTGCGCTCTCTCTCTCTCTCATTCTCTCTCTCTTCTCTCTCTCTCTCGCGCTCTCTCTCTCTTCTCGCTGCTCTCTCTCTCTCGCGCTCTCTCTGCTCTCGTCTCGCGCTCCTCTCTCTCTCGCCTCTCGTCTCTCTCTCTGCTCGCTCTCTCTCTCTCTCGCCGCTCCCCCTCTCCTCTCTCTCTCGCGCTCTCTCTTCCGCGCTCTCCGTCTCTCTCTCTCTCTGCTCTGCCCGCTCTCTCTCCTCTCGCGCTCTCTCTCTCTCGCTGCCTCTCTCTCTCTCTCTCGCGCTCTCTCTCTCTCGCGCTCGTCTCTCTGCTCATCGCGCTCTCGTCTCGTCTCGTTCCCTCCTCTCTCTCTGCTCTGGTTCGGTCTCTTCTCTCTCCTCTCGCTTCGACGCTCTCTCCCTCCTCTCTCTCCTCTCTCGCGTCTTCTCTCTCTCTCCCTCTGCTCTCTCTCTCCCGCCGCTCTCTCTCTCTCTCTCCCTCTCCTCTCTCTCGTCCTCTCTCTCTTGCTCTCTCTCTCTCTCCCCGCCCTCTCTCTCGCCTCTCTCTCTCTCTCGCCTCGCGCTCTCTCCTCCTCTCTGCTCGCTGCTCTCTCTCTCCTCTCGTCTCCTCTCTCTCTGTCGCGCTCTCTCCTGCCTCTGCTCTCTCTCTCTCTCTCCGCTCGCGCTCTCTCTCTCTCTCTCGTCTCGCTCTCTCTCTCTCTCTCTCTCTCGCGCTCTCTCTCCTCGCGCTCGCTCGCTCTCTCTCTCTGCTCTCCTTCGCTCTCCTCCTCGCTCTCCTCGCGTCTCTTGCGCTCTCTTCATGCGCTCTGTCATGCGCTCTGTCATGCGCTCTGTGCGTGCGTCATGCGCTCTGTCATGCGCTTGCATGCGCTCATGTCATGCGCTCTGTCATGCGCTCTGTCATGCGCTCTTCATGCGCTCTGTCATGCGCTCTGTCATGCCTCGTCAGCTCTGTCATGCGCTCTGTCATGCGCTCTGTCATGCGCTCTTCAGTCGCTCTGTCATGCGCTCTGTCATGCGCTCTGTCATGCGCTCTGTCATGCGCTTCTGTCTCCATGCGCTCTGTCATGCGCTCTGTCATGCGCTCTGTCATGCGCTCTGTCATTCTCCTCTCTCTCGTTCTCTGTCATTCTCTCTCTCTCATTCTCTCATTCCTCTCTCTCTCTTCTCTCATCCTCTCTCTTCTCTCTCTCATCTCTTCTCTCTCTCATCTCTCTCTCTCATTCTCTCTCTCTCTCATCTCTTTCTCATTCTCTCTCCTCTCATTCTCTCTCTCTCATTCTCTCTCTCTCTTCTCTCTCATTCTCTCTCATTCTCCTCATTCTCATTCTCTCTACTCTCATTCTCTCTCTCTCTCATTCTCTCTCTCTCTCTCATTCTCTTCTCTCATCTCTCTCTCTCTCTCTTTCTCTCTTCTCTCTCATTCTCTTTCTCTCTCTCATTCCTTTCTCTCTCCATTCTCTTTCTCCTCTCTCATTCTCTCCTCTCATTCTCTTTCTCTCTCCCTCATTCTCTTTCTCTCTCTCATTCTCTTTCTCTCTCTCATTCTCCTTTCTCTTCTCATTCTCTTCTCTCTCTCATCTCTTCTCTTCTCCACTTCTTCTTTCTCTCTCTCATTCTCCTTCTCTCTCTCTCATTTCTCTCCTCCATTCCTCTCTCTCTCATCTCTCTCTTCTCTCATTCTCTCTCTCTCTCTCTCATTTCTCTCTCTCTTTCTCATCTCTCTCTCTCATCTCTCTTCTCTCTCATTCTCTCTCTCCTCATTCCTCCTCTCTCATCTCTCTCCTCTTCTCTCATCCTCATTCTCTCTCATTCTCATCTCTCTCTCTCATTCTCTCTCTCTCTCTCTCATTCTCTCTCTCTCTCTCTTTCTTCATTCTCTCTCTCTTCATTTCTCTCTCTCTCTCTCATTCTCTCTCATTCTCTCTCATTCCTTCATTCTCATTCTCCTCCTCTCATTCTCTCTTCTCTCTTCTCATTCTCTCCTCTCCTCTCTTCTCATTCTCTCTCTCTCTTCTCTCATTCTCTCTCTCTCTCTCTCTCTTCTCTCTCTCTCTCTCATTCCTCCTCTCTCTCCTCTCTCATTCTCTCTCTCTCTCTCTCATTCCTCTCTCCTCTCTCTCTCTCTCTCTCCATTCTTCCTCTCTCTCTCTCATTCTCTTCTCTCTCTTCTCTCTTCTCTCTCATTCTCTTCTCTCTCTCTCATTCTCTTTCTCTCTCTCACTCTCTTTCTCTCTCTCTCATTCTCTTTTCTCTCTCTCATTCTCTTTCTCTCTTATTCTCTTTCTCTCTCTATTCTCTTTCTCTTCTCATTCTCTTCTCTCTCTCATTCTCTTTCTCTCTCTCATTCTCTTCTCTCTTCTCTCATTCTCTTCTCTCTCTCATTCTCTTCTCTCTTCATTCCCTCTCTCTTCTCATTCTCTCTCATTCTCTCTCTCTCATTCTCTCTCTCCTCATCTCTCTCTCTCTCTTCATTTCATCTCTCTCATTCACTCTCTCATTCTCTCCTTCTCTCTCCTCCTCTCATTCTCTCTCTCTCTCTCTCTCTCTCTCATTTTCTCTCTCCTCTCATTCTCTCTCTCTCTCACACACACATTTATTTATATATAGACATATAGCATGGTTTTGAAGGTATTACGAAGGTGATTTGTGCTGTACAGTCTTCAAGTGTATAATTCAATTTAAATAAAGGTTTAAAGGTGTTTAAATTAATTAATTCCGCATTTTACCACCGTTGATGCAGTGTCTATTACACCACCCTATCTAACCCGTTACATTAGTTATTTGTGCCTGTTGTTTGTTTCCTTTATGATGTCCTTAAAACGATCCGTTTCCTGTTTGGAATGATTTTCAATTTTGTTTGACTGCCAGACAGGCAGACAGAGTAACTGTTTTATCGAATTTCTCTGCATATGTGAGATCGGGATGAATTCAAAGCCAAAGTATGGTAAAATGAGACTTGCTTTCTCTTCATGTTCCGATTTGTGTTCAAAATAGAACCTTCAATTTAAATAAGTTGTTCCTTGATCATAAACTGATAAGATAGACAAAGCAATCCCTGGAATGGTGCTGGAAGAATTCCCCACCAGAATGCAGTGATTTGCCGTCCTTTACTTTATTTTGGTCTGTCTGTGTGTATGTAGTCGAGGGCCTCTGGGCAATCACCTTTTTTTTTTTACCATTTGAGCTTTTATCATCAACTTTTCAACAAATCCTTATTATGAAAGTATGGAGAACACGAATTAAT
>CM068954.1:47233332-47244070 GCA_035128595.1 Eptatretus atami | reverse complement strand
TTGCTGTTATCTCCACCACCAAAGGTGAAGGAGGTTATGTTTTCAGCCCTCTCTGTCTGTCTGTTCGTCTGTCTGTTGTCTGTCTGTCTCTGTGTGCAGGACGGGATATCTTAAAAGGTTGTGGATGGATTCGGCCAAGACTTGGTGGACACGTTGGGTGTGTGACCACGACAAATTTATTCGATTTTGGTGAAGATCCGAATCCGGATCTTGATACGACAATTTTTTTATTTTTTCAAGTGATTCTTCACCATTGAGAGATGGGTCCAAAAACAACATATAGCATGATATTTCAAAAATGAATTGAGCCCGATATGTTCTCGTGGATCAGGCATTACATGGCAGAGATATGCGCTCTACCGAGTGCCCTTCTAGTTTTTGGACAAAGTCCAGTACAAAGCGGACACGGATGGGCTTTGCATTTTGAGATTCTGTTTGTATATACCTTTGTTGAGACTAAGGTTGACATTTGCAACAAGCAAGGTGTCCCAAGACCATCCGGTGGAAGCCTTTGCCTTGTAGTTTAAGTCTCTTACCTTATCCAACACTGTTCATCCCCAGATAGCCGGCATCGGTAGAGTTTTTAACTAATAGACTATTCACTCGCACACAGGCCAGGACCTAGGAGCCATCACATAAAAGTTTGGAAAAATAGACACAAGTTGGGCACTGGTGAAAGCACAATGGTTTAAATACACTCTTCGCACAATCAAAAAGTTGAAATTGGTCAAAAACAAGATGTTCTCTTGCTCGGACGAATGGTTAACACCTGAGGCGTCAGCTTCTCACGACAGTTGGCATACCTCATTCAACATCCTGTTGATTTCGTCCATCGTTCTACCTCTCCGCCGACGTAGATCAACGCGAGTCTTCATGAGCAAGACTAGTTCTTCATTCTACACGATGCTGAAAGACTTTAGACATCTTTATTGCTGTTGCAAGGCCAGTCAAGAAAGACCAAAACACACCAGGTTCAAACACCAATAATGTGAGAAATAAGTTAGTTGACAGTAAGTTGACTATAAAAATGATAAATGAAAAGATCAGCGCTTTGGTTTGTTCATTCTGGAAGGAGTGACGACAAATTGTGGTAAAGGTGTCCTCACTTGTGTGCATATTTACCTGTATTTTGGTACAATGGATTCCTTTGACGGTTCACGATTACAATGAATGCGAAGAATGATGGACTTTACTCTCCCTTTGGTTATGACTGTCTGCCTGTCTCAGGTTGCAGTGAAGTAAAATAAAAAAAAGAATAACTTGGCTGTTGTTATTATGCCCTGAGCAGGTTTGTGTTGTTTTTCTTTCATGTAATTTTATCTTCAACTTTACCTTGTTGCATTTTGAACATGCATTTTTAGAGCGGTTGAGCGAGGTGTTGGTTGGTGGTGGTTGGTGATGGTGGGGTTATTATGAAGTAATGCCATTAATTTAATTTATTTTTAACATTTAAGGATTAATTGTTTGAATCTTGCGTTGTTTTGGGTTGGATTGATAAAACGAGTTTGTAAATCAACACCGGTGGTGGTGGTAGGTCTGCTCCGAGTTTGGGCGGTCGGTGGTTCGAACCCCAGCCGAGTCATAACCAAAGACTTTAAATAGGGTACGTGCTGCTTTCTTGCTTGACCCTCAGCATTTAAAAAGGATAAATGATGGACAAACAATCGTTCCGTAGGCTTGATGGGCCGAACGGCCTCCTGCGTTAACATTCCTTCCAAGGAAACTCTGACTTCTTACAATGCTTTGTGTTGCATTCTTTAATCATCATCTCTGCCACCGAAGGTGAAGGAGGTTATGTTTTCACCCCTGTCTGTCTGCAGAATATCTCAAAAAGTTGTGGACGGATTCGGATAAAACTTGGTGGGCAGGTTGAGTGTGTGACCACGACTAATTGATTCGATTTTTGGGGAAGATTCGAATCTGGATCTGGATACGAGAATTATTTAATTTTACAAGTGATTCTTCACCATTGAGAGATGGGTCCAAAAAACAATATAGTACTGAATAGCATGATATTTCAAAAATGTATTGGGCCCGGTATGTTCTCGTGGATCAGACATTACATGGTATGCACGATGTGCTCTACCGAGTGCCTGTTCTAGTTTTCATTGTTTCTATTTGTTGCTCTGCTCTGCTTGCCAAAGCTTTGCAGAAAGCACACCATTAATTTTGCACATCTTTTTAAATGCAGAGAAAATGGTTATATGTACTCACTATGTCGTTGGCACTTGTTATACCTCCTTTTCGTTATCCCCAGCGGTTCTTGTAGATTTGCAAGAGGGAAGACAAAAGCAAAACATTAGGAGTACTTCGGAGGGGCTTCTTACCTAAGTTTCATTTCATGGTCACTTTTTTTGTTGTTGTTTGACCTTTAGACCTGATTGCTGTGTGGTACAGAGCTTTAAGTGACTGTTTGGCATGTGGAATGGATTCCCAGCTGGCGAGAGCTTCAGCAAGTGGGCCTTTTGTCGGTGGTGAAGCATGCAGTACTCGCAATACGTTGTGGCCGACGTGTGAACCGAATGTCTCTCAACTTCAGTGGGGGTGAAAGAAATCCAAATGCGTCGAGATTTCATTGTATATACTTGGAGGGCAACGGGGTTGATGAAAAGTCAGTCGTTTGCCAGGATGCGATAAATAAACAAGTAAATAGTTTGCTGTACTGTAAATAGCTTGCTTGCTTTCGGCACTTTTGTTCCATTCAGCAATTTTGCTTGCATTCCTCATCAGGCATGTGAAATGCTGCTGTGCCATTATTAATGTACATAGTTCGAAAGTGACGTTGAACTGCCAGTGGAGTGATAGGTCTGCAGTGCTGTAGCTGTTGGAAACTCCTGCACTGGGTCAAAGGGGTGTGGTGCTTGCACTTGTAATCATTTATTTTTTTCCCCCTTAAATTGACATTGTTGGCGCGAACGCTTTCTGAACATTCCCTAAGTGTACGATGATGTCTTTTTAACTTGTACGCAATATTTTATTGTCCTGACTTCCTTGCGATAATTCACGGACCTGTGTTTGTGTGTTTGTCATGCTACTCCTCCTACAGTTCTGGGCTGATTACATCCAGACTTGCTACATAGGATCAGCACGACTCCAATTAATGTATAGGGGTGTTTTTTATCTTTCCTGGTGGTCTTGGGGTGGGGGTTGGGGTGGGAGGGGGAGGGATCAAATGGTGTGTGTCGCACCACCTCCGGTCTCCACCATTTCCAGCGCAGTATCCTGTCGCCACGTTTTCCAGTGCTGCGAGGTGTTTTGAATTATAAGGAGTAGGTATGTTCTTGCTTCGTGCACGTAACCCAAGTTATTTATTTTGACTATACAGAGCTGTCAGTTGCTATACACCGCCCAAATAAAGGTATGCGTCAGAAGAACGTGTTGCATGCTCGGAGTAAGATCGCCCGTAGGGCGGGTACTCTGCTAGTTAGTTATAATTGGGAAAAGCTACTTGTTTTAACTTGTTGTAGAAATATAGTGAAAACACTTGTTCGAACTCATGTGTACCAAAAATGTTATTTCTAAACTGAAACTGTTGTTGTATGATTATTTATTTTTAAACAATTTCTTTGTTTGTTTTCTTTGTTTGGTCAGAGAAATCTTGTTATTCATTTCCACTCACACCACCCCCCCCCAACTTCCCCCTGTATTTACGTCAAAGACCATAGCAAAGCTTCATCAAGGGAAGAGGAAATTGTAATAAACCAACAAAAGAACAAGCCGGTAGGCGGCGATGGGTCGCCGAGCATGGAAACTATAAGATATAGAGCAAAATGGATGTCATATAGCGGATAGGGAATCACCTTAAGATATGCATATCAAATCTCATCCAGTTCCATCTTCTGATAACTACTCGGTATCCATCTGAATGAAAAGTACCGAAAATGCGGTTTGAAATTGGAAATCCCCAAAGTTCGAGGGGGTGCTGTGGGTGAACAAAGATCTAAATCGAAAATCCGGCTCGATCGTTTGTGCACAATGTATTCCAGACGATTAGTGTGAATTTTCATGACCATCCGACCATAACCCTAGGAGGAGTAGCATTTGGCGCGAAGGCACCTCCAGCTCTCGCATATTATCGATTTTTGCACTAATTGACCTTTGACCCCTGACCTAAGCGAAATCGGTCAATATGTCCTGAGGCAAAGTTGTAGTACTCATTGAGTACCATGAACCTGCAAAGTTTCATTCGTATCGATGCACTCACCTGGTCGCTAGGGGCCTTCAATTTTCACCAATTTTCGCGCATACCCTAATTGTAGGGGTCGCTGCGGGTAAAGTATTCCATATATCACAAAAAACGGAATATATTTGATAGAGCTGTAGACCATTCGTGCCAAATTTCATAACCCTACGTGGGATAATGGCTTTCGGAATTGATTTCGCGTGAACGGTACCGATTTTGAAGGTTTTTCGGTTGTTGCGTCCCTAGCAACCATCACAAAACCAAAGCGGAACCAAAGCGTCCCTTCAACGGAACCAAAGCGTCCCTAGCAACCATCACAATTTCCAAAGCACTAGGCATAAGATGTACCTACCACCCGAGTTTGTCAAAATCCGCCCACGTTTACTACCAATTATGCTGATGACAAACGAACAAACATCCAAAAAACAGACAGAATTACTGACTAAGGTCAACCTTTCGGCAACCCTCACACACTCACATCACAGACATGATGACGAATGATCTAATAACAGGTAAACTTACTTGCAAGCAATTGGGAATCAAGGAAGATGATGGGGAAGAGTAGATGTCACTTAGCTGTGGGGTCTGACGAGATGGTGGTGGATGTGTCATGTAGAGACGTGGAAATACAAATGGGATAGAAACGGAATAGATGAGTACTGGTGAGCAGACACCTTAAATTGGGGTGCACACCATTGTGGTGATGAATGTGTGTTGCCCTGCTGAACTAAGGAGGGTGGGTGCATAACGGTGAGCATGCGGAGCAAGATTGGTAAAGAATCAAAATGGAAAAAGAAAAGAAGAAAACTACGAACATTCTCCAATGACGTGTTACAATAAGAATGAACATTCCACAATGATATCTGCTTGGAACCGACTCGATAAAAGGCACGACCAGGTTCCGCCTGGGGACTCCGCAGAGGTGAGCCTGCTTGAGTATATTGACAGGGTTCCCCCACAAAACGGACCTTTTCCAGCACAGCCAGCAGCCATGCCCCCCCCCCCCTAAACCAAAGAAGCCACGCCTACTCTCCCCGCTCAGGCCAGCTCCGGTCATGGACGGGAGACAGTTCCCAATTAAGCCGTGTCACTGCTTGGAACTTGCCGTCTCTACCGGGCACAGCAGCGGTATTTCCTGTCTTGTGCCGTCTTTCTCCTGAGGAATGTCCGAGGCCTTAAAATTAGATACAAATGGTTCCCATTCATTCCTTGAGCCATGGGCGCATGTGGATTTGGGAGGGATTAGTTATCTTAGCTTATCTTTAATTGGAATTCCAGATAAGGTATTGTCATCGTGCGTCCGTCTCCTATTTCGACTTTTCCTGCCAAACCGCCGGGCCAATCCGGCTGAAACTTGGCAGCAACATTCCACTCCTGACTGGTAACGGGGATTGCAAAGCTCATTCTGGTCACATTACTCTAAGTAGGTCAAATGGCGGACTGAGTAAATTCCTTCAAAAATCTTCTCTCCAGACCCCACGTCAGAATGCTACCAAATTTGGGTTACAACATTAGGCCACGGTCCAGATAAGCTACAGGTCCAGTGGTCCTATTTTTGTTACAGTGCATTGCTTCCTTTTGTATCCCTGCCCCATGTGTTCAATACATAAAACCACTTGGTCTCGGTGTCATTTTGAGTATCTCGATCGCTTGTTTGGTTTTACACACCCGTTAAGGACAGATTGGGTTCGGCTGATGAACACCCAGGACGAGATCATGTCGGCGTCTGGCGATTCACTTGGGTGCCATTAGTGTAAACAGATGCACGGCAACAATCAGCATGACAAACAGGTCCGTGATCCAGCTGGAACAACAGAAGAATTCAGCCGTTGTGACTGCTTTAACACGCGTCGGGATTTCGAACCGGTCAACTAGCCAACCTGACGACTGCAACAATGGGCATGTATACATTTTATATATATATATATATACATATATATTTCATAACCATCAAATACCATACTCTGTTCAGGGATTTGGTGCTACCGAAATAGTCTCATGGCAATGAATACACTGGGTAGTTTGCTATTGCCCTCCCATAGTAGTCGGGGCATCAATTTGGAATTTGGCCAGGGCGTTGGTTGGCAACTTGTCTATTCTTCAACGAAAGATACCGTAGCATCTTTAATGTCCACCAGCTGATGCCAGCAGACTGCTCCCCAACTTAATGTTCATCTGAGGAGCAGCACATCCTTTTGCTGCACTGTCCTTCCTGGGAACCATCAATCCGACAGTTTATATTCTGCCAGTCAAGACTCTAACCTAGACAAGGCAGTTCATATGCATCCCATCGGTGTGTGCCGTGCATGCTGTTCATGCAGAAATGAGGTAGGGTAAGAGATAATTTCATTAGTTCCTTTTTTGCTATCTCCTAGTGTGGGTGTTTAGATTAGCAGTCCTGTCAATTACCACATTTGGCATTGTCAGTGACCAAGTGTTGAGAGAGCACCTCATACTCTCTTTAATCCCGCTTTGTTGTTTCAGTATTAATTGTTCTATCTTTTCCACTAATTGCCCCCTTTTTGAAGTGACACACTCCGGTGTTGTGGTTAAACGGATTGTTCCGCTGACACTATATGAGGGTCGTCACGTGGTCAGTGGTGCAATTTGGCAAATAGGATTTGAACTTGAGGTTTATCTGAAAATCCTGCGTCCGCATAACGTCACTCAGTCGATCGTGCTCCTATTCGTTGGTTCTCCTGTGCCTGGATCAATGAGATGGGAGTTCTCGGAGGGGTTGTGGAAGAACGATTGGATGGCATGTTATCGGGAGGAAGGAAAGCTGAAACGGCATCGTCTGTTCATTGCAGCAGGAGTTATATCGGCACCACAGCGATAGAGAAAGGGTCATTGGCTCCATAGTGCAACAGTTGTCGTGGACTTTGGGGAAACACCTCTGCGAACGAAAGTTCAAGCCAAATCCTTCAGCCAACACACCACCATGAATGAGAGTTCACCCAAATTCCTGAAGTGGGCACATTGAGTTCCACGGTTCAGTGCATCATCGTTCTTTATTTTCCCGCTCCCCTCTCTTTCAAAACACTTGTATGTTTGTGTCTGTGTTATTAAGGCTAACCTTTAAGTTGGTGAGTTTTGTTTGTGTTTTAGTAATAATCACATAGCTTTCCCATTGCCGCAATTCCTTCTCCATCCTTATTTGTTAATTATTTAACCTATTTGTTTTTATCATTGATGCGTTTGCTTTTGTTTCTTGAGTTCATCGTCCTGCACATTTAAATGGAACAAGTGAAATCCTTCAATACAGCGCATGTGGTGAAGCAAATGAGTACACTAATGTTAAAATATGCAATTTATGCTTTTTCAGTTGAAAAACAATTAAAAAGTGTACTTAATATTTGAAATGTAAAAATCTTGTTATTATTGTGATAAGCACCTTTATATATAACAGAAGGAATGAAATCGTTCGATACAGCGTGGCAGGGGGCCGCAAAAGAATGATGGCGTAAGAAGAACTTGGCTTTCAGCGTTCGGCGCGAAATGCCATGGTGGGCGGAAATGACGTCTTTCGTTCGTTCGTACATGAGAGGGGAGCGTTTCTTGGTTTTTTTTCCGTCAAGCAATAAATTCAATGGTTTTCACATATATAACACGTTAGTTTCACAAATTTCCATTGAAATACTCGGGCATTTCCGTCTAGGAAATGGTTACGCCATTTCCATCTACCGGATGGCCGTCATTGGCTGTCTTGAGGCACATGGGGGGGGACACCGGAGACGTGGTAGACACTGGGGACATTTCAAACTCGGTGCAATTGTATACAGCGCACGCGCTGCAACAGCGCACGCGCTGTAATAAGCGCACTCTTTCGACGAGTGTGCACGCAGTAAGATTTGTATGCCAAATTATTAATGGTCAATTTGAACGCTGGGTTGTTGCTTTAGTTTCAGTATGTCGACGCAATCTCGATAAAGCCTCCTTACTACTCGGCTGGCCTGCAGTTTATCTCCGGCGGCATCACGTGCGTTGGCAAAGAGCGATCCCGTTGCAATATATTTGGGGGATGGGAGGGTGACAATTCTTGGCTGAAAATTTGTTTTTGTCGAGCTCTGTTCACTGTTCAGCTTTGTCAGCACCAAGCTTTGCTTGCTAAAAAGTTTGCATAATGGATGTGATCGTATTAACTCTTCAACTTTCCATTATCCTCGGTAATGTTATAAATTGTGATGCTGAGTTTATCTCTCCTTACTATCATCGAAAGGGTCAATATAATCAGGATTTATCTGTTTATTCTATTTATTCCCTCAAAAATCTATAGTAATTTTGTTTTCTCTCTTTATTTTTAATTTTTATTTTATTTTAAATTGGCCACAACCAGTCACTGCGAGCCATCTGTAATGGGGAATAATTCTAATAATTTGTATTGATACTCATGGCCAACGTAACTCTTGTGTTGGTGGGGACCCTCTCTCCTTTTCCCCTCCTCTTCCTCTTATCTTCCTCCTTTCTTCCTCTTCATCACCTCTTCATATTCCTTCTCTTCCTCTCTCTCTCTCTGTTCAGCAGCAGCTGCACAAGGATCGTGCAAGGTGGTTTGCCTTGCTGGTAGTAGTCTGGTCTGGAATCTGGCCAGCAATAACATCCCTTCTCTTTGTGAAAGACATAGTGAAATATTTAACGTCCACCAGTGTTGGTGTATGAATTATCTAGCTTAATGTCCTTCCAGTGGAAGATGCACAGATTGATGAATGTCCCTGCAAGTGTCATACTTGTGTGACAGTTTATTACTTGGTCGAGAATCTAACCGAGGCTATATAGCTCAAAGCTGAAAGGTGAGTGTGCACACCTCTAAACTATCCTGTCAGCTCATAGTTGGGAGGACATGCCATCTTTAATGGTGCAAGAATTGTTCATTTTTGTGTTAAAAGCATGAAGGTTGTAAGGATGTTTTATATATACACTGATGAGCCAAAACAATATGACCACCTGCCTAATATGCTATTGGTCCTCCGTGTGCCACCAAAACAGTGCCGACCTGCCAAGGCATGGACTCTACAAGACCCCTGAAGGTGTCCTGTGGTATCTGGCACCAAAACATTAGCAGCAGATCCTTCAAGTCCTGTAAGTTGCGAGGTGGAGCCGCCGTGGATCGGACTTGTCGTTCCAGCACATCCCACAGATGCTCAATCGGATTGAGATCTGGAGAATTTGGAGGCGAGGGCAACACCGTGAACACTTCATCATGTTCCTCAAACCATTCCCGAACAATGTGTGCAGTGTGGCAGGGCGCATTATCCTGCTGAAAGAGGGGCACTGCCATCAGGGAATACCATTGCCATGAAGGGGTGTACCTGGTCTGCAACGATGTTTAGGTAGGTTACACGTGTTATATTGACGTCCACATGAATAGCCGGACCCAGGGTTTCCCAGCAGAACATTGCCCAGAGCATCACTCTCCCCCACCGGCTTGTCGGCTTCCCACAGTGCATCCTGGTGCCATAACTTCCCCAGGTAAACTGCGCACACATACACTGCCATCCACGTGATCTGAAAAAACGGACTCATCAGACCAGGCGACCTTCTTCCACTGCTCCAAGGTCCAGTTCTGATGCTCGCGTGCCCATTGTGGGCGCTTTCGACGGTGGACAGGGTCATCATGGGGCCACTCTGACCGGTCCTGCGGCTACAGCCCCATACGCAGCAGGGTGCGATGCACTGTGGATTGTGATGCATTCCTCCCATGACCACCATTAAAATTTTCTGTGACTTGTGCCGCAGTAGACCTTCTGTCGGTTCAGACCAGACGGTATAGTCTTCGTTGCCCTCGCGCATCGATGAGCCTTGGGCGCCCAACACCCTGTCGCCAGTTTGTGGTTTGCGAAGAAGAGATTCACACATCAACTTCAAGAACTGACTGTTCACTTGCTGCTAATATTCCTACCCCTTGCCAGGTGCCATTGTAACAAGATAATTCAAGATAAATCAATGTTATTCACTTCACCTGTCAGTGATCATAATGTTTTGGTGTGTGTGTGTCGTGTGTGTATTTTTTTTTTATTTACCTTCAAAATCTTCTTCTCTGAAGTGGCTGAACAAATTGAGGCAAGCTTTACACGTATGACCACCTGTCCATGAGGAAGAAAAGGTTCACACATGTGATATCATAGGTTACATGGTTTGGCAGCCATATTGGATGTACCCTAAAACCTACAAATGTACATCACTCAAAAGAAGTCCTGGCAACGGTCTGCAATCTCTGATTGCTCTTTTCTTGTTTTTTCATTTACTTATTTATTTTTTCATTTATTTCCCCCCCCCCCCCAAAAAAAATTGTTAGAGAAAAAAAATTTTTTACAACTTTTTTTTCAACAATTTCGTTTCTTTTTTTTGCATTTCTACATGTTTTAGTGATTTCCAACCCCCCCCCCCCCCAAAAAAAATGTTGGAGAAAAGAACTATAACTGTCAGCACTGTTACATATTTAATGAATAAGAAAAAAGGTTCACTTGAGTGACCCAGCAGTATTGGTGGCGGAGGTTTTGCACTCTCCCGAGTGCTCCCCCTCTAGTCTTGTCTTGTAACTCTTGTAACTTGTAA
>CM068954.1:47166820-47186463 GCA_035128595.1 Eptatretus atami | reverse complement strand
CTTGGACGTTGGGACGATATTCGCTTGCTGTGTCCAAGACAGAGCCGGACATAAAAGGCCTCGTCAGACAAGCCACAACAGCAAGTGTCTCATTGATTGTATTGCTTAGAAAAATGTTTACTTTGATTTATCTTTTAAGACTGAGTAAATAAATTTCATAAAACGAAATCTGCATCTTTTATTGAAGGGCAGGGGACCACGGATGTTAAGCGACTCGGTAGGGGGCCATGGGCCATCAAAGGTTGAGAAACGCTGTTCTAGAGTTTATCGTATGTGTGGAAATTAATAATTAAAAGGCACAAACACTTGCACAGCTTTTTCAATGATTGAAGGAAATGCCTTTTCCTTCCCTTCCTTCATGCTTCCCTCCCTCCAAAGCCCCTCCACCCCCCACGGACGTCTCTAAGCGGTGTCAAGGCATTGTTTAGTATGACCGTTTAACCGCCCTATTTTAACGTACCCAATTTCATTCAATCCTGTACCAACGCCAGCATAAGGGAACCATCCCCCCAGCTTTCCTCAAGTCCACCTATCAAATGCATGTCCACAACACCTCTTTCCCTCCCCAGGAACCACCTCCTCCCCATCCTCCTCACTCCCTCCCCTCCCACAGCGTATAGCGATGCGTGGTGAGGCCTCACCCTCCTTCCCCTTCCTCACTCTCCCCCCTCCTTAGCTCCTTTCCTCGCCTCACATCCCCCCCACTTGCCTTAATATTCCCATCAGCGAAACGACAGGTTGAATTTGCTAGTATCGAAATAAACACATCCTACTTCGTTTCTTAAAGCATTTAATGAGACGCACCAGAAGAAATGAAAATTTTTTTAAAACCTGAAAGATCAATGAAGACTAATCATGTGGTTGAATTTGTTTTCTTTTCTCAACTTCAACTTACAAATTGTAACCCACCCTCCACCCTCCCTTTCACGAGTCCAACCAAACAATTCTATGCAAGGGAATTTCAATGCAAGCGAGCACGATGCACGCACGACATAACAAACCAGAATGAGTTCATCGTCTGACAGGTCTCCTTTCGCAAGGCAGAGTGATTTGACACAAATTTGTGTGGTATTCTGGGCAGTCGATGCCATTTGGGAGTTTCGCCAAAATATTGGCATGGACAATGCACCAAAACAAAGCAAAAAAAAAAAAACAATGCGGAAGAGTTAGCATTGTTAATTAGCATCGTTTTGGGGGTCAAGCGAGGAAAGATTTCTCACCTCTCAGTGTTCTGTAAAATGTCTGCAAATAATCATGTCAACATGTTGTACAGATGGGGGGGGGGGGGGGGGGGAAAGAAGTCCTTTCACGTGCAATATAACAGGTGCTAAGTAACGTTCGTATAAGCCTGGTGTTGGCTCAGTGGTTAGGGTGGCTGGCTTGGGATCTTTGGGACCCCAGTTCAAGCCCTGTTTCTGCTGAATTAACACCAGGTGGGGTTGACTCAGCCTGTGATCCTTCCGAGGTCGGCAAAATGAGTACCAGCGTATTGGTATGGGGGCACACAACAGCGGCATATTCGCGCCCCAAAAAAATTATAGCTACCCGGCAGCCAAGCTGCTACACGCAAGAAGAACTAACGTTCTTGCCTTATGTTTTTGGATTAATTGGACTCATGGAAACACAGCCGTTTAAGGTTAAAGGTTCTCTCCAATCATGGTAATAAAATCAACCATGATAACTGCACAGCAGCTGGACCTGAAACATCAGTAGCGCTGTGGTCTTCAACACCTCTTCATCTGTGTCGTCTGCTCATTTTTCTCACGTCTTTCTCTGATGGTCACCTTCATCATGGAAAGTTGCAAACAACACCAAATCACAAGAAGATCCTCTCAACTACAGGCCAATCATGCTTCTCCCCAGAATAATCAAAGTAATGTAATCGCTCATTGCTATGGACCTCAAGTCTCTGGAATAATCTGTCCTCAACAATAATTTATGTTTTCTGCCATAATTACCTCGGTCAGCGATGGTGGATGGAGGTTGTTTTCAACTCTGACTGTCTGTCTGTCTCTGCTGTCTGTCAGCAGGATATCTCAAAAAGTTATAAGACGGATTTGGAAGAAGTTTGGTGGACAGGTTGGGTGTGTGACAAAGAAGAACCGATGAGATTTTGGTGAAGATCCGGATACAAGAATTCTTTAAGTGATTATTCACCATTGAGATAGGGCCAAAAACGAAATATAGCATATCTCAAAGTTGTAGACGAATTCGGTCGAAATTTGGTGGACACGTTGCGTGTGTGACAAGGAAGAATTGGTTCAATTTTGGTGAAGATCCGAATCTGGATCTGGATGCGAGAATTATTTAATTTTTAAAGTGATTCTTCCCCATTGAGAGAGAGAGAGGGTGAAAAATGAAATATAGCGTGATTTTCAAAAATGTATTGGGCCCGATCTGTTTTACTGGATCAGGAATTGCGTGGCGGAGGTATACGTTCCACTGAGTGCCTTCTACTTTTAAAATTTCACAAATTCAATCACCAATAATAAAAAATATTGTAAACGGGGGAGAGGGGGAGGATAAATTAACCCCCCCCCTTGGAAGATGGCAATTTAAAGTGCACTGCCAGAAAATTTTAAAACAAAGAAAAAAAAAGAGCAGAGCCAGGGAAATCCCTTGCATCCCCCTGTCAAATTGCACCTGACTGTATGGTCTCTCCGATACTCATCCTGAAGATGCTGAACTTTCAGTGAGAAACTTCTCCTGCTGATTGCTCCTGTTCATTTAATAAAGTACATCTGAGTGATCCGTCTGCTTGATCCTGATCCTTTTCTTTTCCAGTTCCACCACAAACTTCAAATATACATAAATATATTTATTTATTTATACATATATATATATATATTATACATATACATATTTTGTATATACTGTCGAGGCTCGAATGAGCGTGAACACACAGAACATACAACAAGGGGAGCAGGAGATAAGAGGGGCGGGAGAGGGAAGGAAAAAACAATGTGGAACAGAGACATGAGGAGATCTGTGGAAGGGAGAGGGATGGGGCAGGGTACACGGGTAAACAAGATGGACACTACAGGGACTTTCAGGTCCTTACATGACAGGGACATTCAGGAAGGAAAGCAGTGAATTTGAAGGAGGTTGGTTTGGGGTGGTGTCGATGCAATTTCTCCAAAATTTGTAGAATGGGTTTGAGGGTGATAAAAACAATAATAAAATGTACTCACATATGGTATGATTATTACAATTTTACGTGCTTGAACATGCATCTATTTTAATTTACATTTGAAATCCTCCTCTGTTTTGAAAGACGATCAACCCGCCTAGTAAAGATGTTTAAAACAGGCTGACGTTTCAAGTAAAGCTTCAATTAATATTCAGTATAAAAAGTATTGCCCATCATTTAAAATCTATTCTGCTTACCAAGGGATTTTAATGAAATTATTAATATAAGGGACCAGCAAGCTTGATCGGAGATATTATTTTCGCTCAACTGGAATGTTAGTCTTACGAAATATCCAGATGTATTCACTAAGTTCTGATTGCTTCAGATAATATATTCCCTGCCTGTTAAAAAAGTGGACTGACTTTTAACCTTCCATACCATAGATCTATGTGTAATCCATCAATGTACCCAAAGGGCTGCAGTCTTGACGTCATTCTGTGCCAGGAGAGAATTTACACATCTGAGTTTGAAAGATATGCTACAATCCTTCACAAAATTAAGCTGACTGCTGCACAAAAGTTGAAAATGATCTCCATCTGGGAATACCAAGACCTGACAAACTGGCACCAGCATTTGGAAATGAAAAAGAGCGACGTCTCACTGAACATTATATAAAGAACTCAACATTTCCATGTATTTTAAAATTTGGAGGAAGACTGCATTGTTTCCCTTGAAAATTCTCCAGATGCGCATATGTTTTGTTTGTTTGTTTGTTAAATAAATGCAAGTGCACATGAGGACATGAGAATTTCTTCCACATTGGATTAGCAGGCTTTTTCCTTCATTCCAATATGGCTGCAAAAACCACGTGACCTATCAATTATTCATGAACAAAATTGCATCCTCTAGTCTTGGGAGAAAAGTGTGTGAAGTTGCCTCGATCTGTCCAGCCATTCTGGAGAAGATTCTTGAAGGTTTTAGGGTAAATTCAATATGGCCACTAAACCATGTGACCTATCAATTAGTCATTAACTAACTTGTACACTCACGTCTTGGGAACATGTGTGTAAAGTTTCACCTCAATCTGTTCAGCTGTTTCGGAGAAGAAGATTTAAAATTTTTTACATTTTCAGTCCAAGATGGTAACCAAACCACATGACTTGCGATGTCATAATTTTTACCCTATATGCAGCAATAGCATTCAATGATAGTTGCAAAGTTTAACTTCAATAGGTTAAGTGGTTCCAAAGAAAGCATAATTCAATATTTTTCTTCAATCCAATATGGCTGCCACACCATGTAATCAGCAATTAATCATTTAAAAAACTTATATCTCATAATCTTTGAGAATATGTGTGTGAAATTTCCCCTCAATCTGACCAGCCGTTCCAGAGATGAAGATTTTTGAAGGTTTTAAGGTAAATTCAATGTTGCTGCAAACCATGTGACCTATCAATTAGAAATTAGCAAACTTGTACAAGCATGTCTTGAGAAATATGTGTGTAAAGTTTCATCTCAATTTCTCCAGCTGTTCTGGAGAAGATTAGAAAACTTTTTTTTTCAAACAATATGGCTGCCGAACCACGTGACCTATGATTCATATTTTTTCTCCTTCCGTGAGTTGCATAGATGACGTTCAAGAGATTTCAAATTTTTCAGATGCAGCATTCTACGTGTCGAATTTTCACCAGGATACACTTCACCGATGTCATGAAAAATCACACTTCTTCCCCTTGAGTTCTTGTCATGTGCGAAGTTTCAATTTTTTCCATAGTGCGGTTCGGAGACACAGAGGTGCAAAGTTTTTCGTTTTTTCAAAGATGTCGCCCATACCATGTGACCTATAACGTCATAATTATCAATAAAATATTATACGACAAAAGATGCATAACAAGGTAAAAAAAAAATTGTCGATCGGACAATGGTTGCCGAGAAAAATGAATTTTAAAGCAAAAAAACCCCGAAAATTGCCGGCGGAATAAAGAAAAATAATAAACAGAAGAAAACAAAAGGTGACCCAGCCTTGTAGCCTTGTAGCCTTGGTACGGCAATTAAATGGAAGACCAAATAGGTACAGTCCTACATTGAAGTAATCAGAAGGAACCCAAACAGCAAAAAGCAAAGATGAAGTCATCAGAAGGAACCTGGAAAGGATTCGCATTTCAGCTGCTACTCCTCGACCCTCAAACACATCCAGGCACAGCCAAGTGAGCCTTATTCAAAAAAAACCCCAAAAAATCCACCAGATCAAAAATTTAAATATTTCTGGATGCCAATGTGTCCAATCAAGTGGAAATTTAAAACATGCATTCTCCATCACCATGAATCATAATTGTGAAGTTTTATGTCGATTGATGAAGCGGTTCCAGAGAAAGCATTATTTAATATTTTTCTTCAATTCAATATGGCTGCCCAAACCATGTGACCTATCAATTATTCCTTGGGAACATTTTTTTGTGGGAACATTTTTGTGAAATTTCCCCTCGATCTGTGAAGCCATTCAGGAGGAGAAGATATTTTTTTTTAATGTTTGAGGGTAAACCCAATATAGCCGCCAAACCACGTGACCAATGACATCAATATGTGTGAACCTTTTGTTCCTCATGGATAGGCGGTAATACGTGTAAAGTTTTACCTTGATCTGTTCAGCTACTTCAGAGAAGATTGTTGAAGGTTTTTTATATATTTTTTTTAACAATATGGCTGCCGAATCACATGACCGATGCCATCATCAATTTTTTTGCTGTGGACCATTTTATCCCTAGATGACCCTCAAAATTTTCATACTGATCAGATGCAGTGTTCTGCATGTGTAATTATGACGTCACAACAAAGGCACTGATGACATCATAAAAAAATCACACTTATTCCCAAAAGTACTTGCTATGTGCCAAGTTTCAATTTTTTCCTTGGTGCGGTTTCAGAGATAGAGGTCTAAAGTTTTTCCATTTTTCCAACATGGCTGCCACACCACGTGACCGACGATGTCATACTTATCAATAAAACATTCTACTTGAGTAGTCGCTCCGATGGTGAAAATTTCGTCTCAATCCGACAAGCGGTTGCGGAGAAAAACACCAAAGTTCTGTGCGGACAAACAGACAAACAAACGGACCCAAAGTAATACCTCTCCTTCGGCGAGGGTAACCAGCTAATATTCTTTTGCCAGCAATCCTTGTGGTTTTTGTATTAAAGTTCGGATTTTTTCTACAGAAATTGCAACATTGATTTTTGTATGAATATTTGGATTTAATGGTTTTAATTGATTCTCTTGCCAAGTTCTTTTTACATGTCGTGGTACCCTGTACGAGGTACTCACCGAGACATGCAAAACGAACCAAAAACATGTTTTTCGCTGTGTGCGTTCCTTTTGCGAGTTCTAAGATAGCCGTGCGACGGCTTCACGGTTGTGCGCATTCATGGCTGACCCTTTATCCTATCCAGTTCTCATCGTGTACAGCCTTTTTGGCTGCTGTTGCATCATTGGTTAGGGGCGCGGCGATGCCGCTGATGCAGTGCCCTATTATCAGTACACACTGGTGCTCATTTTGCTGACCTCGAAGGATGACAGGCTGAGTCAACCCCCTGGTTTAATTCAACGACCACGGGGCTCAAACTCAGGACCCGAGGATCCCAAGCCACACCCCCGAACCGCTAAGCCAACACCAGGCTTTCTATCCTGTCAGTATCATCGAGAGATCAGTGTTGGAGAATGCAGACGTCGGTTGTCACACCCCTGTTAACCAATAATGGGAAGATTTGAATATTTTCTGCTGTAACTATGAACACAATATAAATTTTCCACACTTAAAGAAAGCAGATGCGATGACAAAAACCCAAATCGATAGCAACTAACATTATAATCATTCGAAAACTCTCTGCGACCATCCCACAGGTCTAGTTGTCGTTGAGGACAAGAAGACTGCCGGGAAACCGATAAGCCACGCCCCTCGCTCAGGTGCCTTTCTGCTGACATGAAATCGATGAACAAATATCAATACATTCCTAAAACTCTCATTATGTATGTATGTATGTATGTTCCCGAAATACAGCCAAAACGGTACACGATAGCAACAAAATTTTATGACCACCTTACTCACCATTCGCCTGCAGTGTGTAGTTCAGTTTTCGTTCATCGGGCAACGAAAAAAATTATTAAAAAACCAATTCCCGATTCAGTCAAGTTTTTGGTACGACGATCCATAAAGAGCAAGGACAACATGGAGAATGTGTTGATATACCTCGAGAAACGGTTGGCCGAACGATGACTCCTGACGTAAATGCTCAAATTTTCTTCAAGTTAAAGTTTGACCAGTAAATAATATTAAAATTTTTCTTTTTTTTTTTTTCATCAACCGCTGTCACAACGGGAACCAACGGGTTCACGGTTCGTCTTGTAACTTATAAACGAGTTTGTGTGTCATTTAAAACTACAAACATGTCGTACTAACATTCGTAAACAGAGGTGGTTTGATCGAGAGGACAGAGTTAGATACCTTCGAAGGATTAAACTGCTTGTTTGAGTTGTGATTTTCATAGATTTTACGGCTGTTGAAGACTTAATAGAAGCTAAGTTTCCAGTCTCCGAAAGCATTTTGCGTATTTTGTTATCGAGATTGCGTCAGGGGCTGTGGAACTGTACTTATTTTTTTTTAATGTTCATACAGTTTTAGCGGGTAGTTGAGTTATTTATTGAAAGAAGCAGGGCGAGGCCTTGTGATAAGTTTAGCGTTAAGTCAGTTGGGGCCTTGGGAGTATGGGGATAAAAAGATAGGTTATAAATAGAGACCGATAGAGAAAGGAAGAGGAGTTCGTAAAATGTAATAGTTGCTCAACGTGGGCCATGTCAACAATAGAGGAAGTAGAGGGATCTTATTGTTGTCGGAAGTGTGAGGAAATCGTCCAGTTGAGATGGTTATTACTGGGTGAAGGAACTCATCGATAATTTGAAGCAAGTAGCAGAATGTGAGAAATTTGTAGATAATAGTTCGTTACGGTGTGGAGTGAGGTTGCTGAGGATATTGGAAGTGGTGGAGGTGCAGTGGGTGCGGCCAGTGGTGGAGGTGCAGCAGGTGGGGCAGTGGTAGATGTGCAGCGGGTGCGGGCATTGGTGAGGTGCAGCGGGTGAGGTGCAGCAGGTGCGGGCAGTGGTGGAGGTGCAGCGGGTGCGGGGCAGTGGTGGAGGTGCAGCGGGTGCGGCAGTGGTGGAGTGCAGCGGGTGCGGGCAGTGGTGGAGGAGCAAGCGGGTGCGGGCAGTGGTGGAGGAGCAGGGGTGCGGCAGTGGTGGAGGTGCCGGGTGCGGCAGTGGTGGAGGTGCAGCGGGTGCGGGCATGTGGGAGGGTGAGGCGGCGTGCGGCATTGGTGGAGGGCAGCGGGTGCGCAGTGGTGGAGGTGCAGCGGGTGCGGGCAGTGGTGGAGGTGCAGCGGGTGCGGGCACGTGGTGGATGCAGCGGGTGGGCGTGTGGAGGTGCAGCGGTGGAGGGCAGCGGGTGCGGCAGTGGTGGAGGCAGCAGGTGCAGGTGCAGCGGGCGGGCAGTGGTGGAGGGGCAGCGGTGCGAGCGCAGTGGTGGAGGTGCAGCGGTGCAGGCAGTGGTGGAGTTGCAGTGGTGCGGGCAGTGGTGGGGTGCAGAAAGTGCAAGCAGTGGTGGGGGTGCAGGCAGTGGTGGAGGTGCAGCAATTAATTTGCAAGAAATGAGGTATGGAGAATAGTTAACCAGTCAATACAATGCAAGAGTTTAAATAATAAGATGGAAGAGCTTGAAGGAAAGTGAATAGCAAGGAGTACGATGTAGTTGCACGTGAGTGAGACATGGTTTAAGGAGGAGAGTAACTGGAGGACAGGATTTGAAGGCTACAAGGTGTATCGGTGTGATAGGAAGGAGAAAATAGGAGGAGTAGCAATCTGGGTAAAGGACAGCATTGCATCAAGAGAAGGGGTGACATTAAAGAAGAATAAATGTTGAGGATTCTTTATGGTAGAGATTAGAGATTGTAAAAACAGTAAGATACTGGTGGGATGCTTTTATAAGTTCCGGGTGGGAAGGAAAGGAGGAAGGAGTAGTACATGAATAATTCAAAAGGGCATGTGGTAAGGGAAGAGTATTGATGATGGGTTTTAACTTGCCAGGGATAGATCGAGTCTAGGAACAGGGAAAGGGCAGAGCAGATGAGGATTTCCTAGTTTTAGACAAGATTGCTTTTTAATCCAGTTTGTAGATAAGCCACGAGGGGGGGGGGGGGGGTAGTTTTAGACCTCCTTTTAAGTAACGATCCCAATATGGTGGAAGAGGTGGAGGTCGGGGAGCATTTCGGAGTAAGTGACATAACATTGTGTGTGGAAGATTCTATTAAAGGTTAGAGTTCAGGATTGTAGGGTAAGCTATAAGATTTCAGGAAGGCAAACTTTTAGGGGATGAGGAGAGAATTGGGTGATGCAAATTGGGAGATGCTACAACAGGATAATCAGCATCAGAGAAATGAGAACCTTTAAGGACCAAATGTGTAGATGCAGAGTAAGTACATTCCTATGAGGAACTAGAAAGCAGAAAGAGACAGGGTGGTTGAGTAGTGAGACAAGGAATGCTATTAAGGAGAAAGAAAAGCATTTATTAGGTTTTAAAATATCAGGACTGGAGTTAGATTTATATCACGATCGAGTAAACAGAGGTAGTTAACAAAATAACTCTGCAAGCCAAAAGAGAGGATGAGAAGGACATGGCTAAGATATTAAAACATAATAGCAAGGCTTTCTTTAAGTATATCAGGGAAAAGAACAGGTTGGACCAGTGTGGGCTCATTGAGGAATAGCACCGGAGAGAGTGGTTAGTGATGAAAGTGAGAATGGCAGGCTTATTAAACAGGTATTTTTCTTGAACTTTTAACAAGAACAGTCAGGAGAATTGCCAATAGCTGAGAGTATCTATCAAGGAGGTGAGGAAGGGCTTTTACAGAAGACCAGGTTGGAGTGGAGGAAGTATAGGAACAGCTCGGTAATATAAGAGAAGATAAGGCTCCGGGTCCAGATAACATGCAACCAGAGTATTGATGAGGTGGCTGAGCAGGAAGCGAGATGTTAACGGATATTTCAATAGTTCCCTGGAGTCAGGAAAGGTACCGGAGGATTGGAGAGTAGCAAATGTAACCGTTATTTAAGAAAGGATCAGAGAAGAATTAGGAAACTATAGACCTGTAGTTTTGACTTCAGTTGGGGGAAGGTTTTGGAGACATTAATTAAGGACCACATGAGGAACCATTTTAAACAATACAACTAATTAAAGGTAGTCAGCAGGGAATACCAAAGGTATTCCTGTTTAACAAATCTTTTAGAATTCTTTGAAGCAGTGTCTGATTGGGTGGATGAGGGAAAGGCAGTAAACATAGTATATTTAGACTTTAAGAAGGCATTTGATAAGTTACCACATCAGAGGTTGTTTAGCCAAAGTGAGGGCTTGTGGAGTGGCTGTCAGGTAGCTAATTGGTATGCAAACTGAGCTTAGTGGTAGGATTCAAATAGTGGCTGTGAGTGGGAGGATGTCTTGCTGGGAGATGTAAGTAGCGGGGTGCCAGGGATCAGTACTGCGGAACCATTACTATTCATATTTACATCAACGACTTTGGATAAATGGGGTAAAGAAGTAAGCTTTTCAAATTTGCAATGAAGAAGAACACAAGACTTGCTGAGGTAAGGTGGATAGCAGAGGGGTGGTGATCAGTCATCGCAGGAAAGTATTGATATGAATAATTGGCAAAAGATTGGCAGATGGAAATTAACCTGAGCAAGTGTGAGGTGTTTGGCTGAGAAGAACAATGAAATAAGAGATTACAGGATGCAAGGGGTAATTTTGGAGGCATGTCCACACGGAGAAGGATCTGGGGGTGGTCATAGATATGGGAGGTAGCAGGCAGCACAGTGCCAGGCAGCTATAGGTGACGCAAATAGGGTTTTACATTGTATGCGGAGGGGATCCTTGATAAATCAGAGGTGGTGTAAGCATTGTACAGAGAATTTAGTGAAGCCACATCTATAATAGATGTGTGCAGCTTGGGTCACAACAATTGTGTTTCAGATTGGTAAAACAATTCCGGAAGGACATCGGGCCATGGAGAGGGTTCAGTGCAGGGCTACAAGATTGATTCCCGGGCCAAGCTAGACTCAGCTATGAGAGCGGCTGAAGGAGACAGGGCTTTACTACACGAGAAAGAGGCGGTTACGAGAGATATGTTAGAGATGTTTAAGAGAATGAAAGGTATAGATAAAGAATGAATAGTGCAGATATTATTCAAGAGTAGACAGTGATAGGACCAGTGGCCATAGCTGAGAGTAAAGAAGAGGAGAATTAAGAATGGTGGCAAGGCAGGCGGCTTTCACTCAGAGTCGTAAATGCATGGAATGGTCTCCCTGGACAAGGTCGTGCGCACAGACAAAGTAGATAAGTTTAAATTAGAATAGATAGGTCACGGAAGAATTATGGAGACTAGAAGGTGACACACAAAGATAGGAGGTGTGTGAATAGAGGGGTAGAGGGATGTTGACAGACTTTTTAGGTAATTGCATGCATTGATGGTATTGTGTGCATGTGTACGGATGCTGTTGGTGGGCCTTGGCAAGGGGTGTTGTGTGTTGATGTATGTTTTTAACAGCCCATGTTCCCTCCCCTGAAGGGAAGAAGAAAAGAATTTTGAATTGATCAATGAAATTTTTTTTTTGCTTTTTCTCCGTGGATCTTGTGTTCTCCAGGCGGCGTATGTTGACGTAGACTCACGAGCTCATGGTGCCGAGACTGAGACCACCTCGACGCAGGGCTCATCGGAGACCGAGGAGATCACCTCGGACGCGGGCGTACGGTGCGGAGACCGAGATCCACCTCGACGCGGGGCTCAGTGCGGCGAGACGCGAGATCCACGAGGCGCGGGGCTCACGTGGCCGAAGACCGAGATCCACTCGACGCAGGGTCACGGTGCCGAGCGAGATCACCTCGACGCGCGGGCTCACGGTGCCGATATGACCGAGATCCATCTCGACGCAGGGCTCATGTAAGCCAGCCGAGAGAGCAGAGTCTCCATCTCTAGAACAGCCAGGGGCTACAATCTAAGTCGCTGTTGAAACCTCCGATGCCGATTCGCAACTTCTCCTGACGCAGGTTCTCAGATCTGTGTGCCGATAGCTCTAGAGAGAGTGTCGATTTCTCGCCGCACAGGGCTCGGACTGCCGTGCCTGAGAGATCCCGAGGATCCATCTTGACCGAGAGGCTCACCGCTCTGACCGAGACCGCAGATCCCACTCTGCGCGAATACGCAACTGAGACCTCGGACGTCTATCATTTCCTAATTGAGACCGTAGGGAATCTCCATCTCGTAACCACACGCAGGAGAGCTCGACTGTCTAAGCATGGAGCATCCACTGCATTCCTCCAATATCTCTGACCGGCAGGTGAGCCTTCACGCTGCTTTGAGACCCCTGAGAACCAGCACTCGACGCAGGGACTCAAGGGTGCCGAAACCGAGTATCACATATGCTTCTGCTTATTCCCTGCATCAGCCACTTCTTATTCAATTACCTTGTTGTCATATTTATTCTGGACTTCCATGTATGCTTTAACTCAGACGCAGGGCATCACGGTGCCCGACGACCGAGATCCATTCCGAAGCTGCAGGGCTCACAGTGCCGAGACCCGAGATCCATCTCGACACGGGCTCACGTGCTGAGACCAGAATCCGTCTCGACGGCAGGGCTCACGGTGCCGAGGACCGAGATCCATCTCGACGCAGGGCTCACGGTGCCTGACGCACCGAGATCCATCCAATGGAGGCTCATGGTGCTGAAGTTATTTTTGCAGCTGATATCAGTTACAATCCACATCTACATTGGACAGCATATGAGGCGTTAACTCGCAACTAGACCAGGCTCCACATGGTCAAAGCAACATCTCCTTACTTCTGCATATGATGAGTTATTTATTTTTGATGATTAGTAGCAGACTGACAGGACTGACACATGAAAGACTTCCTGCTTTGCGAGCAACGAGGATAACCGACCAAAAAAATGGTGATTAGGTTAAGCAAACGCAATAGGCACTCGGTACACTCGCTAAATTGTGTTGACATGAATTGCTAAAAGCGTTGCCAGACCTGAAGAGGCAGAATATTCACAGAAAAGTGCAGGGACAGTGATGAATCATTACCACAGGCACTGACCTGAAGACAGCATTTCCTTGTTTATCCATTTCAGAATAATTTCTAGTAACATTCGAATAGATCATAAACAAATTGCCTGAGAGTAATCGAAACGTCAGAGTAACATGCACATCATAAGTAGACACCCAAATCTAGAATCTGTTGAGACTTTGCGCCATCCGTAGCTTTAACATTCGAGATAAAGCCCATTACACCGATCATGGCAATATGCCTGTGCCTAAAATGCTAAATTAGTTGTCCCCCTTTGTGCTTAGTGCTCCTTTTGGAGCTCCACTAGATGTTTGGAACATTGCTTGCGAGGACTTAACTTTCCATTCTCCAGCCACACAGAGCATAGTAGGTCCAGGCAATGCATGTTTGGCGATGTAATAGTTCTGGCCTACAGTCGGTCCATTTCCAATAAATCACAAAGGTATTTGATATGGGTGAGTGAGGCTCATCGTGCAGGCCATAGTCAAGTCTTCTCATACGCTACCAATCATCGACAAATGCAATTTCTGTATTACCGACCTCCTGCTTTGCTGTCGGGACGGTAGCATGCGTTTCCTTCTTGGTGATGAGAACACGGAAAAGGGCCTTCCCAAACTGTTGCCACACCACATTGGACAGCAGCAGAAATCTATCCCTTAGCATGTCTCTGTGATTGCTGATTCGCGTCTATATGAGGCTTTCTCCTAACTGCGAACCATAGGCCGAGACTGCCTGAAGCAGCCCCATAACATGAAACGCCCTAGTACCATTTCTCTTCACAAGACACATTTTACAGTTGCTCCACTTATGCATTTCTGGGAGGCAGCGTTTATGCCTCGCACTCTGCACAACCCAGATACTGCTCCGTCGACGACTGCCAGACTGGTGCACAGCGTGATTCATTCATCTTCATGAGAATGTTTTCCACTGCTCACAGAGTCAATGTGCGGTGAGCTTTACACCATCCGCCAAGCCGACGACTTGCATTTGGCACACTGGTTCATCCTTGAAGGTGCATGGTGTGCGGCTAGCTTGGCCATAGGACAACCATTTCATTGAAGCTCTCGAGAACAGTGTCTGGCTGACGTGCTTCTAGAGGCATTTGGAACTCGGTAGTGAGTTGTTGGCAACCAACAACAAAACGATTTTTCCACGCTCACGATGCTTCAAGCACTCAGCTCGGTCCCGTTCGTGAGCTTGATGTGGCTCTACCACTTTGCGGGCTGCGCTGATCGTTCGCTCCTCGCTACGTTTCCGACTTATCAAATTAACAGCACTTAACAGTTGACCTGTGGCAAGCTTCAGAGCAGGAGAGAATTTGACAACTTGTTGTTGGAAAGGTGGCATCAATGATCGGTGCCACGAGGTCATCCCATCACATGATGGACTACACAACCGACCATAGACCTTCCAAAATATGCCAGGCAAAACATTAAAATTCCCCAGTTGACTGACAATAGCCAGGACAATATCTTTAGTGCTGCTGCTGGTTGTTGAAATGTGATCCAACAAGTGTGTCTGGTATCATTGAGATGAAAATCGATGAAACGAGCGATAACACTGTTTTATTCACTAAAGTATATCTGAATTGCACCTGGACTAGTATTTTTGACGCAACATTGGAACTGTATCGAACTGGACACTGGAGGACTAATTGTTACGACAACTATTTAACATCGTACAATTAATTCAGATCATGAAGGCATAACTTAGATATAGTATTAGACGCTTTGTACATACAATGTAATGTTTGACGATAATTGGCTGTTAGAGAACAAGCGATGCCACCATTAGCTTTGCATTTGCATAAGTTACTTCATATTTCACCCTGATGTGAACCAATATTACGTCACCAACTGAAAGAGGACAGAAGATTTCTTATATCCGTTTCAAATAGCTGGTTACCTTCATGGTATTATGTAGTTGTCAACATTATTTGGTAAACGAGCGATGCTGAAAATCACACCTATTTTATGATCAGGTACCTTCAAATCCATATTCTGGTGATTTCGCAAGATGGGTGGCTGAGCAGGCATGTTGATTCTGAATCAAACAGCCATTAAACGAAATAAAATTGTGACCTGCAAAGTATAGAAGAGGTGGGCCAGTCCATCCAAAAAATTTGGGTTTGAGTACTGACTAAACAGGGAAAGCAACAGCATTCGTTTCATTTAGGAGGACCAGCCAGACACACACCAGCCTGGTAAGAGCAACCGTAAAATAGATTTTAAGCATCGTGTGCAATTCATACATATTAGTGTTAAAAGAAACCAGAATGGATGAAAAGTATATGCAAAAAGTGAAAAGAAAACAGTGGTTGGAAGAAAATAAATAGAGGTAAAAAAAATAATATCATCATTGGGGAAGAGCTGAGGAGGGAGGCGGGGAGGGAAGATGCTGTGAATTTCAAAGTTGGTAGGCTTACCCTCTCTGGAGAATAGAACAATAGCCGTAGTTGTAATGGCAATTTCACCCCGCATGTTCCCATAGAATGGGCAAAGATAAAGCCACATCCCACACTGCCAAAACATAGAAACATAATTGCAAGGACATGCGAATGGCCTGAGATATTACTCAATATGTCACACAACCCATGAGTCTTTCATGAACCACATGCCAGTGGTCAGTGCAGAAGAAACCAAGAACTGCAGAAAATGATTGACAGTGACAGCAATACAGGGAGTCCTCGACTTATGGACGGGTTGCGTTCCCAACAATCGTTCTTAAGTGGATGCTCGTAAATCGGAACGCAATTGATTTGGGAGGGAGTTTCACCTTTATCAGAATGTTTTATAATGTCCAGTTTCGTCTACAATGTGACGTTCTGCATTTCTTTGTTGCAGGAATATCACTGCGACGTTTATCAAGCCGGCGATAGGGTTCGTACGCCGTTAAAACCGTATTTACCGCAAACGGTAAAAAGTGGCACGATGAATGCAAAAAATGTGCGTAAAAAAATAAATAAATACGAGAGTGCTGATAAGTGGAGACGGAACTACAACCAGAGGACATCAAAATGCAAGAAAATATAAATAAATAAAATTTAAGATACAAGGCAGAAAAAAGAAGAGCAAACAGAATTGTCCGTTGTCCTACCGTGCACTTTAACAGACTCTCCAGGGATGAGGGGTACTCCTATGCCGTGAATTTTGATGCTGAAATAAAAATAGACAAGATAATAAGTAGATTAAACACTAAATAGAAGAAAGATAAAAATTCAATGCAAACATTAGTCAAAACAATGGTTTAATAACAAATATGTAACTAATGTTGTTAATGTTGATGTTGATGTCAGTTGTCTTTTGGATCCAAAGAAGGCAGTTCCTGTGAAACACGTGAACCACTTGATCAATTTGTTTATAGTGGGCAGAAACTGCTGCCCAGACAGCAACGAAACTCTGAAGATAGCAAGCAGTGCAACCTGCTGTGAAGGAACCTTCAAGAAAAGCCAAGGGACTTGTTACCCACAGTCCAGGCAGGAATTTAGAATTTTTTTTAGAGTGCCGGCGATAATTCGCATACTCTTCGTGAAGAACCGTGGGATCTACAAGGTCCACTAATGCGAGCAGACGCGACATTCCTTAGCGACGGATATTAAACACCCACATTGCAAGTGGTCAACAATGATCAGCAAAAATAAAAAATAACCTTAAGGGACGGAGGAATCTTTGGTCACAAGGGTTTTCCAAACGACGAATGCAATGGGTGGAACCGGCACTTCCTTTTCGGTTTCAATCATCAGCTTGGCATCGACTAGAAAGCTCGTGACATCCATTATTTCAGGTTTTTGTCCAGCAATCACACACAGGCAATGCAAGTAAACAGCACAAGAAGTGGCATAGTTATAGTACGTTCTAACAAAAAGTTATAAAGTTAGCTGATGGGTTATTTTTTTTAATGGATCAGTTTAACGCCATTTGATGCACCAAGGATTTCTCTTCACACTAATAAGTATGCCATATAATATGTACACCATATTAATAGGAACGTGACGAGTGTTGTACATGCAGCTTAATCAGCATTTTTGCCAAGTTTTTTGTGATTTTAGAAAAGAAAAACATCCAATTTATTGAATACATTTTAAGTCCTGTAAATGCTTAATTGTTGTTGCATATTTCCACAAATTATTGAAACATTATATGGTGCACTTCCAAACTAGTAATACCCGCTCCCTCCTGGAGAACATGGTGTCAATACCGACTCCCTCCGTCAGGGGTCAGTGGTTAAACTACTTACACTATTCCACATGTACAGATGAAAAATGGACAAGTCGTCTATCCACCCTGGTCAAACTTGGTGGTGGCTTAACATTAAGGCAGTTGGCCTTAGAATTCAAGGTCCTGAGTTCAAGCCACAGCTGTGCTCACATAACACAGGTGGATCAACTCAGCCACCTTGCTGGAAGCACGACATTCGAGTGTACTGTGTGAGAGGGATGACTGGTCCAGGATTGTGACTCCTCGCCATGAAACTGCCTCGGCAGACTTATGCACCTAATGGAGAGAGAGGAAGACCTTTCATTCCACCCTCTGAGGGAGAGGGGAGATGGAGATGGAGGGAGGGGAGGTTATGATATGCCCATGACCTGACCTTGGTATCCTGAGCACGTGTGGAAGATTCGGTGGAGTAGCAAAGCCGTTTTCAATTTTACAAGGTTCAGACAGACACACACAATATACAAAATACATAAATACATTACGTGGAAGAGGGAGGATCCGTAGCTCGACTCTAACCTGAGTGTAGTTATGGTCTGTTGTTTTGCGTAGGTTAGAATTGCCATAGTAACAGGGATCTGTAAGCAAATATGCCTGGTGTTGGCTTAATGGTTGGGTGGTGGGCTTGGGATCCGAGGATCCTGAGTTCAAATCCACTTGGCTGTTGAATTAATACCAGGTGGGATTGACTCTGCCTGTCATCCTTCCGAGGTCAGTAAAATGAGTGCCAGCTTGCTGGTATCCTGTGTCGGAGTGGCGACCCATCCAGGATTGTGCCAATAGCCGAGGAGACTGCTTAGGCAGCACCAACGCTCTGCACAGAGTATGGTCCCAATGGATGGATGGATGGATGGATGGATGGATGGTTAGCGCAAGTCGTTTGTTACAGTGCCGATAGAAAGTCTACACCCCCTTTCAAAATTTTCACCTTTTGTTGCCTTATAGCCTGGAATTAAATTGCATCAAATCAGACTTTTTCCACCTTCATTTCCCATTGTTTATTTCTTTTTCCACATCGTACTTTGACAATGTCAAAGGTGCTTACATTTGACAGCAATTACAGCTGTGAGTCTGTGAGATAGGTCTCTACCAACTTTCCAAACCTTGATTGGCAATATTTTCACATTCTTCTGACAAAACTGTTCAAGCTCAGTCAAGTTGCGTAGGGAGCGTTGGATGGACAGCAATCGTCAAGTCAGACTACGATTTTTGATTAGGTTAAGGTCAGGGCTGTGACTGAGCCACTCAAGGACATTTATCTCTGTTCCTTAGCCACTCAGTGTAGCTTTGTCTGTGTGCTTCCGGTCATTGTCATGTTGAAGGTGAACTTGTGTCCAGTTTCAGCTTTTTTTCAGAGGGCAGCAGGTTTTCCTCTTGGGATTTTCTGTATTTGCTTCATCCATTTTCCCTTCTATCCTGACAAGTGCCCCAGTCCTGCTGATGAGAAACACTGCCATAACATGATGCTGCCACCACCATGCTTATAGGAAGGATGGTGTTCTTTGGCTGATGTGCTGTTTTGGTTTGTGCAAACATAACGTTTTGCATTTCGGCCAAAAGTTCCATCTTGGTTTCGTCAGACCACAAAACTTTTTTTCCACATGGCTTCAGAATCTCCAGAGTGGATTTTTGCACACTTCAAATGGGACTCGAAGGTGGGCTTTTTGAGTAATGGCTTCCTTCTTGCCACCGTGCCATTAAAGGCCAGATTTGTGGAGTGCTTGGGATATTTTGTTGTCACATACACACAGTGACCAGTCTTTGCATAAAGGCATGTAGCTCTTTCAAAGTTCCCTCTTGGTGGCAACTCTGATCAGTCTCCTCCTCGCTTGGTCATCCAGTTTGGAGGGATGGTCTGACCTAGGCAGGGTCTTAGTGGTACCATATACCTTCCACTTCTTAATGATTGTCTTGACTGTGCTCGTCAAGACAGTTTCTGGACTTCGTTTTAATGGTCGCAAGGTCAGAAAATCCAGATTCGCAAAGATATGTTATGGCGAATTTAATGAGCATTACGGATGCCTTCTTTCTGAGTAGTGGATATGCATCCTGAACAGACAACCATAAGGTGGAGTGGTCTTCTTTGTTACTGAAGACCAGCTTCATTGCTTTTGAAACCTTCAACTCTGCCAGCT
>CM068954.1:47125008-47157112 GCA_035128595.1 Eptatretus atami | reverse complement strand
GGAACGCCCGAAAAACTGCGATTCAGAATGCAAAGCTTGTAATGCTACAATTAATGGTGACGAGTCTCCGTCAATATGTGCAAAGTAAACAAGGGTAGATGAGTTTAACACGATTTATAAAGAGAAGGCGAGCCCACAGAGCACTTCATGTAAACCAATGTTTTACAAAAACGTTAGGGAATTTTGTTTTTTTCAATTTTCTACGATGCGAAGGTTCGAAAATGCGAATGACAGCTAATGTCAAGTTGGATTCACGAATGTCAGTCGAGATGCGCGTGGACTGCGCACAATGTCTGCACTGCCGTCGTGATGTCAAAATGGTCACACAGTCTTCCAACTTTCAAACCATCGCGACAAGAGCATCGCCGAGGAAGGAAGATAATATCAATGTCTCTCTGCGAAACGATCACATTAGGGATAGACGTGACAGCGGACACTCCCAATTGTGATTCCTGGCCAGAAGAAAAAAACCTGCTTCTTTCAATCCACTAGAAGTGCATACCGAATTGCGAAGTGCAAGAAGCGCACCACTTTGCTGGAGGACCTTACGAGCCATGTACAGAGAAAATGGTGGAATTGATGATCGGTACCAGAGGCGAAAAAGAGATCCAGCAGTTTCGCTCTCTAATGACACGATCCGACGACGGATGACGAAGCAGGGCGCGCTGATGTGTGCCTGCAAGTTTGCCTCCGAATCAAACGAAAAGCACGCTCAGGCTAGCCTTTCAATTAGACGAGTTCTACCGGACACCAGACCCCTGGAGAGCCATGATCGCCTTCTTGGCTCGCTACGAGGAAGAAAGGGAAAGGATGAAGGAAGAGTTCCTTGTTCTGCATACCCTACCAACCTCACGACAGCGCAGATATCAAAGCTATTGTGACTCTTTTTTTGAAGCTATGGGACTCGTTGGCAAAATTTCAGGCACATTTGTAGCTGATGGTGCCCCAGCGATGGTCGGCCGTCAGAGGAGGGCTTCGTCACGCGTTGTGAAGAACAATGGCCCCATGTGACGTCCTCCCACTGTTCGCTACAACCGGCGATACGCTCTTGGTAAAGACTCTTTCCGCCTCATTTGCTGAATGCATTGGACGTCGCGGTCAAGTGATCAACTTCATTCGGTGCGAAGGGCCAAAAACATCGGGCTCTTCCAAACTCCTGGCCAACGAAATGGAGCGGAAACATGTTGGACTCTCTTCCACACCAAAGTCCGTTGGCTCATTGGAGGGGGAATGCCTCTCTTCGGCTGTATGAACCCGGGTTGAGGGGAAATCTTCCTGGCGAGACAACGAAAACAACTCCATGTCCACCTTCGACAATGAAGAGTTCGTCATGATGCTCGCCCTACCTGGCCGATATATTCGCCGACTCAACGAATGACAGTCCTTGCAAGGCCGTGATGTGACAGTCAGTGACATTCAAGACAAGCTTGCCGACTGTGCTAGAATGGAAGTCTGGCAGGCACGAATCAAGGCCGGGCCACGTGCTCGTTCCTTTCTTGGACGAGCACCTGCAAGACGCCAGAGATTGAGCTTGCCCGTCGGTCATCAAAATTGCATCACGAGACATCTCGACAACCTCCGCTGAGTTCAAAATCGCTATTTCGACGATGCAACCGTGGATGTTCCGTGCAAAAGACCCGGTTTAAACGCCAAAATTGAACCTAACTGAAACAAAGCAGATAGGAAGCTGGCAGAGCTGAAGAGTTCAAAAGCAATGAAGCTGGTCTCAGTAACAAAGAAGACCACTCCACCTTATGGTTGTCTGATTCAAGGATGCTATCCACTACGAGAAGAAGGCATCCGTAATGCCTCATTAAATTCGCCATAACATATCTTGGTGCGAATACTGGATTTCTGACCTGCGCACCATTAAAACGAATTCCAGAACTGTCTTGACGTTGGGAACGATATTCGCCTTGCTGTGTCCAAGACAGAGCCGACATAAAAGGCTCGTCAGAGCAAGCCCGAACACAAGTGTCTCATTGATTGTAGTTGCTTTAGAAAAAATGTTTACTTGATTTATCTTTTAAGACTGAGTAATACAATTATCATAAAACGAAATCTGCATCTTTTAAATTGGCAGGGGACCACGGATTAAGCGACTCGGTAGGGGGGCCATGGGTCCCATCAAAGTTGAGAAACGCTGTTCTAGAGTTTATCGTATGTGTGGAAATTAAATAATTAAAAGGCACAAAACACTTGCACAGCTTTTCAATGAGTTGAAGGAAAATGCCTTTCCTTCCCCTTCCTTCAGCTTCCTCCTCCCAAAGCCCCACCCGCCCGACATGGACGTCTCAAGCCGGTGTCAAGGCATTGGTTAGTATGACCCGTTTAACCGAACCGCTCATTGTTCTAACCGTACCCAATTTCATTCAGATCTGTACCAACGCCAGCATTAAGGGATCCATCCCCGGCTAGCGTTCCCTCAAGGTCTCATCTATCGATGATGCATGTCGACACACGTCGACTCTTTCCCTCGCCAGGAACACACTCCTCCCCTCCTCGCTCACTCCCTCGCCCCCTCCCCAGCGTATAGCGATGCGTGGTTGAGCCTCAACCCTCCTTCCCCCTTCCTCACTCTCCCCTCCTTAGCTCCCTTTCCTTCGCCTCACATCCCCCCCCACTTGTCCTTAATATGTTGCCCATCAGCGAGAACACAGGTTTGAATTGCTAGTATCGTGGAAATGAAACACATCCTGAGTCTCGTTCTTAAAAGCCATTTAATGAGACGCCCGCAGAAATAGAAAGTGTTTTTTAAAACCTGAAAGATCAATGAAGACTAATCATGGTGGTTGAATTTGTTTCTTTCTCACATTCAACTTACAAATTGTAACCCACCCTCCACCCTTCCCTTTCACAGCGTCCACGAAAACAATTCTAGTGCAGGGAATTTCAATGCAAGCGAGCACGATGCATCGCTACACATACACAACAGAATGATGTTCATCGTCTGACAAGGTTCCTTTCGCAGCAGAGTGATTTGACAACAAATTTGTGTGGTATTCTGGCAGTATCGATGCCATTGCGGAGTTTCGCCAAAAATATTGGCAGTGGACTAATCACCAAAACAGAAGCCAAAAAAAAAAAAACAATGCGGAAAGAGTTAGCATTGTTAATTAGCATCGTTTGGGGGTCAACGCGAGGAAGATTTTCACCTCTCAGTGTTCTGTAAAAAATGGTCTGCAAAGAAGTCATGTCAACGATGGTACAGATGGGGGGGGCGTGGGGCGGAAAGGGGGAAAGATCCTTTTCACGTGCAATATAAACAGTGCCTAGAGTAACGTTCGTATAAGCCTGTGTTGGCTCAGTGGTTAGGGGGCTAGGCTTGGGATCTTGGGACCCCAGTTCAAGCCCTGTTTATGCTGAATTAACACCAGTGGGTTGACTCAGCCTGTGATCCTTCCCGAGGTCGGCAAAATGCAGTACCACGTAAAATGGTATGGGGGCACACAACAGCGCATATTTCGCCCCCAAAAAAATTATAGCTACACCGCAGCCAAGCTGCTACACGCAAGAAGAACTAACGTTTTGCCTATGTTTTTGGATTAATTGGATCATGGAACACAGCCGTTTAAGGTTAAAGGTTCTCTTCCATCATGGTAATAAAATCAACATGAAACTGCACAGTCAGCTCGACCTGAAACATCAAGTAAGCGCTGTGTCTCAACACCTTTCATCTGTGCGTTGCTTCATTTTTCTCATCGTCTTTCTCTGATGGTCACCTCATCATTCTGGGAAAGTTGCAAACACCACACCAAATCACCAAGAAGATCTCTCCTCAACTACAGGCCAATCATGCTTCTCCCAGATAATCAAAGTAGTGTAGTCTGCCTCTATTGCGTATGGACCCTCAAGTCTCTGGAATAATCTGTCCTCAACAATACATTTATGTTTCTGCCATAAATTACCTTCGCGGTCAGCGTGGTGTGATTTGGAGGTTAGTTTTCGAGACTTGACTTGTCTGTCTGTCTCTTGCTGTCTGTCAGCTAGGATATCTCAAAAAGTTATAGACGGATTGCGAAGAAGTTTAGTGGACAGGTTGGGTGTGTGCGAAAAGAAGAACCGATGAATTTTGGTGAAGATCCGGATACAAGAATTCTTCTAAGTGATGTATTCACCAATTGAGATAGGGCCAAAGAACGAAATAATAGCATATCTCAAAAAGTTGTAGGACAATTCGGTTCGAAATTTGGTGCGACCGTTGGTGTGTACAAGGAAGAATTGGTTCAATTTTGGTGAAGATCCGAATCTGGATCTGGAATGCCGAGAATTATTTTAATTTTTTAAAGTGATTCTCCCCCATTGAGAGAGAGAGAGGGGTTGAAAAAATGAAATATGCGTGATATTCAAAATGTATTGCGGCCCGATCTGTTTTTACTGGATCAGGATGCGTCGGCGGAGTATACGTTCCACTGAGTGCCCTCTACTTTTAAAATTCACAAATTCAATCACCCAATAATAAAAATATTTGTAACGGGGAGAGGGGGAGGACTAAAATTAACCCCCCCCCCTTAGAAGATGCAATTTAAAGTGCACTGCCCAGACCAGAATTTTTAAAACAAAGAAAAAAAAGACAGAGCCAGGGAAATCCTCTTGCATCCCCTAGTCAAATGCAGCCTGACTGTCATGGTCCTCCAGATACTCATCCTGAAGATGCTGAACTTTCAGTGCAGAAACGTTCTTCCTTGTGATTGCTCCTGTTGCATTTAATAAATACTTTGAGTGATCCTGTCTGCTTGATCCTATACTTTTCCTTTTCCTTCCACCACACTTCAAATATACATAAAATATATTTATTTATTAATACATATATATATATATATTTATACATATATTTTGTATATTACTGTCGAGGCTTCGAATGAGCGTTGAACACACGAGAACTACAACAAGGGGAGCAGAGATAAGAGGGGGGGAGAGGGGAAGGAAAAAACAATTGGAACAGAGACAGAGGAGATCTGTGAAGCGCGGAAGGGATGGAGGCAGGTGTACTACGGTAAACAAGATGCGACACTAGCAGGGACTTTCAGGTCCTTATACATACAGGGACATTCAGAAGCGAAATCGCAGTCGAATTTGAAGGAGGTTGGTTTGGGTGGTGTCGATGAATTTCTCCCAAAATTTGTAGAAAATGGGTTGAGGTGATAAAACAATAACTAAAAGTTCTTCAACATATGGTATGATTATTAACATTTTAACGCTTGAACATGCTACTTTTTTAATTTACATTAAATCCTTCTCTGTTTGAAAGACGACAAACCGAGCCTAGTAAAGATGTTTAAACAAGGCTGACGTTTCAAGTAAAGTTCAATTAATATTCAGTTAGAAAGATATGCCATTCATTTAAAAATCCTATTCTGCTTACAAGGGATTTTTAATGAAAATTAATATAAGGGGACCAGCAAGCTGATCGGAGATATATTTTTCGCTCAACTGCAATGTTAGTCTTACGAACTATCCAGATGTATTCACTAAGCTTCTGATTGCTTCAGATATATATTTCCCCTGCCTGTTAAAAAAAGCTTGGACTGCTTTAACCTTCCATACCATAGATCTATGTGTAATCCATCAATGTACCCAAAGGGCTTGCCAGTCTTGACGTCCATTTCTGCTGCCAGAGAGAATTACACATCTGATTTGAAAGATATGCCTACATTGCCTTCACAAAATTAAGCTGACATGCTGCCACAAAAGTTTGAAATGATCTCATCTGGGAATACCAAGACCTGACAAACGGCACCAGCATTGGAAAGAAAAAGAGCGACTCTCACTGAACATTATATAAAAGAACTCAACATTACCATGTTTTTTAAAATTTGAGAAGTACTGCATTGTTTTCCCTTGAAAAATTCTCCAGAGCGTCATATGTATTTGTTTGTTTTGTTCGTTAAATAAATGACAAGTCACATGGAGGACATGAGAAATTTGTCTTCCACTTGGATTACAGGCTTTGTCCTTCATTCCATATGGCTGCCAAACCCACGTACCTATTCAATTATTCATGCAACAAAATGCATCCTCTATCTTTGGAGAAAAAGTGTGTGAAGTTGCCGTCGATCTGTCCAGCCATTCTGAGAAAGATTCTTGTAAGGTTTTAGGGTAAATTCAATATAGGCCACTAAACCATGTGACTAATCAATTAGTCATTAACTAACTTGTACACTCACGTCTTGTGGAACAGTGTGTAAAGTTCACCTTCATCTGTTCAGCTGTTTCGGAGAAAGAGATTTAAAATTGTTTACATTTTCATCCAAGATGTTAACCAAACCACAATGACTTGCCGATGTCATAATTTTTACCCTATATGCAGGCAATTAGCATTTCAATGGATAGCTGCAAAGTTTAATTCAATAGGTTAAGTGGTTCCAAAGAAAAATTCAATATTTTTTCTTCAATCCAATTGGCTGCCGACACCATGTTAGTAATCTAGCAATTAATCTTTAAAAAACTTAATCTCATAATCTTGAGAGATATGTGTGTGAAATTTCCCCTTCAATAGCTGACCAAGCCGTTCCTAGAGATGAAGATTTTTGAAGGTTTTAAGTAAATTCAATGTTGCTGCCAAACCAGTGACTATCAATTAGAAAATAGCAAACTTGTACAAGCATGTCTGAAGAAATATGCTGTGCTAAGCTCATCTCAATTTGCTCCAGCGGTTTCTGGAGAAGATTGAAAAACTTTGTTTTTTTTCAAAACAATATGGCTGCCTGAACCAGCCGTGGACCTTATGATTGTGTCATATTTTTTCTTCTTCGTGAGTTGCCATAATGACGCCTTCAAGAGATTGTCAATTTTTCAGATGCGCATCTAACGTGTCGAATTTCACCAGGATATTCCTACTTCACTGATGTCATGGATAAAATCACACTTCTTCCCCTTGAGCTTCTTGTCATGTGCGAAGTTTTCAATTTTTTCCATAGTTGCGTTTCGGAACACAGAGGTGCAAAGTTTTTTCGTGTTTTCAAAGAATGTCGCCCATACCTGTGACACTTAACGTCATAATTATCAATTAAATATTATACGACAAAAGATGCATAACAAGGTAAAAAAAAAATGTCGATCGACTAAATGTTGCCCTTTTTGTAGCATAAAATGAATTTTAAAGCCAAAAAAAACCACCGAAAATGCCGGCGAATAAGAAAAAATAATAAACAGAAGAAAAACAAAGGTGACCCAGCCTTGTAGCCCTTGAGCCATTACGCCGCCTCCTGCAATTAATGGTGAAGACCAAATAGGTACGTCCTACATTTGAAGTAATCAGAAAGAACCCCCATAACAGCAAAAAGCAAAGATTGAAGTCATCAGAAGGAACTTGGAAAGGCATCGCCGATTTCAGCTGCTACTCTCGACCCTCAAACACATCTCAGGCACAGCCAATGAGCCTTATTCAAAAAAACCCAAAAAAATCCACAGATCAAAAATTAAAATATTCTCTGGATGCCAATCGTGTCCATCAAAGTGGAAATTAAAAACATGCATTCTCCATCACCATGGAATCATATTTGTGAATAGTTTATGTCGATTGAAGAAGCGGTCCAGAGAAAGCAATTTGAATATTTTTTCAATTCAATTAGGCTGCCAAACCATGTGAGCTATCATATCCTTGGAACATTTTTTGGTGGGAACATTTTGGAAATTCCCCGTCTGGCTCATGGCCCCCCGGTCGAAAGCCGATGGCCCCCTTGGGGGGCCACGGGCCCCCGGTTGAGAAACGCTGCTCTAGAATCTTTCAACCTGAGACTAATTGTGGAATTGATCCGAGCAGCAGTTCCGACTGCAAAAATAGAAAAAGCTTTCATTTGTCTAATTCAGATATTCTTTGAAACACCTTCATCTCCTTAATTGTCAGAGTTCTGTGGTGGTGGAGGGGTTTGTGAAGGGGATAGCGTTTGGAGAGGGGAGGTGAAGGCAGCGTGTGGGGAGGGGAGGGAAAGGGGAATGAAAGCGAAGGCACTCCTGCCATACAGAATCTTCTCCAGATCCTTCAAGGTTTCGGGGCTGCGCTGGGCAACACAGACTTTCAGCTCCTCTAAAGATTTTATAATGGTGTTCAGGTCCTGGGAGACTGGCTAGGCCACTCCAGGACTTTGAGATGCTTCTTACGGAGCCACTCCTTAGTTGCCCTGGCTGTGTGGTTTCGGGTTCGTTGTCATGCGGAAGACCCAGCCACGCCCCATCTTCAAATGCCCTCTTGTTGAGGGGAGGAGGTGTTTGGCACAAGATCTCGCGATACATGGCCCATCCATCCTCCCCATCAATACGGTGCAGTCGTCCTGTCCCTTTGCAGAAAAAGCATCCCCAAAGAATGATGTTCCACCTCCATGCTTCACGGTTGGGATGGTGTTTCTTGGGGGTGTAACTCATCCTTCTTCCTTCCTCCAAAAACACGGCGAGTGGAGTTTTAACCAAAAAGCTCTATTTGGTCTCATAGACCAACATGACCTTCTCATCACCATTTCCTCCTCTGGATCATGCCAGATGGTCATTACAAACTTCAGACGGGCCCTGGACATGCCCTGGCTTGAAAGCAGAGGGACCTTGGCGTGCGCTGCAGGATTAATCCCATGATGGTGTAGTGTGTTACTTATGGTTTTCTTTGATACTGATGGTCCCCAGCTCTCTTCAGGTCATTGACCAGGTCCATGCCGTGGTAGTTTCGGGCTGAATGCCTCACCTTTCTCATGATCATTGAGGCTCCACGTGGGATGAGATCTTGCAATGGAGCCCCAGACCGAGGGAGATTGACTGTTATCTTGAACTTTCTTCCATTTCTCTAATAATTGCGCCAAACAGTTGTTGCCTTCTCACCAAGCTGCTTGCCCTATTGTCCTGTAGCCCCATCCCAGCCCTTGGTGCAAGTCTAGCAATTTTTCCTGATGTCCTTAGACAGCTCTCTGGTCTTAGCCCCATTGTGGAGAGGTTGGAGTCTGATGGATTGAGTGTGGGATCAGCTGTCCTTTTGCAGATCACACGAAGTTCAAACAGGTGGCAGTTATATACCATGGTAATGAGTGGAGAATGGAGGGCTTCTAAAGGACAAAACTAACAGGTCCGTGGAGAGCAGCATTCTTCCTGGTTGAAGTGATACAAATACTTATTTCCATGCAATAAAAATCAAAATTAATTATTTAAAATCGTACAATGGTGGATTTTCAAGGATTTTTGTTTTTAGATCCCGTCTTTCAGCAAGTTGAAGTGTACCATATTGATAAAAATTAACAGACCTCTAACGTGCTTGTAAAGTGGAAAACCTGCAAAATCGGCAGTGTATTCAAAATACTTGTTCTCCCCACTGTATGTACTTGTGTCCTACGCCAATTAACATCGACAACTGGACGGAGGGACGCGAAACTGGCTTGAAGGCACTGCCGTTCAATATGGCTCGACTTACCATTCCCCAAGATCGCCCAAAATTGATGGCAAACACCACATGGAAAGCAGTTACAAAAACAACGCTTTTTCCCTTATAAAGGATTTATTTTTGTATTGAAAAGCACAGGAAGAGAGTCGATAAGACGCTATCATAAATTAACAAAACAGAGCAAGTCAAGAGACAAAAAGGGAGAATGGATATGCAAATGATACAATGGGAGATTTAACCGAAAACATAACCCACTAGGCTCCACAGATCACCACTGCAACAACACAACACATCAATGCAACGGGACTTCTCATTTCTCTATGCCAGGGTGAGACGTCAAACGAAATGCAGCTGTTTGAGAGCCAGGTGCCAAGATTGAGAAGCTAGTAAAAAGCAGGGCCAGCGATGGGGAAGGTCTTCAACCAGGCCACGTGTCCCTTGTGCCTTTTTAGACAAGCCTCCTTGTCTGCCGCTCCCGTCTTCTTCCTCCATCCTCCAAAAACATCAAGGGTGATCCCATCTGGGTCGATTTCAAACAAGGCTTCCTCCTCCAGGCAGTCTCCATCCTCCTTTTCACATGAAGTCCTCCTGGCGCGTCCGCTGATGGACTCTCGTGTATGAAGTTCTTCTCTCCTCCTCTTCTCTTGGTTCTCTTCGGTGGAATCACAAAGCCTCTCGCTGTCCTCTCTCATAGTCATCGGACTCTTCCACTCTCGACTGAGTTCTCTGCCTTCCTCTCGGGTGCCACCCATGGGGCGCCCCTATAAAAGTAAACGTACATCTTTTCCTGCTGGGCTCTACACCCACTATGCAACCATGGCCAGAGAAGATCGTAATCCGCCTATGTGCCTTCTCGATGGGAAGTCCTCACTAGCCCTGCCTACAAGAGGTTTTTACAAAATACATAATTAATTTGTCTACCACTGTTTATAAATTACATCTTGCGCTCGTCACGTCACGTGCAGTGCTTATAGAAAATCTACACCCCCTTTCAAAAATTTTCACCGTTGTTGCCTAGTCTGGAATTGAAATTGCATAAAATCAAACTTTGTCCATGTTTATTTACACATCGGTAACCCACCAACTTCCAAGTGAAAAACAAATTTCTCAAATCTTCAGAAAATTAATTAATAAATGCAAAAAACTAGAATATCTTGATGATAAGTCCCCGCCACCACCCCCCCCCCCCTTATAATAGCAATGCTAAATAGCTCAGTTGAACAATCACCTTCAAAATCACACACCAATTAATTGCCTTCAACCTATGTTAAATTGTTGTATTCTGATTATTTCAGATAAAACAGCTGTTCGCTGTGGGTTTCCTCTGCTGGTGGTGCATTTCACAGCAAGACACCGAATCCTGAACCACCAAGGACTTTAAAAGACCTCTGGGATAAATTCGGAAAGGCACAAGATCAGGATGGGTAATAAAAATTATTTCAGGGCCTTGAATATCCTTGCGAGCACAGTCAAAGACAATTTAAGAAGTGGAAGGTATATGGTACAACTAAGACCCTGCCATAGTCAACGCATCCTCCAAAACTGGATGACCAAGCCGAGGAGGAGACTGATCAAGATTGCCACCAAGAGGGAACTTTTGAAAGAGCTACATGCCTTATGCAAAGACTGGTCACTGTGTGTAATGTACAACAAAATACCCAAGGCACTCCCCAAATCTGGCCTTAATGGCACCGGTGGCAAAGGAAGCCATTACTCAAAAGCCCACCTGAAGTTCCCATTTGAAAGTGTGAAAAATCCACCTGAATTCTGAAAGCCAGTGGAAAAAAAGTTGTGTGTGGTCTGACGAAACCAAGATGGAACTTTTGGCCAAATGCAAACGTAATGTTTGCACACAAACCCAATACACACATCACCAAGAACACCATCCTTCCTATAAGCATGGGTGGTGCAGCATTCATGTTATGGCAGTGTTTCTCATCAGCAGGACTGGGGCACTGTTCATGGATAAAGGGAAAATGGATGAAGCAACAATACAGAAAAATCCCAAGAGGAAAACCTGCTTGCCCTTCTGAAAAGAAAGCTGAAACTGGACACAAGTTTCAACACTTCAACATGACAAGACCGGAAGCAACAGACAAAGCTACATGAGTGGCTAAGGAACAGAGATAAATGTCCTTGAGTGGCGTCAGTCACACCCTGACCTTAACCTAATCAAAAATCTGTAGTCTGACTTGACGATTGCTGTCCAACAACGCTCCCTACGCAACTTGACTGACTTGAACAGTTTTGTCCAGAAGAATGTGAATAATATGCCCCAATCAAGGTTTGGCAAAGGTGGTAGAGACCTATCTCACAGACTCACAGCTGTAATTGCTGTCAAATGTAAGCACCTTTGACATTCAAAAGTACGAGTGGGAAAAAGAAAATAAACGATGTGAAATGGAAGGTGGAAAAAGTCTGATTGATGCAATTAAATTCCAGGCTATAAGCACAACAAAGTTGGTGAAATTTTGAAGGGGTGTAGACTTTCTATCGCACTTGTAAACAAACGGACTTGGCGCTAACCATCCATCCATTCCATCCATCCATCCATCCATTGGGACCATACTCTGTTGCAGAGCGTTTGGTGCTGGCCTAAGCAAGTCTCCTCGGCTATTGGCACAAATCCTGGATTGGGTCGCCACTACCGACGACAGGATACCAGCAATGCTGGGCATCATTTTTACTGACCTCGGAAGGATGACAGGCAGGAGTCAATCCCACCTGGTATTAATTCAACAGCCAAGGGGATTTGAACTCAGGATCCCTGGATCCCAAGCCCACCACCCAAACCTGTAAGCCAACACCAGGCATATTTGCGTTAACAGACCCTGTTCATGGCAATCTAACCACGCAAAACAACAACAGACCATAACTACACTCAGTAGAGTCGAGCTACGGATCCCTCCCTCTTCCACGAATGATTTATGTATTTTGTATATTGTGTGTGTCTGTCTGAACCTTGTAAAATTGAAAAACGCTTTGCTGATCTCCACCGAAATCTTCCACACGTGCTCAGGAACCAAGGCAGGTCATGGGCATATTCCATACCTCCCCTCCCTCCATCTCCATCCTCCTCTCCCTCAGAGGGTGGGGAATGGAAAGGTCTCCTCCTTCCCATTAGGCATAATCTGCCGAGGCAGTCTCATGAGGCGAGGAAGTCACAATCCTGAGACCAAGTCAATCCCCTCACACAATAGCCACTCGAATGTCGTTGCTTCCAGCAAGGTGCTTGAGTTTGATCCATCCTGGTGTTATGTGCACAAAGCTTTGCTTTGAACTCAGACCTTGAAATTCAAGGCCACTGCCTTAACTTGTTAAGCCACCACCGAGTTTGACCAGGGTGGATAGACGACTTGTCATTTTCATTCCTGTACCATTGGAAATATGTGTAAGTAGTTTATACCACTGACCCCTGACGGAGGAGTCGTATTGACACCATGTCTCTCCAGGAGGGAGCGGATTACTAGTTGTGGAAGTGCACCATATAATGTTTTCAATAATTTGTGGAAATATGCAACACATTAAGCATTACAGGACTTAAAATGTATTCAATAAATTGGATGTTTTCCTTTCTAAAATCACAAAAAATTGCAAAAAATGCTGATTACCTGCATGTTACAAACATCTCGTCACGTTCCTATGTAATATGGTGTACCATTTATATGCATACTTATTAGTGTAAGAGAAATCCTGTGCAGTCAAATGCGTTAAACTGATCCATTAAAAAAAATAACCCATCAGCTACTTTATAACTTTTTGTTTAGAACGTACTATAACTATGCCACCTTCTTGTGCTGTTTTACTTGCATTGCCCTGTTGGATTGCTGGACAAAAACCTGAAATTAAGGAATGTCACGACTTTCTAGTCGATGCAAGCTGAAATGATTGAAACCGAAAAAGGAAAGGTGCCGGTTCCGCCCATTGCAATTCGTCGTTTGGAAACCCTTTGACCAAAAGATTCCTCCGTCCCTTAAGGGTATTTCTATTTTGTGCTTGATCATTTTGACCACTCAATGTGGGTGTTTAATATCAGTCGCTAAAGGAATGTCGCGTCTGCCGCCATTAGTGGACCTTTAATCCCACGGTTTCTCACGAAGGTAATGCCGAATTATCGCCGGCACTCTAAAAAAATTCTAAATTCCTGCTGGACTGGGTAACAAGGTCCCTTGCTTTTCTGAAGGTTCCTCACAGCAAGGTTGCAGACTGCTTGCTATCTTCACGAGGTTTCGTTGCTTGTCTGGGCAGCAAGTTTCTGCACTATAAAACCAAATTGAATAGGTGGTTCACGTTTCACAGGAACTGCTCTCTTGGATCCAAAAGACAACTGACATCAACATCAAATTAACCAACATTATTACATATTTGTTATTAAAACCATGTTTTGACTAATGTTTGCATTGGAATTTTTACTTTCTTCATATTAGTGTTTTTAATCTACTTATTAATCTTGTCTATTTTTTATTTCAGCCATCAATCACGCATAGAAGTAACCCCTCAACCTGGAGAGTCTGTTAAAGTGCACGGTAGGGACAACGACAATTCTGTTTGCTCTTCTTTTTCGTTTCCTCTTGTATCTTTAAAATTTTATTTATTTATATTTCTTGCATTTTACTGTCCTCTGGTTGTAGTCCCGTCTCCACTAATCACAGCACTCCTCAGTATTTTTTTTTTTTTACGCACATTTTTGCATCATCGTGCCACTATTTTACCGTTTCGGAAAATACGGTTTCGGCGTACAGAACCCTAATCGCGGCTGATAAACGTCCGCAGTGATATTCCTGCAACAAAGAAATGCAGAACGTTCCACATTGTAGACAAACTGACCATTATAAAACATTCTGATAAAGGTGAACTCCCTCCCAAATCAATTGCGTTCCGATTTACGACGCTCCACTTAAGAACGATTGTTGGAACGCAACCCGTCATAAGTCGAAGGACTCCCCTTGTATTGCTGTCAACTGTCAATCTTTTCTGCAGTTCTTGGTTCTTTCTTGCACTGACCACTGGCATGTGTTCATGAAAGACTCGTGGTGTGTGACATATTGAGTAATATCCTCAGGCCATCGCATTGTCCTTGCAATTATTTTCCTATGTTTGCAGTGGTGGGATGTGCTTATTTTGCCCATATATGGGAAACATGCGGGGTGAAATTGCCATTACAAACTACGGCATGTTCTATCTCCAGAGAGGGTAAGCCTACCAACTTTTAAATCACCAGCAATCTCTCCCTCCCCGCTCCCTCCCTCAGCCTCTCCCAATGATGATATTATTTTTTCACCTTCTAATTTATTTCTTCCCAAACCACTGTTTTCTTTCACTTTTTGCATAACTTTCATCCATTCTGGTTTCCTTTTACACTGATATGTATGAATTGCAACACGATGCTTAAAATCATTTACGTTGCCTCTACCAGGCTGTGTGGTGTCTGGCTGGTCCTCCTAAATGAAACGAATCTGTTGCTGTCCTGTTTTAGTCAGTACTCCAACCCAAATTTTTGGATAGGACTGGCCCACCTCTTCTATTACTTTGCAGGTCACCAATTTTATTCGTTTAATGCTGTTTGAATTCAAATCAACATGCCTGCAGGCCACCCATCTTGCCGAAAATCACCAGAATATGGAATTGAAGGTACCTGATCATAAAATAGGGTGTGATTTCCAGCACGCGTCGTTTACCAAATAATGTTGACAACTACAATAATACATGAAGTAACCAGCTATTGTGAAACGGATATAAGAAATCTTCTTGTCCTCTTTCAGTTGGTTGACTTTAATATGGTCACATCAGGTGATAATATGAATAAACTTAATGCAAAGCAACTTGTAGCTCGCTTGTTCTCTAACAGCACAATTATCCATCAAACATTACATTTTACAACGTCTAAATACTGTACTACATTATCCAAGTCTGATCTGATAATGTACAGTGTATAAATTACCTGTCAGTACATTATCCATGATCCAGTCGAACTTCAGTTGCGTCAAAATACTGTCCAGTGCAATCAGTACTTGTTAAAACAAGTTACTCCATCTTCATCTTTTCATCATGATACCAGCACATTGTTTGGATCACATTTCAACACAGACCAGCAGCAGACAAAGTATTGTCACTGGCTATTGTCACAACTGCAAAATAATGTTTTGCTTGCGCTATTGAAGGTCTAGGTGGTTTATCCATCATTATGGGATGACCTCGTGGGCACCATCATTGGATGCCACCTTTCCAACAAGTCAAGTTTGTCAATTTGCCCCTGCTCGAGCTTGCCACGGTCAACTGTAAGTGCTGTTATTTTGAAGTGGAAACGCGAGGAGCAACGTCAGCTCAGCCCGCAAAGTGGTAGGCACATCAAGCTCACGAACGGGGACAGCTGAGTGCTGAAGCACGTAGCGTGAGAAAATCGTTTTGTGTTGTTGCAAACACTCACTCACGATTTCCAAACTGCCTCTAGAAGCAACGTCAGCCAACACTGTTCGTCGAAGCTTCATGAAATGGTTGTCCAAAGGCCAAGCAGCCGCACACAATGCCTCAAGATGACATGTGCAAATGCAAGCGCGGCTGCGAATGGTGTAAAAGCTCACCGCCATTGGACTCTGGAGCAGGAAACACATTCTCGAAGTGATGAATCAGCTCACCCACTGGCAGTCCGACCGGACGAATCTGGGTTGGCCAGATGCCAGGAAACGCGCCTGCCCAAAATGCATAATGCCAAAACTGTAAAGTTTTGTGAAGGGATAATGGTCTGGCTGTTTTTCAATGTTTGGGGGCTCGGCCCTCTAGTTCCAGTGAGGAAAGCTACCGACAGCATTACAATGACATGCTAGATGATTCTGCGCTTCCAATTTGTGGCAACAGTTTGGGAGGCCCTTTTCCTGTTTCATCACGACAGAAACGCATGACAGTCCCGAGCACAAAGCGAGGTCTATACAGAAATTGCTTTGTCGAGTTTGGTATGGAAAACTTGATCTGGCCCTGCACAAGAGCCTCAACCTCAACCCCGATCAAATACCTTTGGATTTAATTGGAAATGCCGACTGTAGCCAGGACTTCATCGCCACACATCATTGCCTGACCTCACTAATGCTTGTGGCTGAAGGAAGTAAATCCTCGCCAGCAAGTTCCAAACACTAGTGGAAAGCCTTCCCAAAGAGTGGAGGCTATTAGAGCAGCAAAAGGGGAGACCAACTCAATATTAATTGCCCATGATTTTTGGAGGGCGAACAGGTGTCCAATACTTTGGGCCATGTGGGTGTATATTGAGGACTTTTTCTCCGATTCTTCTCATTCAGTTGCACTTTTAGTTTGACTGATTCAGCTTCTGGAGGTTGTATGACATCATTCTGAAATATTTAACAGAATGGAATAAAGAATGATGGTCTTTTCGGTCAGTGCCTGTGTAATGATTCATCACTTTCCCTGCACTTTCTTGTGAAATCTGCCTCTTCAGGCTGGCACCTTGTTAGCAATCATTGTCAACACAATTTGTCGTTACGAGTGCCTTGGCTGCTCCATAATCACATTTTTTTTCGGTTTCGTGCTCGCAAGCAGGATGTTTTATGTTCATCCTTGTCTCATAATCATCAAAAATAATAATCATCATCATCAAAGCGTTTTGCCAGTGGGACCTGACTAGTTCCGATTAACGCCCATATCTGTTCCAAATGTATTGTGATTGTAACTGTATCAGCCTGCAAAATACTTCCAGCACCATGGAGCTCCATGGGATGATCTCGTCTCAGGCAACCGTGAGCCCTGCTCGAGATGGATTCTCGGTCCTCGCACCGTGAGCCCTGCCGTCGAGACGGGATCGTCTCAGCCACCGTGAGCCCTCGTCGAGATGGATCTCGGTCTCGGCAACTGTGAGCCCTGCTCGGTGGATCTCGGTCTCGCACCGTGAGCCCCTGCGCGAGATGGATCTCGGTCTCTCGGCACCCTGAGCCTTCTGCGCGAGATGGATCTCGTCTCGGGCAGCGTGAGCCCTGCGTCGAGATAGATGACTCGGTCTCCGCAGCGTGAGCCCTGCGTCGAGAGGATCTCGGTCTCGGCAACGTGAGCCTTGCGTCGAGATGGATCTCGGCTCGGCAACGTGAGCCCTGCGTCAAAATGGATCTCGGTCTCGGACACCGGTGACCCTGCGGCGAAGGACCTCGTCTCGGCAACGTGAAGCCCTGCGTCGAGAGGATTCGTCTCGCACCGTGAGCCCTGCGTCGAGATGGATCTCGGTCGTCGGCACATGAGCCCTGGTCGAGATGGATCTCCGGTATTCGCACCGTGAGCCCCGTGTCGAGGTGGATCTCGGTCTCGGCACCGTGAGCCCTGCGTCGAGTGGATCTCGGTCTCGGCACCGTGAGCCCCGCGTCGAGGTGGATCTCGGTCTCGGCATCCATGAGCCCCGCCGTCGAGGTGGATCTCGGTCTCGGCACCGTGAGCCCGCGTCGAGGTGGATCTCGGTCTCGCAGCCGTGAGCCCTGCGTCGAGGTGGATCTCAGTCTCGCACCATGAGCTCGTGAGTCTAACGTCAACATAGACGCCTGGAGAACACAAGATCCACGGAAGAAAAAAAAAAAATTTCATTGATTCAATTCAAAATTCTTTTCTTCTTCCTTCAGGGGAGGGAACATGGGCTTGTTAAAACATACATCACCACACAACACCCCTTGCCAAGACCCCCACCAACAGCATTCCGTAACAATGCACAAATCACCCCATCATGCTCAATTACCAAAAAGTCCTGTCAACATCCCTCTACCCCTCTAATCTCCACCCTCTATCTTGTTCACCCTTCTATCTCCATAACTTCCAGGTACCCTATCTAATTCTAATTTAAACTTATCTACTTTTTCTGCTGCCAACGACCTTTCCAGGAGACCATTCCATGCATTTACGATCTGAGTGAAAGCCGCCTGCTTGCCACCATTTAATTCTCCTCTTCTTTACTCTCAGGCTATGGCCACTGGTCCTATCACTGTCTCTCTTGAATAATTAATCTGCACTATTCATATCTTATCTATAACCTTTCATTCTCTTAAACATCTCTATCATATCTCTTACCCGTCCTTTCTCGTGTAATAGCCCTGTCTCCTTCAGGCCGCTCCTCATAGCTGAGTCTAGCTTGGCCGGAATCAATCTGTAGCCCTGCACTGAACCCTCTCCATGGCACGATGTCCTTCCGGAATTGTTTTTACCCAAGCTGAACACAATTGTTGTGACCCAAGCTGCAACACAATATTATAGATGTTGGCTTCACTAAATTCCTGTACAATGCTAACACCACCTCTGATTTATCAAGGATCCCCCTCCGCATACAATGTAAAACCCTATTTTGCTTAACCTATAGCTGCCTGGCAACTGTGCTGCCTGCTTACCTCCCAATATCTATGACCACCCCAGATCCTTCTCCCGTGTGACATGCTCCAAAATTACCCCTTGCATCCTGTAATCTCTATTTTCATTGTTCTTCTTTCTCTCAGCCCCAACACCTCACACTTGCTCAGGTTAATTTCCATCTGCCAATCTTTTGCCATATATACAAGTACTTCCCATAACTTTCTGAATCTGATCACCACCCCTCTTGCTATCCACCTTACCTCCAAGCTTTGTGTCATCTTGCAAATTTGAAAAGCTTACCTTTACCCCATTATCCAAATCGTTGATGTAAATATTGAATAGTAATGGTCCGAGTACTGATCCCTGAGGCACCCGCTACTTACATCCTCCCAGCAAGAATCCCTCCACTCACAGCCACTATTTGAATCCTACACTAAGCCAGTTTTGCAATCCAATTTAGCTACCTGACCAGCCACTCCACAAGCCCTCACTTTGGCTAAACAACCTCTGATGTGGTAACTTATCAAATGCCTTCTTAAAGTCTAAATATACTATGTTTACTGCCTTTCCTCATCCACCCAATCAGACACTGCTTCAAAGAATTCTAAAAGATTTGTTAAAACAGGAATTACCTTTGGTATTCCCGTGCTGACTACCTTTAATTAGTTTGTATTTGTTTAAATGGTTCCTCATGTGGTCCTTAATAATGTCTCCAAAACCTTCCCACAACTGAAGTAAACTAAACAGGTCTATGTTTCCTAATTCTTCTCTGGATCCTTTCTTAAATAACGGTTACATTTGCTACTCTCCAATCCTCCGGTACCTTTCCTGACTCCAGGGAACTATTGAAAATATCCGTTAACGATCTCGCTTACCTGCTCAGCCACCTCCATCAATACTCTTGGTTGCATGTTATCTGGACCCGGAGCCTTATTCTTCTCTTATATAACCGAGCTGTTCCTATACTTCCTCCACTCCAACCTGGATCTTCTGTAAAAGCCCTCCTCACACTCCTTGATAGATACTCTCAGCTATTGGCAATTCTCCTGACTGTTCTTGTGTAAAAGTTCAAGAAAAATACCTGTTTTAATAAGCCTGCCATCTCACTTTCATCACTAACCACTCTCCCGGTGCTATTCTCAATGAGCCACACTGGTCTAACCTGTTCTTTTCCCTGATATACTTAAAGAAAGCCTTGCTATTATGTTTAATAATCTTAGCCATTCTTTCTCATCCTCTCTTTTGGCTTGCAGAGTTATTTGTTACTTACTCTGTTTACTCCGATCGTGATATAAATCTAACTCCAGTCCTGATATTTTAAACCTAATAAATGCCCTTTTCTTTCTCCTTAATAGCATTCCTTGTCTCACTACTCACCACCCTGGTCTCTTTCTGCTTCTAGTCTCTCATAGGAATGTTACTACTCTGCACTCTACACATTTGGTCCTTAAAGGTTTCTCATTTCTCTGATGCTGATTATCCTGTTGTTAGCATCTCCCAATTTGCATCACCCAATTCTCTCCTCATCCCCTAAAAGTTTGCCTTCCTGAAATCTTATAGCCTTACCCTACAATCCTGAACTCTAACCTTTAATAGAATCTTTCCACACACAATGTTATGGTCACTTTACTCCGAAATGCTCCCCGACCTCCACCTCTTCCACCATATTGGGATCGTTACTTAAAAAGGAGGTCTAAAACTACCCCCCCCCCCCCTCGTGGCTTATCTACAAACTGGATTAAAAAGCAATCTTGGTCTAAAACTAGAAATCCTCATCTGCTCTGCCCTTTCCTGTTCCTAGACTCGATCTATCCCTGGCAAGTTAAAATCCCCCATCATCAATCTCTTCCCTTACCACATGCCCTTTTGAATTATTCATGTACTACTCCTTCCTCCTCTTCCTTCCCACCCGGAACCTTATAAAAGCATCCCACCAGTACTTACTGTTTTTACAATCTCTAATCTCTACCCATAAAGAATCCTCAACATTTATTCCTTCTTTAAATGTCACCCTTTCTCTTGATGCAATGCTGTCCTTTACCCAGATGCCTACTCCTCCTATTTTCGCCTTCCTATCACACGATACACCTTGTAGCCTTCAAATCCTGTTCCTCCAGTTACTCTCCTCCTTAAACCATGTCTCACTCACTGCAACTACATCGTACTCCTTGCTATTCACTTTCGCTTCAAGCTCTTCCATCTTATTATTTAAACTCTTGGCATTGTATTGACTGTTTAACTATTCTCCCATACCTCATTTCTTGCAAATTAATATTGCTGCACCTCCACCACTGCGGCACCCCCCACCACTGCTTGCACTTCTGCACTCCCACCACTGGCCGCACCCACTGAACTCCACACTGCCTGCACCGCTGCACCATCCACCATGCCCGCACCGCTGCCCCTCCACCACTGCCCAGCCTGCACTCATGCTGCCCCTCACCACTGCCCGCACCCCTGCCCTCACCTGTGCACCTCCACCACTGCCCGCACCGCTGCACCTCCACCACTGCCAGCACGCTGCACTCCACCACTGCCCGCACCCGCTCACCTATGCCCGCACCCGCTGCACCTCCACCACTGCCCGCACCCGCTGCAACCTCCCACCACTGCCCGCACCCGCTGCACCTCCACCACTGCCCGCACCCGCTGCACCTCCACCACTGCCCGCACCCTGCTCCTCACCCCTGCCTCCACACCGCCTCTGCCCCAACTGCCGCCCCCTGCACCACCACTGCTGACCCGCTGCACCTCCACACTGCCCGCACCCCACTCCACCACTGCCCGCACCTGCTGCACCTCACCGCTCACTCCACCATGCCCGCACCCGTGCACATCTACACTGCCCCACTGCTGCACCTCCACACTGCCCGCACCACTGCACCTCACCACTCCAATATCCTCAGCAACCTCACTCCACAACCGTAACGAACTATTATTCTACAAATTTCTCACATTCTGCTACTTGCTGCAAATTATCGATGAGTTCCTTCAACCCAGTAATAACCATCCTCAACTGGACGATTTCCTCACACTTCCGACACAATAAGATCCCTCTACTTCCTCTATTGTTGACATGGCCCACGTTGAGCAACTATTACATTTTACGAACTCCTTTCCTTTCTCATTCGGTCTCTATTTATAACCTTATCTTTTTTATCCCATACTCCCAAGGCCCCAACTGACTTAACGCTAAACTTATCACAAGGCCTCGCCTGCTTCTTTCAATAAACTAACTCACTACCGCTAAAACTGTTATGAACATTAAAAAAAATAAGTACAGTTCCACAGCCCCTGACGCAAATCTCGATAAACAAAATACGCAAAATGCTTTCGAAGGACTGGAAACTTAGCTTCTATTAAAGTCTTCAAACAGCCGTAAAATCTATGAAATCACAACTCAAACAAGCAGTTTAATCCTTCGAAGGTATTCTAACTCGTTCCTTCCTCTCGATCAAACCACCTCTGTTTACGAATGTTAGTACGACATGTTTGTAGTTTTAAATGACAACACAACTCGTTTATAAGTTACAAGACGACCCGTGAACCCGTTGGGTTCCCGTTGTGACAGCGGTTGTTGAAAAAAAAAAAAAAAGACAAAAATTTTAATATTATTTACTGGTCAAACTTTAACTTGAAGAAAATTTGAGCATTTACGTCAGGAGTCATGTTCGGCCAACCGTTTCTCGAGGTATATCAACACATTCTCCATGGTTTGTCCTTGCTCTTTATGGATCGTCGTACCAAAAACTTGACTGAATCGGGAATTGGTTTTTAAATAATTTTTTTCGTTGCCCGATTTGAACGAAAACTGATACTACACACTGCAGGCGAATGGTGAGTAAGGTGGTCATAAAATTTTTGTGCTATCGTGTACCGTTTTGGCTGTATTTCGGGAACATACATACATACATACATAATGAGAGTTTTAGGAATGTATTGATATTTGTTCATCGATTTCATGTCAGCAGAAAGGCACCTGAGCGAGGGGCGTGGCTTATCGGTTTCCCGGCAGTCTTCTTGTCCTCAACGACAACTAGACCTGTGGGATGGTCGCAGAGAGTTTCCGAATGATTATAATGTTAGTTGCTATCGATTTGGGTTTTTGTCATCGCATCTGCTTTCTTAAAGTGTGGAAAATTTATATATGTGTTTCATAGTTACAGCAGAAAATATTCAAATTCTTCCCATTATTGGTTAACAGGGGGTGTGACAACCGACGTCTGCATTCTCCAACACTGATCTCTCGATGATACTGACAGGATAGAAAGCCTGGTGTTGGCTTAGCGGTTCGGGTGGTGGCTTGGGATCCTCGGTCCTGAGTTTGAGCCCCGTTGGTCGTTGAATTAACACCAGGGGGTTGACTCAGCCTGTCATCCTTCCGAGGTCAGCAAAATGAGCACCAGTGTGTACTGATAATAGGGGCACTGCATCAGCGGCATCGCCCGCGCCTAACCAATGATGCAACCAGCAGCCAAAAAGGCTGTACACGATGAGAACTGGAAGGATAGAGGGTCAGCCCATGAATGCGCACAACCGTGAAGCCGTCGCACGGCTATCTTAGAACTCGCAAAAGGAACGCACACAGCGAAACACTGTTTTTGGTTCGTTTTGCATGTCTCGGGAGTACCTCGTACAGGGTACCACGACATGTAAAAAGAACTTGGGCAGAGAAATCAATTAAAACCATTAAATCCAAATATTCAATACAAATCAATGTTGCAATTTCTGTAGAAAAAATCCGAACTTTTAATACAAAAACACAAGGATGCTTCTGGCAAAGAATTATTAGCTGGTTACCCTCGCCGAAGAGAGGGGTATTACATTTGGTCCGTTTGTTTGTCTGTTTGTCCGCACAGAACTTTGGTGTTTTTCTCCGCAACCGCTTGTCGGATTGAGACGAAATTTTCACCATCGGAGCGACTACTCAAGTAGAATGTTTTATTGATAAGTATGACATCTCGGTCACGTGGTGTGGCAGCCATGTTGGAAAAATGGAAAAACTTTAGACCTCTATCTCTGAAACCGCACCAAGGAAAAAATTGAAACTTGGCACATAGCAAGTACTTTTGGGAATAAGTGTGATTTTTTTATGATGTCATCAGTGCTTTGTTGTGACGTCATAATTACACATGCAGAACACTGCATCTGATCAGTATGAAAATTTTTGAGGGTCATCTAGGGATAAAATGGTCCACAGCAAAAAAAATTGATGATGGCATCGGTCATGTGATTCGGCAGCCATATTGTTAAAAAAAATATATAAAAAACCTTCAACAATCTTCTCTGAAGTAGCTGAACAGATCAAGGTAAAACTTTACACGTATTACCGCCTATCCATGAGGAACAAAAGGTTCACACATATGATGTCATTGGTCACGTGGTTTGGCGCCTATATTGGGTTTACCCTCAAACATTAAAAAAATATATCTTCTCCTCCTGAATGGCTTCACAGATCGAGGGGAAATTTCACAAAAATGTTCCACAAAAAAAATGTTCCAAGGAATAATTGATAGGTCACATGGTTTGGCAGCCATATTGAATTGAAGAAAAATATTAAATAATGCTTTCTCTGGAACCGCTTCATCAATCGACATAAAACTTCACAATTATGATTCATGGTGATGGAGAATGCATGTTTTAAATTTCCACTTGATTGGACACATTGGCATCCAGAAATATTTAAATTTTTGATCTGGTGGATTTTTTTGGGGTTTTTTTTGAATAAGGCTCACTTGGCTGTGCCTGGATGTGTTTGAGGGTCGAGGAGTAGCAGCTGAAATGCGAATCCTTTCCAGGTTCCTTCTGATGACTTCATCTTTGCTTTTTGCTGTTTGGGTTCCTTCTGATTACTTCAATGTAGGCATGTACCTATTTGGTCTTCCATTTAATTGCGGTACCAAGGCTACAGGCTACAAGGCTGGGTCACCTTTTGTTTTTCTTCTGTTTATTATTTTTCTTATTCCGCCGGCAATTTTCGGGGTTTTTTTGCTTTAAAATTCATTTTTCTCGGCAACCATTAGTCCGATCGACAATTTTTTTTTACCTTGTTATGCATCTTTTGTCGTATAATATTTAATTGATAATTATGACGTTATAGGTCACATGGTAGGGCGACATCTTTGAAAAAACGAAAAACTTTGCACCTCTGTGTCTCCGAAACCGCACTATGGAAAAAATTGAAACTTCGCACATGACAAGAACTCAAGGGGAAGAAGTGTGATTTTTCATGACATCGGTGAAGTGGTATCCTGGTGAAAATTCGACACGTAGAATGCTGCATCTGAAAAATTTGAAATCTCTTGAACGTCATCTATGCAACTCACGGAAGAAAAAAAAATATGACATCATAGGTCAGTGGTTCGGCAGCCATATTGTTTTGAAAAAAAAAAGTTTTTCTAATCTTCTCCAGAACAGCTGGAGAATTGGGATGAAACTTACACACATATTTCTCAAGACATGCTTGTACAAGTTTGCTAATTTCTAATTGATAGGTCACATGGTTTGGCAGCAACATTGAATTTACCTTAAAACCTTCAAAAATCTTCATCTCTGGAACGGCTGGTCAGATTGAGGGGAATATTCACACACATATTCTCAAAGATTATGAGATATAAGTTTTTTAAATGATTAATTGCTAGATTACATGGTGTGGCAGCCATATTGGATTGAAGAAAAATATTGAATTATGCTTTCTTTGGAACCACTTAACCTATTGAAGTTAAACTTTGCAACTATCATTGAATGCTATTGCTGCATATAGGGTAAAAATTATGACATCGCAAGTCATGTGGTTTGGTTACCATCTTGGACTGAAAATGTAAAAAATTTTAAATCTTCTTCTCCGAAACAGCTGAACAGATTGAGGTGAAACTTTACACACATGTTCCCAAGACGTGAGTGTACAAGTTAGTTATGACTAATTGATAGGTCACATGGTTTAGTGGCCATATTGAATTTACCTAAAACCTTCAAGAATCTTCTCCAGAATGGCTGGACAGATCGAGGCAACTTCACACACTTTTTCTCCAAGACTAGAGGATGCAATTTTGTTCATGAATAATTGATAGGTCACGTGGTTTGGCAGCCATATTGGAATGAAGGAAAAAGCCTGCTAATCCAATGTGGAAGAAATTCTCATGTCCTCATGTGCACTTGTCATTTATTTAACAAACAAACAAACAAATACATATGCGCATCTGGAGATTTTTCAAGGGAAACAATGCAGTCTTCCCTCAAATTTTAAAATACATGGAAATGTTGAGTTCTTTATATAATGTTCAGTGAGACGTCGCTCTTTTTCATTTCCAAATGCTGGTGCCAGTTTGTCAGGTCTTGGTATTCCCAGATGGAGATCATTTTCAACTTTTGTGCAGCAGTCAGCTTAATTTTGTGAAGGATTGTAGCATATCTTTCAAACTCAGATGTGTAAATTCTCTCCTGGCACAGAATGACGTCAAGACTGCAGCCTTTGGGTACATTGATGGATTACACATAGATCTATGGTATGGAAGGTTAAAAGTCAGTCCATCTTCTTTTTAACAGGAAGGGGAAATATATTATCTGAAGCAATCAGAACTTAGTGAATACATCTGGATATTTCGTAAGACTAACATTCCAGTTGAGCGAAAATAATATCTCCGATCAAGCTTGCTGGTCCCTTATATTAATAATTTCATTAAAATCCCTTGGTAAGCAGAATAGATTTTAATGATGGGCAATACTTTTATACTGAATATTAATTGAAGCTTTACTTGAAACGTCAGCCTGTTTTAAACATCTTTACTAGGCGGTTGATCGTCTTTCAAAACAGAGGAAGGATTTCAAATGTAAATTAAAATAGATGCATGTTCAAGCACGTAAAATTGTAATAATCATACCATATGTGAGTACATTTTTATTATTGTTTTTATCACCCTCAAACCCATTCTACAAATTTTGGAGAAATTGCATCGACACCACCCCAAACCAACCTCCTTCAAATTCACTGCTTTCCTTCCTGAATGTCCCTGTCATGTAAGGACCTGAAAGTCCCTGTAGTGTCCATCTTGTTTACCCGTGTACCCCTCCCATCCTCTCCCTTCCAGATCTCCTCATGTCTCTGTTCCACATTGTTTTTTCCTTCCCTCTCCGCCCCCTCTAATCTCCTGCTCCCCTTGTTGTATGTTCTGTGTGTTCACGCTCATTCGAGCCTCGACAGTATATACAAAATATGTATATGTATAAATATATATATATATATGTATAAATAAATAAATATATTTATGTTATTTGAAGTTTGTGGTGGAACTGGAAAAGAAAGGATCAGGATCAAGCAGACAGGATCACTCAGATGTACTTTATTAAATGAACAGGAGCAATCAGCAGGAGAAGTTTCTCACTGAAAGTTCAGCATCTTCAGGATGAGTATCGGAGAGACCATACAGTCACGGTGCAATTTGACAGGGGGATGCAAGGATTTCCCTGGCTCTGCTCTTTTTTTTTCTTTGTTTTAAAATTTTCTGGCAGTGCACTTTAAATTGCCATCTTCCAAGGGAGGGGGGTTAATTTATCCTCCCCTCTCCCCCGTTTACAATATTTTTTATTATTGGTGATTGAATTTGTGAAATTTTAAAAGTAGAAGGGCACTCAGTGGAACGTATACCTCCGCACGCGCAATTCCTGATCCAGTAAAACAGATCGGCCAATACATTTTTGAAATATCACGCTATATTTCATTTTTCACCCTCTCTCTCTCTCAATGGGGAAGAATCACTTTAAAAATTAAATAATTCTCGCATCCAGATCCAGATTCGGATCTTCACCAAAATTGAACCAATTCTTCCTTGTCACACACGCAACGTGTCCACCAAATTTCGACCGAATTCGTCTACAACTTTTTGAGATATGCTATATTTCGTTTTTGGCCCTATCTCAATGGTGAATAATCACTTAAAGAATTCTTGTATCCGGATCTTCACCAAAATCTCATCGGTTCTTCTTTGTCACACACCCAACCTGTCCACCAAACTTCTTCCAAATCCGTCTATAACTTTTTGAGATATCCTGCTGACAGACAGCAAGAGACAGACAGACAGTCAGAGTGAAAACAAACCTCCATCCACCATCGCTGACCGAGGTAATTATGGCAGAAAACATAAATTATTGTTGAGGACAGATTATTCCAGAGACTTGAGGTCCATAGCAATGAGCGATTACATTACTTTGATTATTCTGGGAGAAGCATGATTGGCCTGTAGTTGAGAGGATCTTCTTGTGATTTGGTGTGGTGTTTGCAACTTTCCATGATGAAGGTGACCATCAGAAAAGAACGTGAGAAAAATGAGCAGACGACACAGATGAAGAGGTGTTGAAGACCACAGCGCTACTGATGTTTCAGGTCCAGCTGCTGTGCAGTTATCATGGTTGATTTTATTACATGATTGGAGAGAACTTTAACCTAAACGGCTGTGTTTCCATGAGTCCAATTAATCCAAAAACATAAGGCAGAACGTTAGTTTTCTTGCGTGTAGCAGCTTGGCTGCCGGGTAGCTATAATTTTTTTGGGCGCGAATATGCCGCTGTTGTGTGCCCCCATACCAATACGCTGGTACTCATTTTGCCGACCTCGGAAGGATCACAGGCTGAGTCAACCCACCTGGTGTTAATTCAGCAGAAAACAGGGCTTGAACTGGGGTCCCAAAGATCCCAAGCCAGCCACCCTAACCACTGAGCCAACACCAGGCTTATACGAACGTTACTTAGCACCTGTTATATTGCACGTGAAAGGACTTCTTTCCCCCCCCCCCCCCCCATCTGTACAACATGTTGACATGATTATTTGCAGACATTTTACAGAACACTGAGAGGTGAGAAATCTTTCCTCGCTTGACCCCCAAAACGATGCTAATTAACAATGCTAACTCTTCCGCATTGTTTTTTTTTTTTTTGCTTTGTTTTGGTGCATTGTCCACTGCCAATATTTTTGGCGAAACTCCCAAATGGATCGACTGCCAGAATACCACACAAATTTGTGTCAAATCACTCTGCTTGCGAAAGGAGACCTTGTCAGACGATGAACTCATTCTGGTTTGTTATGTCGTGCGTGCATCGTGCTCGCTTGCATTGAAATTCCCTTGCATAGAATTGTTTTGGTTGGACTCGTGAAAGGGAGGGTGGAGGGTGGGTTACAATTGTAAGTTGAATGTGAGAAAAGAAAACAAATTCAACCACATGATTAGTCTTCATTGATCTTTCAGGTTTTAAAAAAAATTTTCATTTCTTCTGGTGCGTCTCATTAAATGCTTTTAAGAAACGAAGTAGGATGTGTTTATTTCGATACTAGCAAATTCAACCTGTCGTTTCGCTGATGGGAATATTAAGGCAAGTGGGGGGGGATGTGAGGCGAGGAAAGGGAGCTAAGGAGGGGGAGAGTGAGGAAGGGGAAGGAGGGTGAGGCTCACCACGCATCGCTATACGCTGTGGGAGGGGGAGGGAGTGAGGAGGATGGGGGAGGAGGTGTTCCTGGGGAGGGAAAGAGGGTGTTGTGGACATGCATTTGATAGGTGGACTTGAGGGAAAGCTGGGGGGATGGTTCCCTTATGCTGGCGTTGGTACAGGATTGAATGAAATTGGGTACGTTAAAATAGGGCGGTTAAACGGGTCATACTAAACAATGCCTTGACACCGCTTAGAGACGTCCGTGGGGGTGGAGGGGCTTTGGGAGAGGGAAGCTGAAGGAAGGGGAAGGAAAGGGCATTTTCCTTCAATCATTGAAAAGCTGTGAAGTGTTTTGTGCCTTTTAATTATTTAATTTCCACACATACGATAAACTCTAGAACAGCGTTTCTCAACCTTTGATGGCCCATGGCCCCCCTACCGAGTCGCTTAACATCCGTGGTCCCCTGCCCTTCAATAAAAGATGCAGATTGTTTTTTATGAAATTTATTTACTCAGTCTTAAAAGATAAATCAAAGTAAACATTTTTCTAAGCAATACAATCAAGAGACACTTGCTGTTGGGCTTGTCTGACGAGGCCTTTTATGTCGGCTCTGTCTTGGACACAGCAAGGCGAATATCGTTCCCAACGTCAAGACAGTTTCTGGACTTCGTTTTAATGGTCGCAAGGTCAGAAAATCCAGATTCGCAAAGATATGTTATGGCGAATTTAATGAGCATTACGGATGCCTTCTTTCTGAGTAGTGGATATGCATCCTGAACAGACAACCATAAGGTGGAGTGGTCTTCTTTGTTACTGAAGACCAGCTTCATTGCTTTTGAAACCTTCAACTCTGCCAGCTCCTCTGCTTTGTCTTCAGTAGGTTCAATTTTGGCGTTAAACGGGTCTTTGTGCCACGGAACACCAACGGTGCATCGTCGAAATACGATTTGAACTCAGCGGAGAGATTGTCGAGATGTCTCGTGATGCAATCTTTGATGCCGACGGGAAGCTCAATCCTCTGCGTCTGCAGGTGCTCGTCCAAGAAAGGAAACGAGGCAGTGGACCCGGCCTTGATTCGTGCCTGCCAGACTTCCATTCTAGCAGACAGTCCGGCAAGCTTGTCTTGAATGTCACTGACTGTCACATCACGGCCTTGCAGACTGGTTCATTTCGTTGAGTCGGCCGAAATATCGGCCAGGTAGGCGAGCATCATGACGAACTCTTCATTGTCGAAGTGGACATGGAGGTTGTTTTCGTTGTCTGCAGGAATGTTCCACCTCAACCCGGAGTTCATACAGCCGAGAGAGGCATTTCCCCTCAATAGCCAACGGACTTTGGTGTGGAACAGAAGTCCAACATGTTCCGCTCCCATTTCGTTGGCCAGGAGTTGGAAGAGCCGATGATTTTTGGCCTTCGCACGAATGAAGTTGATCACTTTGACCGCGACGTCCATGACTTCCAGCAAATGAGGCGGAAGAGTCTTTGACGCAAGAGCGTATCGGTGTAGCGAACAGTGGGAGACGAGAGGCCATTCGTTCTTCACAAGCGTGACGAACCCTCCTCTGACGCCGACCATCGCTGGGGCACCATCAGTAAAATGTGCTTGAAATTCTGCCAACCGAGTCCATTAGCTTCAAAAAAAGAGTCCAACATAGCTTTGATATCTGCCGCTGTCGTTGTGGTTGGTAGGGTATTGCAGAACAAGAACTCTTCCTTCATCTTTCCCTTTCTCTCGTAGCGAGCGAAGGCGATCAACTGGCTCTCCAGGCGGTGTCGGTAGACTCGTCTAATTGAAGGCTAGCCGGAGCGTGCTTTGTTTGATTTCGGAGCAAACTTGACGGCACACATCAGCGGCCATGTCGTCAACCGTCGTCGGATCGTGTCATTAGAGAGCGAAACTTGCTGGATCTTCTTTTTCGCCTCTGGTCCGATCATCAATTCCACCATTTTCTCTGTACATGCTCGATAAGGTCCTCAGCAATAGTGTGCGGTTCTTGCACTTCGCAATTCGGTATGCCACTTCGTAGCTGGATTGAAGAGCAGGTTTTTCTTCTGGCCAGAATCCAAATTTGGGAAGTGTGCTTCACGGTCATATCGTGATGTTTCGCAGAGAGAGCATTGATATTATCTTCCTTCCTTCCGGGATGCATCTTGTCGCGATGGTTTGAAAGTTTGGAAGGACGTAGTGACGCATTTGAATCACGACCGAGCAGTGCAGACATTGTGCGCAGTCCACGCATCTCGACTGACATTCGTGAATCCAAACTTGACATAGCTGTCATTCCATTTTCGAACCTTCGACATCTGAGAAAAAAATTGAAAAAAAACAAAATTCTAACGTTTTTGTAAACATTGGTTTACTATGAATGCTCTGTGGCTCCGCCTTCTCTTTTAAATCGTGGTTAAACTCATCTACCCTTTTTACTTGACACTATGACCGGAGACTCGTCACCTTAATTGTACATTACAAGCTTCTGCATTCTGAATCGCAGTTTTTCGGCGTCCGCTCATGGCCCCCCGGTCGAAAGCCGATGGCCCCCTTGGGGGCCACGGCCCCCGGTTGAGAAACGCTGCTCTAGAATCTTTCACCTGAGACTAATTGTGGAATTGATCCGAGCAGCAGTTCCGACTGCAAAAATAGAAAAAGCTTTCATTTGTCTAATTCAGATATTCTTTGAAACACCTTCATCTCCTTAATTGTCAGAGTTCTGTGGTGGTGGAGGGGTTTGTGAAGGGGATAGCGTTTGGAGAGGGGAGGTGAAGGCAGCGTGTGGGGAGGGGAGGGAAAGGGGAATGAAAGCGAAGGCAGCATGTGGGAGGGGATGGGAAGGCAGCGTGTGGGGAAGGGAGCAAAGGGGAATGAAAGCGAAAGCAGCATGTGGGAGGGGAGGAAGGCAGCGTGTGGGGAGGGGAGGGAAAGGGAATGAAAGCGAAAGCAGCAATGTGGGGAGGGGAGGGGAACAGCGTGTGGGGAGGGGAGGGGAAGCAGCGTGCGA
>CM068954.1:47076846-47087868 GCA_035128595.1 Eptatretus atami | reverse complement strand
TTGTTCATTAGACAATATGTTTATCAGCAACACATTGGGCCTAGGTAATGGCCTTGTTAGTGTGGAACACCACATTTGTGTTTCTATTCTGTAATTTTATGCCCTACAACAGAAGATTGTGTTTCATTTTCACCTTTGACTTTCATCTGATTGCACATGATTAACCACCTTGCTATTGCCTTGTTGGTTGATAGTGTAATACGGGTGTTTGATACCTTCATATGTGCATTATTGAGTATCTAAATCCTGAAATTCTGTATTTTTTGAGAAATTACAGGAAAAAAAACATTAATCTTGTTTATGACATGCTATCATTTACCTTGTTTGATTCTTGGAAAGTATCCTTCAATAACAACAGGGAAAATATCATGACATTGACCAAACTACATAAATCTGTCCAAATTAGGTATTTTTAGATCCTCGTGGAGGATCTCTAAGTCTTACTCACGTTGTTGTTCTTCATCTTCTTCTTGTGGACTTTTTTTGTTTCACAGTCTACAGTTTTCATCGAAACTTCCTGAAACCTGGCATATATATGTAAAAATACCCTGCGCAGACAGTAACCATCTCCGATTTTGAAATTCCTCCTAGAAAAAAGTTATGACGTCAAAATATCTCCGCTAATGGAAATTGCCTAAAAAATTATCTCCGAAACTAGGCCAGGTTTTTGAATTCTGTTTGCGGGAATCGAACAGGGCATTGGCAGAGATGAATTACCGCACATACGATACATCACTATGACTCATATCAATTTTTATGACGTCATTCCTATTTTTGACATTTTTTGTTTCACAACCCAGAGTTTTCATCGGATCTTTGTGAAACTTGCCAGGTAATGCAGAAAGTCCACGCGCAGGCAGTAACCATCTCCGATTTTGGAAATTATTCCTAGAAAAAAAGTTGACATAATATCGCCGCTAATGGAAATCGCCTATACCATTATCTCCAAACTAGGCAAGCTGTTTGAAATTGTTTGCTGGAATCAAGCCGGGCATTAGCACAGATAATTTATCGCAAACCTGATACATCACAATGACGTCATATTCGTTTTTATGACGTCATCATTAAGAGGACGAGGATCTTACTCATTTGACTTGTTTCATTTGGGGGGTGGGATAACATTGTTCTGCTATACTGATCTTAATATACAACATACAAAAAAAGAAATTTAGATTTTTGGATTTCTTAATAAATTTGCTGAACACCCATGTAATTATATTGTTCCAGAACTTTATTTACTTTCCACAGTAAATGATAGACAAATACTTTTCTAAAGGCGGTATGATTTATCACACACAGGAAACAGACACTGATATACAAGTGTCACCAATGACATACCTTTCAACCAAGGCATGTTTCACACTTTTTGTTGAGAAGCAAATGATCTTCGCAAAAGGTGAGAAATTTCAATGTTAATGTTTGACTGATTAAAAAAAAATGTTAAGTTGAAGTTGGATGTCTTACCTTGCACTGGCCATTTTGCACAAAAGCTTATTTAGGATAGGCATATAAACAGGGTGATTACACACAAAAAACTACCACCGATGCAATGCTATCACATATTTTCTAACTCTAGGGTTGTAAACCTTGCCAATAATCACTATGAGAATTATTCCCCCAGATGGTACCGACCAACACGACTGGCTCATGGACTAACAGGCACACGAGAAAGAAGCAAGGTGATTGATGATAAGGAGGAAAACAGGGAGGGCAGGAGAGAGGAGATGAGGAAAAGGAGGACAATGATGAGGAGCAGTGCGGACGGGAGCAGAATATGAGTACTGTATCAATAAGTTGTTAGACTTTTTATGTCGGGATGGCCCCGACAATCCATTGGCTTAATACAACATAAATACTAAAAAAAACCCAAGTCCACCAAGATAAAACTTAATAACCTATAAATTATCTCCAAGATATCTGCAGAGAATTTCCCATCCAATAACATTCATTAAACTTTGGGACATCATCGCTGAACTTTATCAGGAAGTCGGTAAACTTGCTATCCTATGTATTCTGGTCGCTCCCAGGAGGTTGATTAGCTGTTTTCTTGCCGCTGCCCTGTTCATACAGGGCAGGCACGGGCTAATCGAAAGCAACAACCCACACATATTTGTCTCAAGTACGGCTATTTAGCGTGAAAGACCATCTATAAAGTATGTGCAGTACAATGTGAGCATCATGTCTAAGTTTGTATGCCAACATTTGTAAATCAGTAGTAGAACAAAGTTAATAAAGGTGCTCTTCTCACATACTCTTGGCAAAACACTTTCTAAACAAATTACCGTTACATCAATTTAGTCACTAAAATAGCTTCAGCAAAGATTGTACTCCATTTTCCTGGACTTCATTCTTTATCTCTCCCTTTTTTTCAATATCTCCAAACTGAATCTTCATTGAATGAAATACTTTTCCTTCTTCCTTTAAAAGCTTTTGAAAACACTTAAAAATGTTTCACTTTCCTTATTTCTCCGTCATGAGTACCCATGTTCTTCTTCATCATGATCCACTCCTCCTTCACACAAATTATTTTTCAAACCTATCCCTCACCGAAGGAAAGTACTAGCCCATCAACCATCATCCTGTACCGACAGCACCAACTTTTTCCATGCCTTCAACAAAAATTATTTCCACCCATCCCATGATCTTTGTCTCCATTTGTCCAGTTTGGGAATCTTGAGAAGTCAAGTTGGCAGAGGTTGTCTACTCATGAAAATCAAATCCCCTACAAGTCTTTGAAAAATGTCAATCCTTTCCATGTCAGTACCCTCCCATACATCTTCGACAAGCCTGTATACTTCCCATCCAGCCACTCTTATTGTCCCCCTCTTTAAACATCCCCCCTCCCCCCTGATCTACTTAAAGTTTCTCCCTCAAAGCCTGCTCATCATGCCTCTCAAAGCCTCCACCCCACCCCCACCCTCCCAAGTTCTCCCTGTCCCTAACTGTGTGGACCTAAAACATCCGAGGCCTCCACTCCAACCAGACATATCTCTCAATCACAGCTGTTGCTGATAAACCGGACATCATCTGTTTAACAGAATCTTTCCTCACACAGGACGTTCCTGACTCCTTAGTGCCTCTCTCCTGCTATTGTCTCCTCCAATTTGAATGGCCTGAAACAGACCCTGGTGCTGAAGTAGCACTTCACATTGATAACTCATTTCTCACTGTCCATGCACTGAACTGGCACCATACAACCTAAGCCTTTGGCTGTGACTTCCTCTCTGCTCCCACCTCTTGTTTGTCTTTGTTGTACTGTCCTCCACAGTGATGACTCCATCTACATCTTTCTTTGTCTGTTCTCTCTCTCACAATGGACCAACTTTTAATCACTCATAGCAACTCTCTCTGGATCCTCATATGTGGCGAATTCAATTGTCACCATACCAATTGGCTGGATGTTCGTACCTCTCTCAGCAGCCAGGGCACTTCAGCAAAGGACTTCTGTGACTCCATGGAACTGAATCAATCTGTGAACTTTCCAACCGGGATTTCTTCCAATGGCAAATCCTCCCTTCTGGATTTGGTGATGACAAACTTCCTTGCAAATGTCTCCTGCTCTTCCTCTGTTCCAATTGGTTTATCTAATCATATGCTTGTGAGAGAACATCTCTCTGCCCATGATCAGAGAGCCACCTAAGCGCCAGCGAGTCTGGTAGGGACTGCAAGCAGTCATCACACTTCACGACTGGTTTTGCATATCTACCGCCCGATATTAACTCAGTCAGGAGCTCTTCCACAGATATCTCACTTCCCAATGCACAGAACAATTCCATCTCATCTTCAGTTATCATACTCATCCTCATCCTCCCGCCCATGGTACACTGAATCCTATGGTGAGGCAACTTGCCTTCTCTTCCTGGAAAGCAAACTCAGATCATTACACAAAACCTGCAACAATGTGTGTGTCTATGTGTGTGTGTGTGTGTCCACTCTAGGAGAGCCAGAAAACATCTGTCCAACCTCAACATTGACCTTTAAAACTCGTCTCCTCCAATACCTGGTGGCACCTTGTTCAATCTGTCTCTGGTGTATGCTCCCACTCCATCCCTTCGCTCACTTCATGTAGCAGCACACACGACTCCGCTTGTGAGAAGGCGAAAGCTGCAATTCTGTTTGCTTCCAAACCTTGTCCCCAACCTACCTCGTCGCACACAACTGCTCCTGGACTGTGTCTTTTTGCACCTGAGAAGGTGGAGAAGTTTCTGGTGACCTTTGACTGATTCTGCAATGGATCAAACAGTATCAGCTCACACATTCTAAACACCTGCTGCTGCTCTGCTTCTACTCTGCTGCTCTTGCACATCCTTTTCTGCTTTTTCACCCAATCATTTGCCCCATGTCATCTTCCATATCCATGAAAGTCAGCCAACATTACTGCATTATATAAACAAGGAGCAAAAACAGATCCTCTTGTTAACTACAGACACATCAGCTTCCTCCCAATCATCAGCAAGGTCATGGAATCCATCATTACAGTCAACATAAAATCTGACCTTTATTCCAGTCATCAATTTGGATTCAGACCAGGACAATATACTGTTGTGGTTCTCGCCGCGCCAGCGTGCGGGCGACCGCTTTTAGCTAATTCGCGGCCGCACGTGCCCACCGACCGTGGCAATCCAGTCATAGCTTTCGGATCAACGCCGAAATCCAGCTACAGGTGTGTTTTTAACCACACCGTAAATCAGCCAACTCTTCTGTCCACGCGCGACAGGGTGGATCGCCGAATTGTCGATTTACCTAAGTATTCGCGCAGACAGAAATGCCGGGGATTTACACCTCGACGGGACCCGTACGGACACGAGCCGCTTTAAGCAGCTTGCGCCGTTTGCGATTGCCGAGCGGTTTATTATCGCCAAGCTCCGTCGCCTCGATTATCTTATCGCTATTAAAAGCAGCTATTATTCCGAACGCAATTACGGCAGCTCAATGGGAGAGGACGCAACGAGCAGGTGAATATTCAAACAATGACATTTATTCACACGTATGCAGTCAATGAAGCAATGGGGATAAGGGACAAGACACGAGCAAAAAGACCTACAGCGTTGTCTATTTATTATGTAATGTACAGGCACTTAACGTTCTACTAGCGGACAAGGTGCCACAGACTTCCATGCAAAACCCAGAAAGAAAGAAAGAACAGGGCCCGTAGGCATTTAATGTTCCGCGGAGCTGTGGAGACCGAAGGAGCTCCGCGAGACCGTGCAGGTTACCTGCCACCCTCGTGGTGACTCGCTGGGCGACCCTCGATGTCTCGGCCTGCACTCCGCTGGACTCCACCAGTGCCTTCAACGGTGCCTCCAACGGCGAACCGGCTGGCGACTCCTCTCCGGCTCCGACTCGACCAACTCCAACGACGTCTTCAACTGCTCCCGCTCTCCACACCGATTCCACCGATGTACTCACCAATTCTCTCACACCCGCCTCTCAACTGCTCCCGCTCTCCACACCGATTCCACCGATGTACTCACCAATTCTCTCACACCCGCCTCTCAACTGCCTTCTCGGTGTTTCGACGCGGCCCTTTATCGCCCCGGTGTGTTCGCCCCTCCCCCTTTCCTCCCGGCACGCGGGGCAAAATCCTTCGGATCTCCGTGGGGACGTGCTTACGCCTTTTTGAGGGCCCCGCCCAAACCGTCATATCTGTTTACCCATTCTGAGGGATATCGGGGCGGGAGTTGTTGAGTTGTTGTTGCAGTGTGGTTGGCGCTGTGGTGGGGATGGCGTGGTTGTTGAGATGTTGGTGAGGAGATGATGTTTGTTTATTGAGATGTTGGTGAGATGATGTTGTTTGTTGAGATGTTGTGAGGAGATGTGTTTGTTTGTTGAGATGTTGGTGAGGAGAGGATGTTGCTTGTGGAGATGGTGGTGAGGAGATGTTGGCGTTTTTGGTTAAGGTGGTGAGGAGATGTTGGCGGTTGTGGCGACGGTGGTGAGAAGATGTTGCGGTTGTTGAGAAGGTGGTGAGGAGATGTTGTTCAAAATAAAGATAGAAAAGAATAATATACCTCAAAGATCACAGCCCGGCACATGAATAATTCCCGTTAGACATCGGTGGGGAAATCTATCTGGACACACACTTATCGACATAACTGATCTTCGGGAACCTGAATGTGTTCTGTGAATTTCCACAACCGTAACAATACCTTATACGTGCTGCTTCCACTCTTCTAACAATGGATGAAGCCTGGTGTTGGCTTAGCGGCTAGGGTGGCTGGCTTAGGATCTTCGGGTACCGAGTTTGAGCCTGTTGGCTGTTGAATTAACACTAGGTGGGTTGACTCAGCCTGCCATCCTTCCGAGGTTGGTGAAATGAGTACCAGTGTACTGGTAGAGTGACACAGAATCAACGGCACAGCCGCGCTTCCAAGAAATGATAGCTACCCGGCAACCAAGCTGCCATACGCAAGAACAGAACAGAACAATGGATGGAGGTCAAACATGAGATCAGGGCTGTCTCGAGACACATCTCAAGCTTTCGATGCAGTCTGGCATCCTGCTTTGCTCTCCAAACTCTCTTCTTATGGCATCCAAGGGCAACCTCACAAACGGCTTACTGAATTATTCTGTTCTCACAGCCAACGTGTGGCTCGCAATGGAATCCTTTCATATCCTCTCCTTGTTAAGGCTGTATCGAAAACTTGTTTGGCTGCATCGGATCACTTTATCTTTGTAACTTTTGGATAGCTCATGGGTCAGTTTAAAAGAAGATGATTTTCTGTCAATGGAGAGCTGATTCAGGGCTCTTTTGTCATGAGCCAAAGCTTTTGCAAGAGAAATCAGTTTTGGCACTTGCAAAAATGGCACAGAACTTTTGCGACCTGAAAGCCCAAACCGTAGCCTCTGCATTTTGGACTCCGTCAGCTAATGGTGTTGAAGGTTCCATAGTGACTGCTTATGTAATGGAGGAATGGTTTGACTGCCCTGTCATAGCAGATTGCTTGAACAAGCCGAAAAGTTTCTGCAGACCTGAAACGATAATAAACAATGCACCAAACACCAACATCTGCACCAATACAACACGTTCATGGTTCTACCATTGGACATCACATGGGTCGCCATACTGGTTCTATGTGACCTCGCCTGGGTTCACTCCGGTTCAGACACAAGAACATGCACAAGACATCCTTAACCCAACTAAACATTTAATCTGTCATACTCATCGTCTCACAACCAATAGAGAGGACTACTTAGCCCTAAACATGCATTTGATAGAGGTGTGAAACGGTAATACCTTAACCCAAACCCAAATGTAATCAAGGGCTTATTCTATCTACTATCCCCCACCCATAAAGGTAATAACACATATCTGGAAGTGTATAGTTTGTTTTTTGGATCCAGACCAGTTCTTCATGGTTCAAACAATCTGCATGGTCTTCAAGAGCAACTGAACCACGTTTCCTATTGTTGATTTCTTTGGCACATAATTTGCAACTCACGTTCATAGAACACGATACCCTGTGCAGTGTTCAGGTACATACTTCAATTTCAATAAAACAATGATTTTAAAGATCGTTAAAAAAAGAATCCGGAAGTTTCGTGCTTTGAAGCAGTCTTGTACTCTGAAACACTACCCATAAACATGTCAGTCTGCAAAACTGGAGGTTCTTGGAAGTATTTCGGAGGCAATTTGTGTTCCAGAGTGTTCAAGTGAAAATTCAATTTTCAAATGAAATAAAGATTGTAAAAGTCAGATAAAGAAATTAATTCCGGGTTTCACCGCCATTTTACGCAGTCGATTAAAACACTGATGGAACAGGTTTGTGCCCGTTTGTGTCCTTCAGGACGTCTTAAAACAGTAAGTTTCCTGTTTCGAAAGATTTTCAATTTTTGTTCTGTTTGACTTCGCTTCACGTGCGTGGGGTAATAAGCAAAACCGGACTTGGATATTTCTTCTAAGACTATATCGAGCTGTTAGTCAGCCAACAGCTCGTTTGGTCAATGTCCTTGACAAGCCAATTTAATCACCATTGATTTTTAATCCTGCAACAATTTTCGTAATTTGGGCTTTTTTGTTTTTGTACACAAAGTCAGAAGAACTCGGACATGGAGTTGCTAGGGCTTTCCGATCAACTACACGTGTTTTTTGCCACCATGCTTTGCATCGATGTCATACCGCAAGTCTGCACATTCCATTTGATGCACTTCCGTTTTAGATGTTAAAATCTGCACAATGCAAGACAACTCTTGCGAGTGTGAACTTATTATTTTAAATACTTGGTATACTTTTATGTGTATAAATATATATATATTATTATATATATATATATATATTTATATACATAATAACAAATATAGATATATGCACGACCGGTCAAAGTTTTAGAACACCCATTTTTCAGTTTTTACTGAAATTTAAGCATTTCAAGTGCAGTTGAACCAAAGACGGGTCCTTTATAGTTTCTAAGACATCTCTGATCATATGCACTGATTGTAAGTGAAATAGAATGTTCAAGATTAACTTAAAAATCATAATCATTATCCAGTTCTTCGATATCCTCATCTAAACTTTCACCATCATCTGACTCAAAGATGGATATGTTCTGCAATGTATCAGCACTGGACCATCAGTGCCTGTAATTGCAAACACTAAGCTAGGCTAGTTTAACAACTGTTTTGAAAAGCAAATAACATGAGCTACGTGCCGAACAATTTTCAAGATGATATAGCCTATAATAAGAGAGAACCATTAGTTTTAAATAGAATGTCTTCTTCTGTCTTACGCCGGTTTCAGAAAAGTTTTATTTTGGGATGGGGTTACTAAACGGCTAACAACACACAAAAGGCTACCACCAACGCAATGCTATCACATCGTTTCTGACTGTAGAGATGTATACCCTGCCAAAAATTACGATGAACATTATTCCCCTCGGATGGTACCGGTGGCAAAAAATTACCGGGTCTGGCTCATGGCCTATGTGCTTGTGCCACCAAATCTGAGTCATCCAGTTGAACATGATCTCCCTCCAGAGAAAGGTCTTCACCATTTTCCTCAGCTGTACTTTGATACCACTGTTGGACTTTTCTTGGTGTGTGCTTGCGTGCGTGCATGCGTGCGTATGTGTGGTGTTAGTTTGGATGTGGTGCAGATTGGATTAACTCAGTTGCATTTCAATTTTCTTATCAGACCGAATGAACTACAAAGGAGAAGAAAATGTCACTGGTTTCTAATCAAAGGAATATTAATTGCTCTTTCACCGAAAGTTCTTGATCATTCCTTTTTAAGTGTACATCACCTTTCACGCCTGGGCTCCACAAAGTTAAACTGACCAATTTTGTTGAAGTTATTTGTATGAATTAGAATAACGACTTTTGTCTTTGCCTTTATTGTGGGCATGCAGAGGATACAGGAGCAAACACCATCACTGTGGTCACTTGTGAATAGTCGGCGACATGAGTTCGTGAGCCCGTTGTTTGACCGACGAAATACACGAGTGCTCTTTCCTGTACCGAGCATGCGCCACTTGCAACTTTGGCTTGGCTACTACATTCGCTGGAATCCAGGTGTTCCAGGAACGGTAAAGAAGAACTCGTATTGTGGAAGGAAAGATGCTGTCTTGAGTACTTGTTCACTTGAATGTGATTAGCCCTCATGCTGGTCCCTGGGACAACTTGAGGATACTATACTTTATTAATTTTCCTTATCAAGTGATCCATACAGACAGTGAATTTATCGAATAATTCTAACAAAACAAAACACTATATGTAACGCATTATACAGGAAAGGTGGATGTGTGAGTGAGTCAGGCTGGTTCAAAGTTGGTGCACTTAGCTTTCAGCTGCATTGTCTGAGTCTGTTTCCCAATTCGACAATGAGTTGGTGGTTGATAAAGATCCCGCAATGTCTTTTGCAAAGAATAGTTGTTATTACCAGCACCCTGAAACAAATTCTAAGTTTCTGTCACCTTCAGTCGAATATCAAACTTGGTCAGCTGGTTTGTGGGCGAAAAACTTGGGTGAAAAACCTTCTCCAACAGCCCCCACAAGAAGGCAGGAATCATTGGGGGTGTGCGTGCCTGCCTGTGGCACCTGTGCACACATGCAACCACCTCTCAGCTCTTATGGAGCCATGAACCAATGTTCAAAAAACATGAACACTAAAACTTTTAAAGCTTTCAGGCTGACATATTATGGGAAGCATTGTAACAGTTGACTGATTACTGATTAGCAGTGGGCACTTCACTGTTTCTCCTTTTTTCACAGACTGCAACAACGCCGAAAAAATAAGTATATATATAATATGGGGTGCAAAAGTACGAGTCCAATTGGAAATTTGTTAATTGAGACCTGATACCAAAATAAATCATTGTCGTATTAAACGAAAAGCACTTTCAAGGGATTTCCATGAACTCTTAAGGATATAACACCACTTATTGGAACAGGAAAAATAAAATGTGTCTGAATAATCAGTGTGATCTACTTTTGCCTTGAGAACTGCCTCAACTCCATTAGGGATTGATTTAATTCGTTTATGCATCATGTTTGAGTCTATCTTTTTCATACAGTGTTGTAATGCACTCCAGAGCATAGTCAGACTGCTCACATAATTTTTATCTTTCTCTCAAATGCATTCACCCTCCATTACCTACACCACTGAAGGTCGACGGAGGTTATGTTTTCACCCCATCTGTCTATCTGTCTGTCTGTGAGCAGGATATCTCAATAAGTTATGGCCAGATTCGGACTAAATTTGGTTTGCAGGTTGGGTGTGTGAAAAGGATGAATTAATTAGATTTTGGTGAAGATCCAGATCCAGATGCAAGAATTTTTGTGCACTTGTCACCATGAACAGTTTCAGGCATGGTGAATATGAAAATAGTCTCAGAGGAGACGTCCTGTCAGGCCATCCTTGGAGGTGGGAGCGTGGGGAGGGGGGGAGTGGGTGGGGGAAAAGGAGGTGAGAAGTGGTCACACCATACTCATGATGCCATGTAGGCAGAAAGGCTTTCATGGATTGGCCAATGATGTGACAATATCAACTAGAAGGGCACTCGGTAGAGCGCATACCTCCGCCAGGCT
>CM068954.1:47032950-47045059 GCA_035128595.1 Eptatretus atami | reverse complement strand
TTGCGTTGGAGTGTGATAAAAGCTCATTCCATGTAGCATTTATACCCAAGGGTGTCGAGCTTGAATATCACGAATGCTTTTGTGTGCAACACAAAAAAATGTGAGCCATGCAAAACACATTAGTGTGTAGACCCATTTTCATATTTTTAGCTCACCTAGAACGTAGTTCCGGGAGCTTATGGATGTGCTCGTCCATCATTCCAAACGTCTCGTCCATCCTGCAAGCAATAAATTCAAACATTGATAGAGATCCAATTCCAAAATACTCGCAACTTCTCTCGAAACTACATAAGATTTCGATGAAACTTTACTTACAACCAACACCACCCTGTATATGCCAAAGTTGTTCATGCATTAAAAATCGTGCCTTCAGGCGGATCTACGGGGGTGTCCCCCCCAAAATAGGTATTTACTTTCTTCTCAGAAAACTACACCGCAATTCCGATGAAACTTGACCACCAACTTTACACCTATGATGGACCTGAATAAAAAATTTGGGTCTAGGAAGGTCTATGGGGGGTGTTGTCCCCCCAAAATATGTATTTGCTATTAACAATGGTTCATTGGATATTTTGCTGATTCTGGTCCTACATTGACTTCCTCCTCAGTATCATTATTCTACCAGGTGAGTGCCCAGGGGTATTTCCCATTATTTTAAAGAATGCTAACCTGTATGACATTCCAAGGTTCTTGCATTGCAGGATTTCTAATTATTGAAAGTAATGTATTTGGCAGATACAAATTCTCTCTTACGTAAACGCAATCTACTCGTGTAAGCAAAAGGTGTTTTCCAAACATTTCTAGAAGATCTTCCTTTCTCCGTTTTGTTATTATAAAATGAAAGTTGTGAGCTGACCCAGGTGAAGAGCATTTGGTTTTTCTGTTTCTTAATGGAATGCCTTACCTGTTCCAACAGTGAATTACAATTAAGACACCTTTCGCCCTCGTTTGTGAGCATGTTTAAAACTCGCAGAAACAGCGAAAAAGGAAGAACACTAGAAATAGTTGTGGCAGCGACATGCCAAAGCATTTCATCCTGTGGCTGATGTTTTGACGCCACCCAAGTGTCCTTGCATATGCTTGTACCAATGACATGTGTAGTGGGCTTGCGAGAGAGTGGGAGGGAGGTCTTTGTTTCATGCAGTGGAATGGAAAAAGAAAAAAGGATGATGATGATTTAATCGTTACGTTAACTATTTGACTTTTTTGTTGTTATTGTGATATTTTACGAGGCAAATATTGAGAAATTATTAAAGCAGCTTCACGGTTTGACTTTTGTAGTGAAATCGTCGGAAATTAAACAGCTGCCGTCAAAGAGTAATGCTTTTCCTATGATTCTGATTTTGTTGTGGACTTTTTAAAATGTTGAATCGCGAAAAATTTTGTCTTTCTCTGTCTCTGTCTCCTCTTCTAGTTCTCTCTCTCAAGATATAGCTCCCTTAGAGGCCATATATATATATATATATACCAATACATATTATTATGCATGAGGAATATGGGGGAGGCGCGGAGGGGTTAATTGGACAGCTATGGAGAAGTAGGATCTATGAAAGAAGAAAAAGACGGTTCATTGTCTTTGTTTGCACCCAATATGTTAAAAAGCTTATTTTCTATCGTTAGAAAATATGAAAAACATTATCAAGAGAATGAATTCATTATTAGCATTATTTCACAATTGTAATGTTTGGGGGAGTGGGGGGGCGGTGGATGAAAGACCCCCTCTACCACCCGTCAATTGAATACTAATGATTGCAATAACAGTGGCTGAAATGCCATCAAGATTACCGAGCGGATATAATCAGCGTTCAGCGATTCAAACATGGGCCAAAAAGCGCAGGACTCAATTTTCCCACCAAGCGGGTTATAACGCCAATCGCTTCTTGATTAGTTTTTTTCCGTGACATCACTACATCCAGGCTGTTTCTGGAAGACCGCCATTTTTGGGAGGAGACTCAAAACGAACAAAAGAACGTACAAATTATGTTGGTTGGTGTATTGTTAAATGCGTTGGTGCATGAGTTCTAAAATGTTTCAAACGATTTTGTGCTTGACAAATTAAGTTCTCAGCTCTGGCCTTTCCCCTCAGTAATGGTGGACACCAACATACGGATGTGGAATGATGTTGCAAGAAATGAAGTAAAAACGCTACTAATCCCATTCCTTAATGATCATAACAGGTATGTTACAACAATAATTATGTTAATTCCAATAATGGAGGGGGGAGAAAAAGAAGAACGTAACACACAGCTGCAAGCAATAATTAAACAATTTATTACACTTTTCGTGTCCACGATACTTATGACAAGATTATAATTATGCCTTGTACTCTTGATAGTGGTTAACAAGATGCAGAGAAAGGGTACAAGACTTTCCTGCGTTGAGCCTATTTGCCTGCGCAACGCTGTGTCCAAAGCACTCCACTCACAACGCCCAGATCCTTCACACGCTATCGTGTATGCATGGCCTACCCTGCACAGCACCAGGGGATCCCACCGAGCTGTGCATGGGCGGTCTGTCGGGGGTGAGGTGAAGGGTCCTCATGGTGTGCTGCAGCTCCAGTCAGGTTGCTGAGAGCTGGCAGGACGGAACTCAACCCCGTCGGTGGCGGGGGCGAAGACTGGAGTTCGAGTGAGAGAGAAATGTGCTCTTACATTATCTTCGTTTCTTTTTCTGTTTTCCTCCTCGCGCACTGACCTGCTCTGATCGGCCATCTTTGCCACCACGCAGCAAACAATCATGGCTAGGGCACACATTGGACCCAGAAGGAAGGAGAATAAACACGTATTGACAGATTTACATCGGGCAGTTTGAATAATATACGAGAATGGGAGGCCAGGGTTTAGACATGGAGATAAGGGGCAGGTTGATGAGACGCCATTCTATACACCTACTCTCACATGCAAACGTTCCTGCCAATACACTTATATTACATGAATAACCACTTTAACAATATACATGAACCTAACGATACACTTTAACTAACTACATGTCGTTAAGAAGTAACTATTCAGAATCTATTCTGAATTATCCCAATGCATATCCTGTAATATGTTAGGCTTATGCAAAGTACTTTGACATAAAAATTAAGAAATATTAGTGTTTTTTATTTAAAATATAAACTTTTAAGGTTTAACTTTTGATCTTTCTCTGTTATAACCTCCAGTCACATTAGCAGGTGTACTCAGTATGAGGAGACCTACCACGCTGACAGGAAATCTCACATTTACAAAGCACTGGGTAAGTTTCTGCCATGAATTGTTTACATTCTGCTGTCATTTGATGAATTTTTTTTAAAATAATTTCTCCTTTGTTTTCTCACAATGCACTGCTTTTGTTTTTGGTACAACCTAATATCGGTGTTCTACTTGATATTTTGCTTTGATTAATCACTGTTATCAGTTATTTCATGTTATCATGTAACTATACCAATGGCATGTTGTAATGGCAATTGTCGTGCCAATGAATTCATTATATTCCGCGATTTAGAATCTGTTTTTGTGTTAATTTATCATATAAATGACAGAAGAACTTTGGTTAATAATCAGTGACTCTTTGCTACTAAGGATCCATTTTGAATATGTACAATTTAAGAAAACAACCTTCAAAGCGCACATTAACACTTTGAAAATTGTTGTTTTTTTTCCACAAACATCATCACCAATCGTAGTAATTATAACTTCTAATATACTTCTGGGCCAATCTAGTTAGCTCCTTGCTTGTATCCTCTCTCCGGTGGCAGTTCACGTCTTCCTTCGAGTGTGTGACCATACTGCCAACCAATATTCCAGATGAGGCCTCACCCTAAATCCGTCGTACCAGTGTAACACCACCTCTTTTGATTTATAATTATCCCCCTATGAATACCCAAAAAACCTAAAACTCATTAGCTTTACCTGTAGCTGCCTGCACTGGCACTGTGCTTTTAATCCCCCACTCCCCCACCCTCGTATCTTTTACCGCCCCCAGATCCTCTGTTGTAACCACGCTCCAAAATTGCCTTGGCATCATGTAATCTTATATTCATTGTTCTCACCATCCACAGCACCTGACATTTATTGAAGTTAAACTGCATCTGCCAAATTTTTGTCCATCCCATTAAAGTATCTAGTCTTCCTGATACCTACCCCCCCCCCCCTCTCTGCTATCTATCTTACCTGCAAGCTTTTGTGCATCTGCAAATTTTATAAAGTCGGAGTCTTAATCCCACCAATTTCAAAATTATTATGTAAATGATTAATACTGGTCCAAGTACCGAATTCCCTAAGGTCAGATTGGAGCATGTCCGGAGCAGCGTTCGCCTGTGATCCCGAAGGTAGTCCATTACTTACACATTGGAATTGGATGTTTTGAGCTATACATCCTCCCCAATCACACTACTCTTTGCTTCTATCACTAATCCAGTTCTCCAATCCAGTTAGCTACCTGACCAGCCACTCCACAAAGCCGTCACCTTAGCAAACAACCACCTATGTGGTACCTTATCAAATGCCTTCTGCAAATCAATCAGAAACTGCTGTCAACCACCCGACACCCCATCAAAATGTGCTGCATAAAACTCCAGTAAATTGGTCAAATTACCCTTTACTCACAGTAAGCTTCAACTAACATATATAAAGCCATTCTAACCCACTCACTACTCACTCATGATTGAGGACTGACTGACTCACTGACTGACATGACTGATATTAATGTTCAGTACCTTCCGGCGTGGACATAGAAAGCTGAAACTTTGCACGACTCGAGACGCGACAATGGGAGGTCATGATTGCAACTGCGGCTATTTAATTTATCTTCCGGACGGACGAAGCATGGTTCGGTTATGGCCTTTATAAGTGCAGCATACTCCACTACTATTCTTATGACATAAAATTAGGCTTGAGAAGCAATGATTTACACAATTTATGACCAAAACTTTTTTCATTTGAGTCGTTGAGCACTTATAAATGTAATGGGGTTTTAACCTTTGATATGGTTACTTAGATTTGTGAAGTTTTTTCATGCACATTTGTAGTATAATCACTTAACATTACCTCTGTCCACACCCTAATCCCCAAGCCAAAATCTACAAACCACAAAAAATGATAAAATGATCCAAAGTTTGGCCTACATGCTGAAAACATTTTACATGACAATAGTAAAAGTTAAGGCTTTTTAAAATTTCATATTACATCCCATTTGGGCTTGAACATCTCATATTTTATTGCCTTTGGTGTTGCATATGGTTAGGGTGTGGGCTATATGGATCTCGTACGGTTTTGAGTTCCATGTTGCTTCCGCTTGAATTAACACTAGTTGGGGTTGACTCAGCCCTGTCTCTTCTGAGGTCGGAAATGAGTACAGTGTACTGGTAGAGGAGGCACAGCATCAGCGGCACAGCCGCGCTTCCAAGAAATGATAGCTACCCGGCAAGCAAGGCTGCTGACGCAGAAGAACAGAACTTTAGAGACTGGCAATATCATTCAAATGATAACCAGAGAGTATACTTGAGTTGTTCTAGTTCTGTGAAATGGCATGCATAATTGTCTTTGGTAAGACTGCCCTGACCTCTTGCATGAGTTAGGGTATTCTTCATTGCCAAGTTAGCAGAATGGACAGTCAAGTTGCCCCCAAAATTACAAGTTTGACATTTGACAGAGACTGGGATTTTGGGTAAATGAACTTGCTGAATGAGGGAAAGGAGACCCTACGAAATGTATTGCAGGCCCATTACCTCCGCCACCGAAAGTGTGGGACGCGAGGGTTGTATTTTCACCCCTGCCTGTTTGTCTGTGAGCAGGATATCACAAAAAAGTTTGTGGACGAGCTATGACAAAACTATGTAGATGAGTGGTTAGGTGACAGAACAAGCTGATTAGGAATTGGTTCGCGTCTGGGATGCTGATCCGGCCATCGTTGGAATACAAAATGTAAACTGTTTAGCCTGGCCAGATGTATGCCACTCGACTGGGCACCATTCTAGTTGATTATCTGTAAATTGAGGAAATTGATGCCAATTCTTTAACAATAGCACATTGTATCCAGGCTAGTTTGCCTTTCCAAATAAAAGATTAGAGTGACATCTTGAAGGTTTAAAAAAACTTTTGAAATATTCTTTTGGCGAGAATCTAGTTTCCACCATCAAAGCATCTGAGGTTCTCAGATTAGCAGATGTGGTGCCACGAGGATTCAAGGAAAATTTGACATCACTGGATCTTGCAGGCGAAAAGAGGGGGGAGTAAATTATTTTTGGAGAATCCGTGTTTGGAACTTACTAGGTGAGATCTGACAGCTTGCAGAAGCTTCACTGCGATTACTTGTTTGGATGTTGCAACCACTTGGCCAAGTGATAGCTGAAAATCATCACAGAGCACAAATATAAACTTTGGGTTTGTTGTGTATAGGCCCAGAGGTTGATCCATTTCAGTGTGTCACAGAATAGTGTACGGAATTTAAAGTAGGTTTACAGGAAAGTTTGTGCTCAGGGAAATGTTGTGTTTCAAAAATGTTTAATATTGAGTACCATGGAAGGGGAGGTGAGAGGGGGGATCCATAGCTAGTTGTATGAAGAATAGTATGGACCTATGTTCGCATTAGTCTCAGTTGATGCCCTGTATAGCCATTTTGTCAAGAAATAGCTGTCTTGTTAAATATGCACTAGGGGGAGGCGGTGAGTATTCCCTTATAGAGCAGTCGAGAGTACGATTGTATTGTGTAAATCCTCCTGTTTTCGGTGAGGCCAGGTGAGGACTTGGGTAGAGAGACACAACAGACAAGCACTTCACACCTTTAAATGGAGACATCACAAACTTGTTTAGCCAAACACACTGCCAAAGCCATGGTGCGGAGTTGGCTGGAGAGGGTGTGCAAGGCTTTATAGGGGCCGTCCACGGGGTGAGACAGGCCCGGAAGATGGCACCACCTACAAAGCAGCGTTGGCCAATGGCATGAGCGGTGTTCTAGAGTTGACTATGGCCGTAGCCATGCTTGCATGCACCAGTTGGGAGTGGAAATCGCCTAGGGTCAACACCTCTCTCTGCTCGTCATCGGACAGGGAAGGACTACTCTCTGAAGATGTGGATGCTACCTCACAATACCATGTCTCCACTGCCATCCCTCTTTCCCACCGCTGCAAGTCACGAGACACAAATTCGTCTGTTGCTCCAGTGACCTGGCAGCCATCACCAAGCAATCATGCCTGCTAAAGCCCTCGGCTTGCCCCTTGGGCATGTTGCAAGTCCGGTAATTGTGCCATTAGGGAGTTAGGCTATTTCCATTGTACATAAGTTTGCATTTCCCATCATCCCTTTCGTGTCTGCGACCCGCTTTGTTTGTTCCACCCTCTCTATAGCATTGTCTTCTACCCTTATCCCCATAATTGTTTTTTCAATAAACCCCATTTTAATTATATATGAAACATTTTCCCACCTTTGTCTCCCCACTTGTCTCACCGCCAAGTTCGGCTTTCATTTTCCATGATCCTTAGGGAATGAGTTAAAATCCTACAAATATTCAAGTATTTGTGGTTCTGTTTGTTTGTGCATGTGTCATTATTCTCACGGCACAACCGTGGCATCTAGAGGCCCCACATTTTTGTTGTAAGGTATTTCAGAATCTGGGCAAAGTGTAAGCTACCACACGTTGGCCTTGGCATCATTTTGAGGCTACCAAAGGGCCGCTATAAGTGCAATATTGGGATGTGGGATCAGGCAGTGCTGGCCTCCAGCTTGCACGGCAAAAGGTAACCATCATGAGACCAATAACTCCATAGCTGTGCTTTTCAATGTCAACCACTTCCTGAAACTAACTGCCAGGAAAAGTTCACCTAGCCAGAGGCGAAGACCGTTACCGGCGGTTGTTACGGAGGGTGAAAGTGTTTCAATCGTCAATTCTGAAAGAAAACTTGTTGCTGTTGCAGATTTTTGGTTTCTTTGGAATCCGAATTCTTCACCGCTTACTAATACTCTCTGGTGTATTACTGGTGTATTATGTTACTAATACTCACGCTTAACTAATCGTACTCTCTCTGGTGTTTGGTTGTTAGTGGGAGGGTAAGTGGACACCTGTAGGATTTCCATGCATGAGAAGGGTGCCACCTATTTTAATTCATTAAATCTAGGTACCAAAGTTACATGAAAATGCATGGTTGCCAATTTTTGGAAGTTGCTGGCAGATGGCAGCCATCTTGGATTTCAAAATGGCCGATTGTTTTTGCCCACGTATTTTTCGCCTTGGTTAGTTTCAATGAAAGTATTTTACCTCAATTTTGAAAGCAAAAATGATAGGGTTTTCATTTGTTGTTAACACTTCAAAATCAATGCAAGTAATATTTTTGTTCAAATATTACCATATTGATATCACCCATCCTGAATTCAAAATGGCCGCCCAAAAAGTTACAAAATTGCATTAAAATTTAAGGGCCATGGTCCGATTCACAGGCTTCTCCTAACAGTTGACCCCCAGATTAACCGGACGTGTTATGGAATTTTTGTATGGAGAAGAAAGCTGCCTATTCTTCTCATTGACCCTGTGAAATTGTAGGGCTGCAAGATGATTAGTTTGGAAGATTTTGTACGCAAAACTGCTTACTATTGTATCAAACCAATTAGTTGAACCACAGTATTTCTTGGGGCTTGCCAAATGCACATTTTAGCTCTTTTGTCAAAACGATTGAAAATACCAAGCAATGAAAACTTCAACAGGTAGGGTTGCAGAGACCAAAGCATTCAATCAATGTGAAAAACTGCATGTGATGAAATCGGACCATCCTTCCCTTTAAACTATTTCGTAACAAGTGTTATCTAAAAACGATACCTAACGGTATTTTTATCAAACTTTTTTGCACAGTTAGACACTCACCTAAGCAACTGTACTTCAGATACACACCTTAGCTCGTATATTAAAAACGATATAAACACATCACTTCTATGGACTGATTTGTAGACTTTAACTCTTAACAACTACAATATTTAAAATAATCCATTTCAGAGGGGATAAACAAATTTATGAGGTGCAGTTCAAACAAAAATTTATGTTTGATCATGACGCCAGTACTTTATCGGCCGTTAAAAATTTTTATGAGACAATACAGCAGAAACTTCTGTCCAATGCCATGACGTATGGTTGTAGTAGAGGCAGCAGGTAACCCAGATGCTGCCCTCTATAGCTAATTATTGTTACGGATACTCAAAAGGGCCAATTTATTTAATATATTATTGTCTGTTAGAAGTAGCTCCCAAACGTTTCTTAGAAATAAGAAAAAAATTACTCTTTTCAATGGCATTTAGAAGAATAAATTTAATATAAAATAAAACAGTCATTTCAAATGGCGGCCATTTTGTAAATTCAAAATGAACCTTATAAATTATTTAAATATGCATACAATAAATCATAATGTCTCTTCCTATTCATGTTACTCATATTTATGGATAAAATTTTTGATATTATTTTAAAAAATATGAGCAATAATTGTATGCATTGAAAAAAAAGCATGATCATGGCAGCCGTTTTGAATTCAAAATTGGCCGCCATTTGACGCTCCAAAATTGGCAGGCCAACATCAAATTTTCCTGTCCCTAGACTATGTAGAACATATCTAAAATAGGTGGCCAACTTCTCATCATAAATTCCTATGGGCATTGACTAGGACCACTCCCCCCACCCCACTATGTCAAATGCTTAAGGCATATTGAATGTAACCATGTATGAGCAAGGTTTATTGACCAAATGGCTTCAACTTTCAGACTGTCTTCTTTAACCTTCCCAAAAATAATTCCAAACTGCACTCTGACCAAAAATAAATGCGAATTAGGACCCCAGCAAGGGAGAGCAGGCTGACAAAGGGGCTGAACAAGGATAAAGCCTTGATAGATAATTAAATAAGGCCATTAATTATTTTTCAAAGGGGTGTTTAAAATTACCCAAATACCCAATTTTCGTTCATGACTCCCTTGGGGTTCCCTTAGTTGCATGTGGAGTTCAGGCTGATTAGGTTTCATTGTTTTGGGTTATTGGAGGGAGACGCACGCACATGACGCACGCACTGGACGCACGCACTGACGCACGCACTGACGCACCGCCTGACGCACGCACTGACCACACGCACTGATGCACGCACTGACGCACACGCAATGACGCACGCACTGACGGCACACGCACTGCGCACACACACGCACGGACACACACGTACACACACACGCACGGACACACACGTACACACACACGTACACACACACATTGACGTTATAGATTAGCTGCGCTGTTATGATTTATTCACTGATGTTTCCAAATAAATTATTGTAGCTGCGCATCCGTTTTAGGCGGTGTATAAATGAAGCTGAAAGGTCAAGTTACCAGTTAACAAATCAAACCTGTTCCCGATATATAATGTTTTGGTTAATGAAATGTTACCACATGCTGCCTCTTTAGGAGGTTCCTTCAATTAAAAACCCGTCAGTGACCTGGTTAAGTACAATTTGAAGGCGGCTCTGGTAACAGGTCAGTGTGTGTTTGTGTGTGTGTGTGTTGAGAGAGAGGGGGGAAGGCGGTGTTGATAACCACACAGGGAGACGGCGAACTTGGTCGGTTCGGGCATGGATGACGACTTGAAATGTTTGCTGCGCCTCTGGTTGCAATGGGATAAGGTAGATATATCCTCACGTGTTTGTGTGTGTGTGTACGTGTTTTTTATTATATCGATGGTCCACACTGAACCATTGAACCTCTTCCTTGTGTTTTCACACTGCACCCCTCCCCCCCTTCCTTCCCCCTCGCAAACGTGTGTGTGCCGTGTGTGTGTCCGTGTTGTGTGCTCCGTGTTGTGTGCCGCGGTTGTGTGTCTGGTAGGTGTGTGTGTTGTGTGTGTGGTTGTTTATGCTGTGCGGCGTGTTTGTGTGTTTGGTGTTTGTGTGTACTTGTTTGCTGTGTTATGTTGTGTGTGCGTGTACGTGGTGTGTCGCGCGTGTTGTGTGTGTGTTTGTGTGTACTATTTGTTCGTGTGTGCGTGTGCAGTCAGCTGTGTGTGTGTGCGCGTGTTGTACTGTTGTGTAGCGTGTGTGTACGTGGGTGGTGTGTGTGTACGTGTTTTGTGTGTGCGCGTGTGTGGTTGTGTGCGTGTTTGTGTGCCTACACGTGTGTGTGCGTGTGTTTGTGCTCGCGGTGTGTACTTGTTTGTTGTTGTGTGTGCGTTGTTGTGTGTACTTGTTTGTTGTGTAGTTGTTTGTGTGGTGTGTGCGCGTGTGTGCGTGTTTTGTGTGTCGTGCGTGTTTGGTTTGTGTGTGCGTGTGTGCGCGCGTGTGTGTGTGTTGTGTGTGGCGTTTTGTGTGTGTACGTGTTGTTGTGTGCGCGCGTGTTTGTGTGTACGTGTGTGTGTAGTGTTGTGTGTCGTGCGCGCGTGTTTGTGTGTACGTGTGTGCGTGTGCGTGTGTGTGTACGTGTTTGTGTGCATACGCGTGTGTACGTGTGTTTGTGTGTTTGTGTGTTTGTGTGTTTGTGTGTTTGTGTGTGTGTGTGTTCGTGTGCTGTGTGCATTACTCGATCTATTCTGCCAGTGCATTTGGCATGAATAGGCTTGAGTTTTTGCCTTTCATTCATCCCTGAAGCGTTGATTATATTTTACCTGTAAATACAACTCGTGCACCTGATTCCAGGTGGTTCGGTGCAATTGGCATCTAATTGCAGGGAATTATAATTTCCTTCTCTTTATCGGCTTAGACGTTTCCTCATTGCCCCGTTGGCCCATGGCTTTGGCTTGCTTTCGGCCTTGCGATGCGCTGTGGTTTACTTGTGCGTGATTGCCTCGTAATTGCAGAGATCATAATCTCTTGGTGGACCTTGGATATGTATTAGTTTGATGTTGCAATCTCTCACTCTCACTCTGACTCTCACTCTCACTCTCTCTAAGGCTTATTGAGTTGATTCCCTTTGCTCCTTTCACCTCCACCGGTTTCCTTCACGATGAGATCAGCATGGCCCGTGATGATCGGGCCCCTACTCTATATGTGAAACGGACATTAAGTCATTATTGTACTATGTATACATACACTACCGGTCGAGAGTTTTAGAACACTCCCATTTTTCCAGTTTTTACTGAAATTTTAACAGTTTAATGTTTCAATGTACTCTGAAATTAAAG
>CM068954.1:46973148-46990077 GCA_035128595.1 Eptatretus atami | reverse complement strand
GCAGAGAGAGATCTGTGTCGGAGTGGTGCCTGTCGAGGGTTGTGCCCATAGGTCAAGGAGACTGCTTAGGCAAGCACAACGCTCTGCACAGAGTATGGTCCGATAGATGGATTCCTCGCTAGCTCCTTGAGGAGACACACATTTTTCTACGAACCTCTTCTCGTTGAACTTCCTCATCCAAAGATTACTTGCTACCTCTGGTCCTTTGTTCTTTTATCTCACCTGTAGGACAACATCCATAATTTTGACCATGGGATTGTTTTTCTTCCAGGGCTAACTCATTTGGCAGACATCCACATCTTGTGTCATTTCCATTCGTACTTGTGATCTTTCCTTCATAACTGCCCTACTCCTACTTTTCTTTTTTTTTTTTGACATTTGTTCATCCATGTTTGTATGTGGTGTTTCTTCTCCCACTCCTGTCAGTGTGTTCACCTTCAATTCATCCCTCACTTACTCTTCTATGAGTCTAGATTTTATTTTATTTTATTTTTCTTGTACAAAAAGGGGGTAGGATGATACAGGTTGCTTTTGCTGCTGTTAGCATTCTGCTATTTTCACTATACTGCTCAGTGTTTTGACACCCGCCCCGGACCTTTGACAATAGTATATGAGAAGGTGGTCACAATCAGCTCAAGTTTTTAACTTTTCTCAAATTTCATAATTATGAACCAGACAGAGTAGAAACAGGCAGGGCTGCTGGGTCTACAAAACATTGCACAAGTCCATTCTCCCTCCATTAACTAAAATTTTAACTGAGCTTTGCTTTACAATAAGTTCACACAACATTTGATATCACTTCAAATGGACTTGACATCATTTAGTTATTCTGGTTTGGCATCTCCTGCCTTGCTTTCACCTGTATTTGATGCAAACAAATGAAATTGAAAGATGAGTTATGCTCCCTGTCCACTGTAATTGCTGCAGGTTTGCCAAGATTGCTGCTGTGGTGTCCTCAGCCAGGGCATCCCTGTCTTCCTGTTCTCCAAGATTACACCAACTCCGTTTGTGGAGTACATTTATTGTCAACATAATCTTCTGCCTCTCCTCCACAATCATTTTCCTTGTCAAATGCCAAGTTGTGTCCTGCACATTCTTGAAGCAACATTGGATTATTTATTTTGAGCAATGTTTGACGAAGAAATATATATTTTAAGAAATTAGTCTTATTATATTTGGTGGTTTTAAACATGCCAATTTGAGTTGTGCTTTTTTAGTGATACTCTGTTTAACTCTGCAGAATGTGACAGCAACAAAGGGTGCATGCATTTCAGCTCGTTCACACAAAATAATGAACATCAATGTAATTTGGCCTGTAGCCATGTGCATGCTTTTGGTGCTTTCTTCATAACACTTATTCTGCTGAATATGTTCATCACGATGCCTCACTCCATCAAAGCACTTCTGTACACTCGGCAACTTTCACCGTTGCCCATAGCTTTTGTTCCCATATCCGGCACCTGCGTGGCAAAACAACAGCTTTGGAATTCAAGCCCCTGCTCACACTACCGTTTTCCTTCATGTTCCTTTATTGTCCTCCAAGAAATTAGATTGCCCCGCTCCTTTTAGGACCCAAAAAGACTGGTCGTGAACAATTGATTCTGTTCTCGCGGGTTAGTTCACATATAAGTCTGGTATTGGCTTCGTGGTCAGGGTGGCTGGCTTTGGATCTTCGGGTCTTGAGTTTGAACCCTGTTGGCCAAGGAATTAACACCAGGTGGGGTGACTCGGTCTGTCATCTTTCTGAGGTCGGCAAAATGAGTACCAGTGTACTGGTATAGGGGACAGCATCAGCGGCATAGTCGCGCCCCAACAAAATGATAGCTACCAAGCTGCCATATGCAAAGAAGAGAAGTAGTTCACATAATATATCTTGAAAAAAAATAGTGTGCTTCCACTCAAAGTTTGAACAGGCAAGAAGCCAGACAAACACTGGAACAACAGAAAAATCTAGAACTGCACTCAATAGAGTGCATACTTCCACCAGGCTGAACAGTTTACGTTTTGTTTCCCACTGATAGGCTGGATCTGGATCGGACCTGAACCAAAATGGAATGGGCTTGTTCTTATCACCTAACCAACTCATCCACCTCGTTTTGTCATAACTCGTCCACAACTTTTTGGAATACCATGCTATGTATCGTTTTTGGCCCTATCTCTCAATGGAAAAGAATCACTTTTAAAAAATAAAATAAAATTCTATCCGGATTCAGATCTTCACCAAAGTCGAATCAATTCAGCCTCGTCACACACCAAGCTACAGAAATGATGACAAATAACTCACAGAGATATTAAATCCATCCGTGGGGATATGACTACAAACAAACTACAGTTGGAAGCCGTCAGGCTCGGCGACGATCCTGAAGAAGCCCACGGACTAAAGTTTGAGAACAGAAAACTTCACAGCTTAGTCCATGAATCGTGACTCCTTACTGAAATGAAGGTGGATACTTGAACCCACCCTGGAGCACTCTATTCCACTTCGGAATCCCACATATGGAGATACCAACAACAACACACACACACACACACACACACACACACACAACCACACACACACACACCCCCTCTAATTGAGTTTCATTACCCAGCGATTTTGGCCTAACAATGCAGAAATCAAGAAAATGACCAAATACCGAGATTCCAAAAAGAAGTGAAAAGATCCTGGAAGTTGAAGAGATCTGAAATTGTCCAAAATTCTTGCTAATTTTGAGTACTTGTACACCAAAAAAGAAAAAAAAATTGCTGTTTCTTGGACTATTGTGAGTACCTTCATCATAAAGGTTTTTGAGCACCCCCTCATTTATGTTTGTGTTCTATAAGCTTTGTATCGATGCTTCCTCTGCGATTAATTGCTCTGACTTTTGTTGTTTGTGTTTTTAAAGCCTTACACTATCCTGCACCATAACCTCTCTGCTGGCATCATGATCACTGCATCACACCAACCCTAAACAGGACAATGGCTACAAGGTATGCCTGTAAGCACTGTATATGTACATATAGATTTAATGATGTCACATTATCAACCTTTATCATTTAATATTTGCTGTTTTAATCCCTTTCCAAAAAGGCACTTTGGAAAAATGAGTCACTATGCTTGATAAAATGGCCAAAAGTGGAATACTTTGTAGAGTCTGAATTTTATAACATTGAGGAATTGCATCAATTTTGTTGATGTATCTGCACAATGTTCTGCTGATCTGTTAGGTGGATGAGATATTCACCAGATATAGGCAATGATTTTGACCATGTTGGTCATCAGATCACTTATCAGACATGTTGGTTGTATGTGAGGCAGGCATACTGGGGAAATGTGCCAGATAATTCCACCCCATGATGGAGGTTATGCAAGGTCCATTGAGCAGAATCTTGAGCCATGGGCAGAATCGTGGGACGAAGGTCTCGCAGAAACGAGCCCACTCTGCAAGATATCTATGATGAGATCTACCGTGACTATTTCGAGACTTGCAGAAGCTGTGTTTTTACAGGTAAAGCTCATTTGGAAGCATATCATTTCAAGAAAAGTAATGATCTTCTTTAGTCGATGGGTAATTCCATTGATGTTGCTGTCAGACAAACTGCAGAATTGTCTATTGTTTGCAAGTGATAAAACACCTTCATGATCATTTTATTAGCTCCTGTTGGACTTGTCCGAAATGGGGGCTATGGATTTGGTCTCGATTTTCATGTGCGTGTGTGCGTCCGCAACCATATCTCGGGCATGTATGGACCAATTTTATTCGTACTTGGACAAAACACAACACATGATGGTATACATATGCACATCATTTTGTTTCGCGATGCGATCAAAGTGGCCGACTGGCAGCCATTTTCATTGAAGAAAACAAACAAACCGGTATCGAACATGTCCTCAACGTTTCGTGGAATGCATCTACGATGTTGTTCAAACTTGGCTCACAGGTAATGAATGATGGCTTACATATGCACGTCATTTTGTTTTTCAAAATCAGATCCAACTGGCTGACTGGTGGCTATTTTGTTACTTAAACATGTCCCCAACCATTTATTGGACATGCATGGTCCAATTTTGTTCAAATGTAGCACAATCACAATACACAATAGCATACACTTGCACCTAACTTTATTTTTGCGATCTGATTAAAGATGGCTGACTAGTAGCGTGGTGGCCTTTAACTCCGTACAGCAAAATTACTAAACAATGGGGGCAAAGACATTGTATTTATTTATTTTTTATTTTGTATACAATGTGGAGAAGCTAGAACATAGAGTGGATCAGTATGTAACAGTAGAGAGAGAGATTGGGGGAGGGTGATGAGTGACAAAAAAGAGCGAGACTTTGAGAAGTAAGGGAGGTGGGAAGGAATCAGGGCAAAGGGAGGACACAAGGTGAACAAGATTGATATAGCCGCAAACTCTGAGGAAGAAAAAAAAAATTGGAGATTGGAAAGAGGTGTATTTTGGGGGGAGCAGATGGGTGTCGAAAAGATCATGGTTGTGGATGTGTGATGATCTGAGATGTTGACCAGCTGCCTTGAAGCCTTTGAGGGAAGAATGAGATTGAAAAGACTGAGGAAGTTTGTTCTACAGGTGGGGGTAAGGGGAGGAGGATGAGGAATGAGTGAGTGGAGGTGAGCAGTGATTCTGAATTTTGAGAGTTGCACCAGAAGGGGTTACTGGCAGACCACATGCATCCTGCAGAAATTTTGGTGAAGATGGACAGAGCATAGTGGGTGTAAGACCAGAAAGTAGATGGTACAAGACAGAGAGGCCACTGACCTGTCTGTGATGTCAAAGTGATAGGCCCAGAGATTTGGCTTCATTGTGGAGATTCCAATGATTTTGAAGGCCTTGTTTCCACAGCATCAAGCTAAGCAAGGTGCGAGGCTGGAGTACTATCCCAGAGGGGGTAGCAGTGCTTCATCAAGCTGTGATGAAGGCCTTGTAGGTGGATAGCAGTTCAGGTGTGCAAGGAAAGACTTTGTATGACAGAGGATGCCATTCGGTGGGTGGCTTTGGAGGCTAACATTGAATTGTGGTTTGCCAAGAAAAATCATGGCTGATGGTGAGACCGGGAGTTTGAATGACTGAACTTCCTCAAGAGGATTGTTAAGAAAGTCAACGGGGAGGATTGCCAGATGGTCCTTTCAGAGAGAGATGGTGAGGGTGAGATTTTTGAGGATGGAAAGACATATTCCAAGTGTTTGACCAGCTTGTGATTTTATTTTAATTTATTTATTTTTCAATGTCTAAATAGAGGGAAGAGGCTGCAGCTTGCCTGTATGAAGGATGAGAGATGTCACGGCAGAGGGTGGAGTCATCAACAGATAGATAAAGAGGATTTTTCCAGAGAGAGAGAGAGAGAGAGATCGTTTATGACGATCAGGAATAGGATTGGAACCATAACTCTGACTGGGGCATTCCAGCCTTGACAGGGAGAGGAGAGGAGATGAAAGGATTCCGTTGAGTGCACACATTGGCTACTAAAGTAGAGGAAGTCAGTAAGCCGTGTGTGAAATTGGTCTTGGATGCCATAGGCAGAGAGTTTGGAGAGCAGGACAGGATGCCAGATTGTATCAATGGCACAAGATATACCCAGAGAGACGGCCCTGATTTCTTGTCTGAAATTGAGGGCATCCATCCATTGTTGGGTGAGTGGAAGCAGCATGTCCAAGGTGAAGTGACGTGGTCTGAAACCAAATTGGTGATCTGAGATGAAGTTGTTTGAGAAAGGAAATATTTCATATCAATTGTGATGATTGATTCCATGACATTGCTGATGATTAGAGTCAGCTGATAAGTCTGTAGTTGAGGGGATCCGTTTTTGCACCTTTTTTAATGTGGTGCCGTGATGTGGTTGGACTTCCAGCAGATGGAAGATGACTAGTGTAAATAATAGGGTGAAAATGGCAGAGAGGGGATGTGCAAGAGCGCAGAGTTTGTTTTTTAGGGCACGTGAGCTGATGCCATCTAGTCCAGTAGCAGAGTTCAGAATAAAGTTAATGTATTGTTTAAATATATGTATAGTTTCAAAATATATCTGGATAGTTTCAAGGTCGATGTGTATTTTATAATTTTTTTGATAAGTTAAAGGGGAACCCAAAAGCTCAGACCACCTCAACGCTCATCTATCCCTTGATACCCTACCAATAGATTTGATGCATCTGTTTCCGATTTATGAATATATAAGTACTGCAGGTAAATTTGGCGATTAATAGTCAATCTTCTTCAGATTAGTCATGACTTCCACCTGGAATACACAACCAGACCTCACGTTGTATGGGATACATTGTGGTATCATTTTACTCAAACGGCGTATAAATTTTCGATTCTCCACAATTTGCCAAGTCGTTTGCGTCCTTGGTGGTTATAGTAGTAATAACCGAGATGGTTTCTTGCTTCACCAATGGCCGAAACGCCCTAAGTTTCCCAGAAATTGGCTGAGGTTTGTCAGAATACCTGAGTGTGGATCAGGGCAACAAAATGTTTGCTTTTGTTCTCGGAACATGTTACAGAACACTGTAATGAAACAACATAGATGGTTAGATCTTGTGGTTATCTGCCACGATTGAGAGAGCTGCCATACCCACGATTAAGCGGAACAAACGTTCATCGCTCAAAAGTAAGACAATCTCTATCCAGCTACTGGCAAATATACACGGATGATTTGAGCAGTGAATTGAACACCTGTTGCATTGCCCGACAATGTCAGGTCAGGTCAGGTATGGGAGCATGCACCAGAGCAGCGCATCGCTGCGTCCACTTTCCGCGGTACTCCAGGGGCCTCCGTCTGGCCATCCCACAGGCAGATGCCTGGCCCATCCCATCTCTTGAGATGCCGATCACCTGCTGAAACCACATGGCACGTAGTCGGCCCATTGGCCTCCTCCACTCATGAGACTCCCTCGCTGAGAGAATCTTGTGAGCAGGATCAGCGTAAGGAAAACGAGCCACATGTCCATCACGCTGTGCGCATCACAGACTGTGCAGGTAACAAATCTCATTTGAGTCTCTCTCAGCAAACGCTCGTTGGACACAAAATCCGACCAGCAATAGCCAAGGATTCTCCGAAGAGACCTCGCACCAAAGGAATTAAGTCTCCGTCTCAGATCCCTGGTCGAAGTCCAAGTCTCGCATCCATAGAACAAGACTGGAAGCACCAAGGACCTGAAGACTCGACTTTTGTCCTCCTGTACAGGTACCGGCAGCGCCACACCCCATGATCCAGTGAATCCATGACTCCCCAGGCCCGACCCAGACGTCTATTGACCTCTGACTCACAGCCAGCAGAGACATGAATATCACTGCCAAGATAAGTGAATCTCTCCACGACCTCAACATCCTCACACAAATAGGCACAGACAGGACAGCAGCATCCAAGATGTCATTGAAAGCCTGGATCTTAGTTTTGACACAAGAAACCCGTAATCCCAGCGGCTTCGACTCCTCGTTCAGCACCACGAGGGCCCCAGAAGGATTTCTAAAGTCTCCGCAAAGATGACTGCATCATCTGCGAATCTAGGTCAGAGATCTTGACATTCCAAATGATGCAACACAGCTTGATCTTCTCGACATCCTTCCCAGAATCCAGTCCATGCAAGTGCTGAAAAGTGTGGGGGCCAGTACACACCCCTGACGAACTTAGTAACAACTGGAAATAAGTCAGAGATGGTGTCACCACATCTCAGCACTCTCAATACCAGAGTAGAGTTCAGACATCAGATCGATCAGTTTTGTGGCTCCCCACGAAGACCAAAAATCCTCCAGAGGGCGTCCAGATTCACTGAATCAAAACCTTTACAGTGATCAACATAGGCTGCACCAGCCCCTGCTGAAACTCTCATCTGCGTTCGGTGAGGACCCGAAGAGCAAGGATACGGTCAATCGTTGACCTCTTTGGTATAAAGCCTGACTGCTCTGGATGCTGGTGCTCAAGCAGATGGTGATGAACCTATGAAGAATTATCCGAGAAAAGACCTTGCCCGGCACCGAGAGCAGCGTCACCCCTCAGTAGTTGCAGTCTTGGCGATCACCCTTCCCTTTCAGAGAGGGACAACAAGGCTCCTCTTCTAGTCAGTTGGGATGATGCCTGTCTTCAGCAGAGCACAGAACTGCATGCAACGACACGAGTACAGATTTCCACCAGCCTTGAGGAGTTCAGCATGGATGCCACAGATCCCTGGAGGTTTACCCCATTTCTACCGGTTCACCGCAACCACGTTTCCACAAACGAAGGTGGACCACAGTGATTGGAGGGTCAGCAACGGTGATTGTAACACCCGACATCCAACTCGACAGCTGTGGATCAGCCTGGTACAACCGCTCAAAGTAACCGGCCCAGCGGGCCTTCACTTTGGACTCCTTTGTCAAGAGCCTACCAGCCTCTGCTCTAACTGCAGTACACCGAGGGATGGGCTTGGATGAACGCAATGCGTGAATTCCCCTCTAAGCAGGATGGGAATCACTTGACCACAGGTGATGCTCTACCCCCTCACAGATTCCTCGCACATAGGCCTCCTTGTCCACCCTTAGCACACGTACAGTTTTACGCCTCAGCTCCCTGAACAGGTCAGCTCTGCCCTTCAGCCTGGCCTGCGACGCTGGCATTGTATCAGTGTCCCTTGAGACACAAAATTCTTCTTCGCCCTACGGTGAGTTCCAAGACATGCACCAGCAACAGCAAGGGCGTTGGTCTTGAAGGCACTCCACAACTCTTCAGGATCTCCCAAAGCACCCAGACCCCCAAATCGCCACTCAGCTTGTCGCCAACTCCTCAGCTGCCCTCTCATCCTTGAGCTCACTAACATCCAGCCTAGGCTGGGATGGTACCATTTCTCTGGATTTACGGTGCAACGTAAGAGTTGCGACAACAAGCCGGTGTCAGTATTGAGGAACTGAGCACTCCGGTAGACCCTGCAGTTCTGGATCATCCTCCAGTGACCATCAACGAGGTCATGGTCAATCTCCTTTGCCACACACACCAGCGTTGGAAATACAAGTCCAGCGATGAGCCTGTGGCATTGAAACCATGAACCGGCCACCCTAAGTCATGACTTCTTGCAAAGTCAAGGAACTTAACGCTCTTCAGGTTCACAGTTCCAGACCAATGGGGTCCAACACACATCTCAAAACAATCCTTACAGTTCCAGTCGATGCAATTAAATCCCCAAGACTAGAAGTGTATCTCGCCTGGGGCACTGATCAACCACAGACTCGAGCGTGGCATAGAATGCGTCCTCACGGTGAGATCACTCGCCTCAGTCGGAGCGTTTACAAGACAGGAAATGACACCCAAGGAGTGACGAATCCTTTGTCTCATAATACGCTCATTGACCGTTTTACCTCAATTATCATTGGAGTCAGCTTATTGGACACAGCTACAGCAACTCCTTGGGCATGGTAACCATCAGAGCGACCAGACCAATAGTATGTGTAACCGCCCGCCATGATCTCCGCAATCCGGTCTCCGAACCTCAGAGAGTGCTGCAATACCGATGTCCAAACGCTGGAGCTCAGATGATAACAGAGACAGGTGATCATCCTCTCTTCGGGATAGGACATTCCAGGCACCCACCCGAAGGGACCGCCTCAGGTTAACCCAAGGAGACCGCCGTCTGGTGGACGACACCTCAGCACCACTCCGACATGATTGTGGGATATGGCACAGATACAAATGGCATCCAGGAAAAGTATGAAACAGGCTGATCCCATAACATACAAATACCTGGTCAGCCTGCGATGGTGGGACAAAGCATTCGTCACCAATTTTGTCCACGTTGCTGGTGCTGTTGGGCGATGATGGATTGATCGGTATTTCTGCTCGAGTAATATATTTATATATATATATATATATATATATATTATATATATATATATTTATATATTAATATATATATATATATATATATATATATCTTTTAATTCATTTCTTGAAACATTTATACCATTGCACGATGAAAATATTCTTAGACAAACGTTTTCCCAGTCAAAATGTAAAAGTACCCATCACCTTGGGTCATGAAATCTCTTCTGAGATCAATAAATTGAAAGAAAAAAATGTATTATTAGTATAAAACTAAGCCAAGTGAATTTGCGAAGCACAAATACAAGATTTATACAATATGCAAAGAAGTTTTTACTATGCGCAAAATTATTTTTTTAATTCTTAGTGCTGGTAATTCAATGATCACAGAAACGGCATAAAAAGTATCTTGAAGGAAATAAATAACGTGTTGTTTTATCTTTTTTAAAAGGATATGCTTTATTCCAGAAATAAATTTTATGGTATTTGTATCCAGACCCTGTTGAGGTTTCCAAAAGTTTTAATACACACATTGTAAACACTGGCCCAAACTCGCTCAAATATTCCTGATAATTATTGATGAGCACTTCCATCACTTCTTGAAAGCTCCAAATGCAAACACATTATTTCTTGTTCCAATACATGAAACAGAAATACTCGATATTGTAAATAATCTAAAGATTAAGACTAGTGTTGGTTATGACAATATTATTTTACTCCTTTTGAAAAATGGTGTGATGGAGATTGCCCCACCATTAACACACGTTAGAATCCATTTCTAGTCAATAGCACCATTCCTGCTCAAATGAAAATTGCAAAATCAATACAATATTTGAAAAAGCAATCATAAAGAATTGGGAAATAATCGGCCGATATATTTCTTCACCTCCTTGTCAAAAATCTTGGGAAAAAAAAGTCTATTCTCATGCCATAAAATTCCTAAATAATGTTTGATTCATTGAAATTCACAATTTGGTTTTCTGTGAGAAACACATGACAACCATGTGACGCTGTTCTCCATCGTGTGTGTGTGTGTGTGTGTGTGTGTGTGTGTGTGTGTGTGTGGTGTGTCGTCGTCAACTCCAAAACCATGACGTCTAGCAGCCTGAAGCTTTGCATGCATACGAAGGGAACTCCAAGGAAGTGCCTGAATGAAAATTGGTGTTTGGGTTAATTAAACACCCTTTTGAAGATAATTAACAGCCTTATTTAATTATGTCCTTTATCAGGCGCATCCTTGGACACCTCGCTCTCTGGGGTCATAAGGCGCATCCTCGGTTACCTTGCTTGGGTCTTAATTTGCCATTTTATTCAGCCTGCTCAACAATGCCTTGAGTTGGAACAGGCCGCGACAGTTTATTCACGATAAAGTGCTCAAAATGTTTTTGGTTTTCTTTCCACTTTCTTCACTCATATCATCGAATGCCTCATCTTCATACCTATGAATTGCTATATACATCACTTTTGTAAGTGTTATAGTTTTCAAATTAGGAGCTTGGAGTGATGTCCTGCATTATATGATGCGATTCATTTTCCACGATCTACTCACGGACAAATTCAAGTATATAATATAAATATATTTTGAGCTTGGAGGATCAGATCACGTGGACTAAATAACTCGAAATCTGAAAATGTTAGAAATCGGCGATGTTTAGTTTGGATTTCAGACATTATTTTGTTTCCATTTCACTGTTATTCTATGCAGAATCATTTTGATGAGACAGTATGAATCGTAATTAACGCTCCACCACACATCAGCAAAGAGATAAACAGGATTTTCGAGAAAGTCAGTGAGATCATTGATTAAGTTTAGGAATATGGGGCCTGGAGCATGCCTTGTGGTACTCCAGCCTTGACAAGGAGGGAGATGAAAGTGGTTCCGTTGAGCCACACATTGACTACGAGAGTGGAGAAAATCAGTAATCAAGAGTGGAGTTGGTCTTGGATTCCATCGGCAGATAGTTTGGGGAGCAAGGCATGATACCAAACTGTAACAAAAGCTTGCGATATGGCCATTTGGGAGAGTTGGAGCAGCATGTCCAGGTGGTGACAAGGTCTGAATTCAAATTGATCATCTGAGATGAGGCTGTTGGGGGAAAGGAATGATTTTATGTCAACTGCAGATTCCATGACCTTGCTGATAATTATTGGAAGTACAGTAAGCTAATTGGGCTATAGTTAAGGGGATCCATTTTTGCACATTTTTGTGATTGCGGTGATGTTTTTGTGTGTTGCTGTGATGTTGGCTGATTTCCGATTTCCCAGGGGCAATCGGAGACCAGTCCTGAAGTGAAAAAAAACTAAAAAAAAACTCTGAATATGTGAAGCGGAATGTCTAAGCAGGTCACATTTTTGACCTGCGAATACACGGTTCCACAAATAGCGAATCCGTGAAAAGCGGGGTCTGACAGTACTCATGTTTCAACTTGATATTGATATGTTACTCATGCCATAGAATCTTTATTTATCAGAAGCAACCAAATTCACCCTTAATCCAACAAGACGGAGTGAAAAAACAAAACCTTCATTTCCCTTGACCAGAACTGTTTTCTCACAAAATCTTTGATGTTGACAGGACACAAATGCTGGAATTAATTAGATACAAGTCTTAAACAGGTAACGAGCCTACACAGCTTTAGAAAATTGAAATATCACCTCTTCAATAAATACAGTACATTTAATGATGCTCATGAATAATTCCACCTCTTGACATTTGACATCTGACGCCCGTCTGTTGTTACTGTTGCCCTCGCTGTTGTCGCAATTAAAATATGTGTTTCTTTGCATACTTTGAGATGTCATCTGTGGGCTATTTTATTCTTATTTCAGCTCTTTTGCGAGGTATGTTGCTCTTTTGTTTTCTCTTCTTCTCTTTATCATTTTCATTTTTTTAATTTCATCTTTGTTGTTGTATGACTTGCAATTTCTTATTCAACTGTTTCAAATTAATAATTACAAGATGCTATTCTAATTCCTGAGGAGCTTATTTTCACAAGCATTGCTTTTTATGAATTCCATGTTTCATATTGGCAATTTAAATATCAGTCTCAGAATGATTTATAAATTAAAAAATGAACTGTTATGTAGTTTTATGTATGTCGATACTGGTTTTCAATTCTGTTTGTATGAGAACTTCAAGAAACTAGAAGGGCACTCGGTCGAGCGCATTACCTCCGCACGGAATGCCTGATCCACGAGAACATATCGGGCCATTGCATTTTTAAAATATTGTTACGAATTCTGGTGTGCGATCGGCCGCGTACCTCTAATGGCAGCCGCGTCGCCCACCGGACGGACAATTCAGTCGTGACCCTCCTGGAACTACCGCCAGGAGCCAGTCACGGGTGGGGATTTAACCTCACCACAACCCAGTCCGCATACTACCGCGCGCGAAATAGGGTGAATCTCCGAATGTCGATATACCTAAATACCGCGGGTAACCTACCGAGGGGTTGCACCACGCCGTAGGTCAGCTTAGGACACGAAGCTTAACGATTCGTTCCGTACTACAGGGATAACCGAGCGGTGTTATCGCCGACCTCGACAGTTCAGTGATTCTTCTTTACTCGGGTGTTCAAACCCCTACTCATCTCACGATGCAAGATGGCATTTCAATGTGGTGAAAGGAGGACGCGACGAACGGGATATGTTGCACACAAGGACATTTATTATAGAGCACACGTATTACACACACAACACAAGCAAGGGCAGTCATGCAATTTACAAGCAAGGCAAATAGAAAGCAATACAACCGACTACAATTAGAATGTACATGCACTTAACAGTTTTACTTAACAGACGGCGCCACGACAACATTCACACAGAACAAAAGAAATGACCCCCTCATAGGCAAGGGGTAGACGGGTTCGTAAACCTTTATGGCCGTGGCCGTGGATGACCGAATGGACCCACGAGACGGACGCTGGTTACCTGCACCCTCGTAGTGCGACGGTCGGCGAGCTCTCTCCGGCACTCCTCGCCAGACGCGCAGGTTTGCACCACACCACCGGCAGGGCTGCGCCTCATCTGCGTCTCCGAGGTGTCGCCAGACTCGCCACGGCCCGCGCTTCACCGACAGGTCGCTCAACGCCAAGACGAGAGGGAGGGAGAGAGAACTCGACCTCGATGACAAAGAACGACGAAGGCCACCCCGACGACAAAGAGAGAGAGAGATCCAGCAGGACCCCGACAGAGAGGATGACGTCGACGACCCAGACAAAAAAAGGACTTGACCTCGACCACCAAGACCACCACCAGAGAGACTGAACCACGTGCGGTCCCCTTATATAGCGCGGGGCTCCGCCCTTCGTTCCTCCCCGTTTCCGCTCTGCTCCCTTCGAGAAGGTTCCCGAAAAGGGGCGTTCCCTCATCCCGACGCCTCACGCCGTGCATCCACCAATCGGCGGCGAGCTGCCCTCCCCCTTTCCTTCACACCAAGCTTGGGGAAAATAGGCGGGAAAAAAACCCCACAGGCCTCAAGAGCTTTTGTTCTGCCAATCCTTCTCGGACGGTTTCCGCCACGGAAACCGTCTTACCGTGGTCCGCGGGGATGGCGTTCGTAAGCGCGCGTAGTGGCGAAGATGGTGGTGATTGTTGTGGGGTGGTGTGAGCGTGGTGGGCGTTGTGGCGTAGTTGGTGCGGTTGTTGTTTGCGTGGAGGTTTGTTGCAATGGTGGCTCAAAATAACGATAGATAAAGAAAAACGGCTATCTCAAAGAGTCGCGCCCGGTGAACACGCACGAAGAATTCCCTTTAAACACGGTGGGGACCTATCTGAACCTCACTTACCGGCATAGCTGATCTAAGGAACCTTTTTGGTGTATTGCGAATTTCCACAGCCGTAACACTACCCCCTCCCTTTTTTACAGACTCGTCCCGAGTCGTCGAATTTTCGTGTGATCATATGTGTAAGTTCTCCCTAGTACGATTTACCTTCGGATCCCTGAGTGCAACATTCAGTGTATTCGTGTCCCCAAAATAAATAACCTACGGGCTGAGTAACTAACTAAACAAACCCACTCATACAGACGACGTAAATAAATTGCCGGCGCTAAGACAAACATGCCGGGGGCAAGCACAACATGTACAACCTTAACCTTAACTTATACATTTTACACTAAACCATGGCCCAGGATCGATGGATTCTGCGGAGAAAACAAGAGTTGCAGGGAGCCAGGCTGCTTAAGCACAGTCCAAGGCCTCCCCCTTCTTAAAATGAATGCAGTGAACAGACAAACGGTGCACAGGGGCCCGTGAGTCGCGTTGGCAGCTGCCATCAGAGCAGTCCCTGCAAACTTGCGCGAGGATCCTGGCGCACATGGCAATGAACAAGGGGGGAAATGCAAAACAGAACGGGGCAAAATGAAGGTGGGCAGCAGGCATGCATCATGGCCAAGGTGGGCAGGCAAGGCATGGCATGACAAGGCCGCTGTAGCAAAAACAGCCGGCAGATGAAGTGACCGGCACAGGCCTTTGAAGCGAAAACAGCCGGCAGACAGATCGACCGGCACAGGCTTGCAGCAAAACAGCCGGGCGACGATCGACCGGACAGGCCTTGCGAAGAAAACAGCGGCAGATGAAACGGCCGGCACCTTACCTTGAAACGGAGGTTTGGTGGAGGGAGTGCGATGGTGTCGGCCACCGGAGGTGGGCTCGGACCTACCTACGTCTCCCTCCCAACCTATCGCCTTAGCCTGTCCTGTCCATACCCACCGCCTTAATTGTCAAAGATTCAATTTAAGCCCCAACTTATTTTTTTGTTTTTATTTTTATTTTTACATAACCGCTCGACCACCTACTCCCCGCCCTGCCCCGCCCTCCCCGTCTAGCTACCCCCCCCCCCGCCCCTCCACACGCCCCCCCTTAGCCCGCCCCACCGATTCTGGCATCGTCCCATCCGGCCCCCGCCCCCCGAGACCAACCCCCCACAAACAGTCGCCACCACTCACCCCATTCCTCCCTTACGCCCGCGACCCGGCTACCCCCCGCCTCCACGCGCGCTGGCCCCCCGCCCCCACCACACACCCGCTCGCACCCCACCCAAACCGCCCCGGCACACGGACTCCCCACTACCGCCCAGCGCCCCCGCGCCCCGCACGACCCCCGGCCGATCCCCCGCTCCCCTCTCCACCACCGGAATACTTGCCTGACCTCCGACGCCGCCACGCCCTCGCCGACCGCGCTACGCGCCACCTACGACCGTGCCGGCCGCCCCGCCCCCCCCCGTCCCTTTACCCCCTCTATAACTTGTCCCCTAACCCCCTTTATCGTCTTTGTTCGGCTAACCTATAGTCTTCCTAGCCTACTCCCAACCCCTACGTCCCTTCCTGGAGGGAATAAGGAGAGCTAGCGTCCTGTCGAGGCCCAATGAAGCCTCAGAATGGCCCTCCTCAGACTTCAGCGATCTTAACCCAAAGTGGGTCCAGCGGCCCACAACGAGAGCGAAGGGATGGATGGTGCGCAGGGTATACTTCCTATCTACCCTAACAATTATTAACCTTAAACTACCCCGGGGCTTTCAACAAGCGCCTCTCGCTTAAATATTGGTTCTAACAACCCAGATTCCCGTCGCCTGTGTTGGTGTCCTCTCAAATTTCGGGCCATGCCCTCCAGTTTTCCCTCGTGCCCTTGCACGGTCTCATGGCTGGACGCGTGGCTCCCTTGGCAGGAACTACCCTCTGCCGATTCTCCTACGATGGCCCCCCTGGGCACTACACTACCTCCGAGCCTACCAGCTCCCTAAACTGGGGAGCGCCCTCCTGGCGACTCCCACCGATGCCCACGTGGCTTGTTGGCGCCCCGGGTCCCTTTCCGAGGGTCGCCCGTGCCCAGTACACTGCCCCCGTGGCATATGGCGCCCCGGGCCCCCGCATCATGCGGGCGCACCCGTGCCCACTACGCTATCCCGGCCCCCACTGGACCCTTGCCTACCGCGGCCGACTAGCCCGGTGCCTGGGTACCCACTCAGCGATACTCACCATTCGCAGCCACGCTCCCAGCCCGTCAACAGGGCTCCTGCACCCCTCCAAATGGGTATCGAGCCTACTTCCCTTCCACAGCAAAACGACCTCCATTTTGTCAATTTGACGAACCCCCTAACTCACTTTACATTGACCCCGGGGTCCCTTGGTGGGAATCACTCCTCCCCCG
>CM068954.1:46954102-46971446 GCA_035128595.1 Eptatretus atami | reverse complement strand
GTTTTTTCCCAAGGTTTAAATGAATTGTTCAAATTATTAATTAATCCCAAGGTTTGATAATTTCCCAAGGGAAACAGCTGTTTCCCAAGGGTTTGAAAGCTGTTTTTTCCTCAAGGTTTGAATTAATTGTTGTGCTTGGTAGTCATTTGTGAATACATTTACAGAGCGAGGGCGAGAAGAGGGGGGGCAGAGAGAGGGGCGTCACAATTCGAGAGAGAGGCGTCCACAATTCAAGAGAGGAGGGCGAGAGAGGAGGGGTGCGAGAGAGAGAGAGAGGGGGGGGCGAGAGTGAGGGGCGTCACAATTCTTCTTCTTCTTCGTTTGATATGACGTCACAATTGACGCTGGGGACCTGAGTATGTTTTCCCAAGTTATGGCCATTTATGATACGGTTGGTCGATCTAATTGAAAAAAATGCCCCAATCCAGTCGTCGTTTAAGAGAGCAAAGGAACGAAGCTGCAAATACTGGCACGCACCTACGGCCCGCACTAGTATATATAATTTTGACATCTTCCACAAAGACGCAGATGCATAAGGCATGTTGCTCTCTCATCGCAAATTGGTTTGGTGTATTCTTTTTATTATATTATTTTAATTTAGTACGGGCCGAAGGTGCGTGCCCGTAGGTGAGTGCCAGTATGTGCAGCTCTCTCTCTCAAACCTCGAAAAAGGCACATCCACGGGTCCCCAGCAATATCCTGGCAAGTTTTAATCGTGCCAAAGAAATAATAATAAATAAATAAATAAACATTAATTGTGATTCATTCGTGATGATCATAGCCACCGTATGTCCTGTCATTGGTCGACAGATAAATGGCCGTAACTTGGGAAACGCTCGTCCGATTAATATCAAACCTTGAAAAGGCACATCCCGCGGGCCCCGACAATATTCCTGGCAAGTTTCAATCAGATCGACCGTCAATCGTGCAAAAAAAATAAAATAAACATTAATTGTGACGTCATTCGTGACGTCATAGCCACCGTTTGTCTTGTCAATTGGTCGACAGATAAATGGCCGTAACTTGGGAACCGCTCTGTCCGATCGATATCATACCTCGAAAAGGCACATCCGCGGTCCCCGCAATATCCTGGCAAGTTTCAATAAGATCGCCCGGCGGTCGTCGAGAAACGGCGGTCGCAGACAGACACGACACACACAGAGATTGCTGGAAATAGATAGAATTTCACTCTTCTTGTCTTATTCCTTTGCTTTTTCAGCCTTCCATTCCTCGCTATGCTCGTGTTGGTTTAATCGTCAGGGTGTGGGTGGATTCTAGAATCCCAGTTTCAAAATCCGCTTTGCTGTTGAATTAATACCAGAGAGGTTGACTCTGCCTGTCATTCTTCCGCGGTGGCAAAATGATACCAGCTTGCTGGTATCCTGTGTCGGAGTGGTGACTGTGCAGGTTGTGCCCATAGTCAAGGAGACTGCTTAGGCAGCACCAACGCTCTGCACAGAGTATGGTCCCGATAGAGGATTCCTGGCTAGCTCCTTGAGGAGACACACATTTTTCTACGAACCCTCTTCTCGTTGAACTTCCTCATCCAAAGATTACTTGCGCTCACCTCTGGTCCTTTGTTCCTTTATCTCACCTGATAGGACAACATCCATAATTTTGACCATGGATTGTATCTTTCTTCCAGGGCTAACTCATTTGGCAGACACCACATCTGTGTCATCTTCCATTCGTACTTGTTGATCTTTCCTTCATAACTGCCCTTACTCCTACCTTTTCTTTTCTTTTTTTTGACATTTGTTCATCCATGTTTGTATGTGGTTGTTCTTCTCCCACTCCTGTCAGTGTGTTCACCTTCGAATTCATCCCTCACTTTACTCTTCTATGATGTCTAGATTTTATTTTATTTTATTTTTGCTTACAAAAAGGGGGTAGGGATGATACAGGTTGCTTTTGCTGCTGTTAGCATTCTGCTATTTTCACTATACTGCTCAGTGTTTTTGACACCCACCCCGACCTTGACAATAGTATATGAGAAGGGTGGTCACAATCAGCTCAAGTTCTTCTAACTTTTCTCAAAATTTCATAATTATGAACCAGACAGAGTAGAAACAGGCAGGGCTGCTGGGCTACAAACATTGCACAAGTCCATTCTCCCCTCCATTAACTAAAATTTTAACTGAGCTTTGCTTACAATAACGTTCACACAACATTTGATATCACTTCAAATGGACTTGACATCATTAGTTATTCTGGTTTGGCATCCTCCTGCCTTGCTTTCACCTGTATTTGATGCAAACAAAATGAAACTTGAAAGATAGTTATGCTCCCTGTCCCACTGTAATTGCTGCAGGTTTGCCAAGATTTGCTGTGTGGTTCCTCAGCCAGGGCATCCTGTCTTCCTGTTCTCCAAGATTACCACCAACTCCGTTTGTGTGAGTACATTTATTGTCACATAATCTTCTGCCTCTCCTCCACAATCATTTTCCTTGTCAAATGCCAAGTTGTGTCCTGCACATTCTTGAAGAACATGGATTATTTATTTTTTAGCAATGTTTGACGAAGAAATATATATTTTTAAGAAATTATGTCTTATTATATTTGGTGGTTTTAAAACATGCCAATTTGAGTTGTGCTTTTTTCAGTGCATACTCTGTTTTTTAACTCTGCAGAATGTGACAGCAACAAAGGGTGCATGCATTTCAGCTCGTTCACACAAAAATAATGAACATCAATGTAATTTGGCCTGTAGCCATGTGCATGCTTTTGGTGCTTTCTTCATAACACTTATTCTGCTGAATATTGTTCATCACGATGCCTCACTCCATCAAAGCACTTCTGTACACTCGGCAACTTTCACCGTTGCCCATAGCTTTTGTTCCCATATCCGGCACCTGCGTGGCAAAAACAACAGCTTTGGAATTCAAGCCCCTGCCTCACACTACCGATTTTCCTTCATGTTCCTTTTATTGTCCTCCAAGAAATTAGATTGCCCCCGCTCCTTTTAGGACCCAAAAAGACTGGTCGTGAACAATTGATTCTGTTTCTCGCGGGTTAGTTCACATATAAGTCTGGTATTGGCTTCGTGGTCAGGGTGGCTGGCTTTGGATCTTCGGGTCTTGAGTTTGAACCCTGTTGGCCAAGGAATTAACACCAGGTGGGGTTGACTCGGTCTGTCATCTTTCTGAGGTCGGCAAAATGAGTACCAGTGTACTGGTATAGGGGCACAGCATCAGCGGCATAGTCGCGCCCCCAACAAAATGATAGCTACCAAGCTGCCATATGCAAGAAGAAGAAGTAGTTCACATAATATATCTTGAAAAAAAAAGTGTGCTTCCACTCAAAGTTTGAACAGGCAAGAAGCCAGACAAACACTTGAACAACAGAAAAATCTAGAACTGCACTCAATAGAGTGCATACTTCCACCAGGCTGAACAGTTTACGTTTTGTTTCCCACTGATAGGCTGGATCTGGATTCGGACCTGAACCAAAATGGAATGGGCTTGTTCTTATCACCTAACCAACTCATCCACCTCGTTTTGTCATAACTCGTCCACAACTTTTTGGAATACCATGCTATGTATCGTTTTTGGCCCTATCTCTCAATGGAAAAGAATCACTTTTAAAAAATAAAATAAAATTCTATCCGGATTCAGATCTTCACCAAAGTCGAATCAATTCAGCCTCGTCACACACCAAGCTACAGAAATGATGACAAATAACCTCACAGAGATATTAAAATCCATCCGTGGGGATATGACTACAAACAAACTACAGTTGGAAGCCGTCCAGGCTCGGCGACGATCCTGAGAGAGCCCACGGCACTAAAGTTTGAGAACAGAAAACTTCACAGCTTAGTCCATGAATCGTGACTCCTTACTGAAATGAAGGTGGATACTTTGAACCCACCCTGGAGCACTCTATTCCACCTTCGGAATCCCACATATGGAGATACCAACCAACAACACACACACACACACACACACACACACCACACACACACACACACACACACACCCTCTAATTGAGGTTTCATTACCCAGCGATTTTGGCCTAAACAATGCAGAAATCAAGAAAAATGACCAAATACCGAGATTCCAAAAAGAAGTGAAAAGATCCTGGAAGTTGAAGAGATCTGAAATTGTCCAAAATTCTTGCTAATTTTGAGTACTTGTACACCAAAAAGAAAAAAAAATTGCTGTTTCTTGGACTATTGTGAGTACCTTCATCATAAAGGTTTTTGAGCACCCCCTCATTTATGTTTGTGTTCTATAAGCTTTGTATCGATGCTTCCTCTGCGATTAATTGCTCTGACTTTTGTTGTTTGTGTTTTTAAAGCCTTACACTATCCTGCACCATAACCTCTCTGCTGCATCATGATCACTGCATCACACAACCCTAAACAGGACAATGGCTACAAGGTATGCCTGTAAGCACTGTAATATGTACATATAGATTTAATGATGTCACATTATCAACCTTTATCATTTAATATTTGCTGTTTTAATCCCTTTCCAAAAAGGCACTTTGGAAAAATGAGTCACTATGCTTGATAAAATGGCCAAAAGTGGAATACTTTGTAGAGTCTGAATTTTATAACATTGAGGAATTGCATCAATTTTTTTGATGTATCTGCACAATGTTCTGCTGATCTGTTAGGTGGATGAGATATTCACCAGATATAGGCAATGATTTTGACCATGTTGGTCATCAGATCACTTATCAGACATGTTGGTTGTATGTGAGGCAGGCATACTGGGGAAATGGTGCCCAGATAATTCCACCCCATGATGGAGGTATTGCAGAGTCCATTGAGCAGAATCTTGAGCCATGGGCAGAATCGTGGACGAAGGTCTCGCAGAAACGAGCCCACTCTGCAAAGATATCTATGATGAGATCTACCGTGACTATTTCCGAGACTTGCAGAAGCTGTGTTTTACAGGTAAAGCTCATTTGGCAAGCATATCATTTCAAGAAAAGTAATGATCTTCTTTAGTCGATGGGTAATTCCATTGATGTTGCTGTCAGACAAACTGCAGAATTGTCTATTGTTTGCAAGTGATAAAACACCTTCATGATCATTTTATAGCTCCTGTTGGACTTGTCCGAAATGGGGGCTTATGGATTTGGTCTCGATTTTCATGTGCGTGTGTGCGTCCGCAACCATATCGGGCATGTATGGACCAATTTTATTCGTACTTGGCACAAACACAACACATGATGGTATACATATGCACATCATTTTGTTTCCGATGCGATCAAAGATGGCCGACTGGCAGCCATTTTCATTGAAGAAAACAAACAAAAACCGGTATCAACATGTCCTCAACCGTTTCGTGGACATGCATCTACCGATGTTGTTCAAACTTGGCTCACAGTAATGAATGATGGCTTACATATGCACGTCATTTTGTTTTTCAAAATCAGATCCAACATGGCTGACTGGTGGCTATTTTGTTACTTAAACATGTCCCCAACCATTTATTTGACATGCATGGTCCAATTTTGTTCAAATGTAGCACAATCACAATACACAATAGCATACACTTGCACCTAACTTTATTTTGCGATCTGATTAAAGATGGCTGACTAGTAGCGTGGTGGCCCTTAACTCCGTACAGCAAAATTACTAAAAACAATGGGGGCAAAGACATTGTATTTATTTATTTATTTATTTTGTATACAATGTGGAGAAGCTAGAACATAGAGTGGATCAGTATGTAACAGTAGAGAGAGAGATTGGGGGAGGGTGATGAGTGAACAAAAAGAGCGAGACTTTGAGAAGTAAGGGAGGTGGGAAGGAATCAGGGCAAAGGGAGGACACAAGGTGAACAAGATTGATATAGCCGCAAACTCTGAGGAAGAAAAAAAAAATTGGAGACTTGGAAAGAGGTGTATTTTGGGGGGAGCAGATGGTGTTCGAAAAGATCATGGTTGTGGATGTGTGATGATCTGAGATGTGACCAGCTGCCTTGAAGCCTTTGAGGGAAGAATGAGAATTGAAAAGACTGAGGAAGTTTGTCTACAGTGGGGGTAAGGGGGAGGAGGATGAGGAATGAGTGAGTGGAGGTGAGCAGTGATTCTGAATTTTGAGAGTTGCACCAGAAGGGGTTACTGGCAGACCACATGCATCCTGCAGAAATTTTGGTGAGAATGGGACAGAGCATAGTGGGTGTAAGACCAGAAAGTAGATGGTACAAGACAGAGAGGCCACTGACCTGTCTGTGATGTCAAAGTGATAGGCCCAGAGATTTGGCTTCATTGTGGGAGATTCCAATGATTTTGAAGGCCTTTGTTTCCACAGCATCAAGCTAAGCAAGGTGCAGGCTGGAGTACTATCCCAGAGGGGGTAGCAGTGCTTCATCAAGCTGTGGATGAAGGCCTTGTAGGTGGATAGCAGTTCAGGTGTGCCAAGGAAAGACTTTGTATGACAGAGGATGCCCATTCGGTGGGTGGCTTTGGAGGCTAACATTGAATTGTGGTTTGCCCAAGAAAAATCATGGCTGATGGTGAGACCCGGGAGTTTGAATGACTGAACTTCCTCAAGAGGATTGTTAAGAAAGTCAACGGGGAGGATTGCCAGATGGTCCTTTCAGAGAGAGATGGTGAGGGTGAGATTTTTGAGGATGGAAAGACATATTCCAAGTGTTTGACCAGCTTGTGATTTTATTTAATTTATATTTTTCAATGTCTAAATAGAGGGAAGAGGCTGCAGTTGCCTGTATGAAGGATGAGAGATGTCACGGCAGAGGGTGGAGTCATCAACAGATAGATAAAGAGGATTTTTCCAGAGAGAGAGAGAGAGAGAGATCGTTTATGACGATCAGGAATAGGATTGGAACCATAACTCTGACTTGGCATTCCAGCCTTGACAGGGAGAGGAGAGGAGATGAAAGGATTCCGTTGAGTGCCACACATTGGCTACTAAAGTAGAGGAAGTCAGTAAGCCGTGTGTGAAATTGGTCTTGGATGCCATAGGCAGAGAGTTTGGAGAGCAGGACAGGATGCCAGATTGTATCAATGGCACAAGATATACCCAGAGAGACGGCCCTGATTTCTTGTCTGAAATTGAGGGCATCCATCCATTGTTGGAGTGGGAAGCAGCATGTCCAAGGTGAAGTGACGTGGTCTGAAACCAAATTGGTGATCTGAGATGAAGTTGTTTGAGAAAAGGAAATATTTCATATCAATTGTGATGATTGATTCCATGACATTGCTGATGATTAGAAGTCAGCTGATAAGTCTGTAGTTGAGGGGATCCGTTTTTGCACCTTTTAATGTGGTGCCGTGATGTGGTTGGACTTCAAGCAGATGGAAGATGACTAGTGTAAATAAATGGGTGAAAATGGCAGAGAGGGGATGTGCAAGAGCAGCAGAGTTTGTTTTTTAGGGCACGTGAGCTGATGCCATCTAGTCCAGTAGCAGAGTTCAGAATAAAGTTAATGTATTGTTTAAAATATATGTATAGTTTCAAAATATATCTGGATAGTTTCAAGGTCGATGTGTATTTTATAATTTTTTTTGATAAGTTAAAGGGGAACCAAAAGCTCAGACCACCTCAACGCTCATCTATCCCTTGATACCCTACCAAATAGATATGATGCATCTGTTTCCGATTTATGAATTATAAAGTACTGCAGGTAAATTTGCGATTAATAGTCAATCTTCTTCAGATTAGTCATGACTTCACACCTGGAAGTACACAACCAGACCTGCACTGTGTATGGGATACATTGTGGTATCATTTTACTCAACGGCGTATAAATTTTCGATTCTCCACAATTTGCCAAGTCGTTTGCGTCCTTGGTGGTTATAGTAGTATAAACCGAGATGGTTTCTTGCTTCACCAATGGCCGAAACGCCCTAAGTTTCCAGAAATTGGCTGAGGTTTGTCAGAATAACCTGAGTGTGGACAGGGCTACAAAATGTTTGCTTTTGTTCTCGGAACATGTTACAGAACACTGTAATGAAACAACATAGATGGTTAGATCTTGTGGTTATCTGCCACGATTGAGAGAGGCTGCCATACCCACGATTAAGCGGAACAAACGTTCATCGCTCAAAAGTAAGACAATCTCTATCCAGCTACTGGCAAATATACACGGATGATTTGAGCAGTGAATTGAACACCTGTTGCCATTGCCCGACAATGTCAGGTCAGGTCAGGTATGGGAGCATGCACCAGAGCAGCGCATCGCTGCGTCCACTTTCCGCCGTACTCCAGGGGCCTCCGTCTGGCCATCCACAGGCAGATGCCTGGCCCATCCCCATCTCCTTGAGATGCCGATCAACCTGCTGAAACCACATGGCACGTAGTCGGCCCATTGGCCTCCTCCACTCATGAGACTCCCTCGCTGAGAGAATCTTGTGAGCAGGATCAGCGTAAGGAAAACGAGCCACATGTCCATACAGCCGCTGCTGACGCTCACAGACTGTGCAGGTAACAAATCTCATTTGAGTCTCTCTCAGCAAACGCTCGTGGACACAAAATCCGACCAGCAATAGCCAAGGATTCTCCGAAGAGACCTCGCACCAAAGGAATTAAGTCTCCGTCTCAGATCCCTGGTCGAAGTCCAAGTCTCGCATCCATAGAACAAGACTGGAAGCACCAAGGACCTGAAGACTCGACTTTTGTCCTCCTGTACAGGTACCGGCAGCGCCACACCCCATGATCCAGTGAATCCATGACTCCCCAGGCCCGACCCAGACGTCTATTGACCTCTGACTCACAGCCAGCAGAGACATGAATATCACTGCCAAGATAAGTGAATCTCTCCACGACCTCAACATCCTCACCACAAATAGGCACAGACAGGACAGCAGCATCCAAGATGTCATTGAAAGCCTGGATCTTAGTTTTGACACAAGAAACCCGTAATCCCAGCGGCTTCGACTCCTCGTTCAGCACCACGAGGGCCCCAGAAGGATTTCTAAAGTCTCCGCAAAGATGACTGCATCATCTGCGAAATCTAGGTCAGAGATCTTGACATTCCCAAATGATGCAACACAGCTGATCTCTCTGACATCCTTCCCAGAATCCAGTCCATGCAAGTGCTGAAAAGTGTGGGGGCCAGTACACACCCCTGACGAACTCTAGTAACAACTGGAAATAAGTCAGAGATGGTGTCACCACATCTCACAGCACTCTCAATACCAGAGTAGAGTTCAGACATCAGATCGATCAGTTTTGGTGGCTCCCCACGAAGACCAAAAATCCTCCAGAGGGCGTCCAGATTCACTGAATCAAAACCTTTACAGTGATCAACATAGGCTGCAAGCAGCCCCTGCTGAAACTCTCATCTGCGTTCCGGTGAGGACCCGAAGAGCAAGGATACGGTCAATCGTTGACCTCTTTGGTATAAAGCCTGACTGCTCTGGATGCTGGTGCTCAAGCAGATGGTGATGAACCTATGAAGAATTATCCGAGAAAAGACCTTGCCCGGCACCGAGAGCAGCGTCACCCCTCAGTAGTTGCAGTCTTGGCGATCACCCTTCCCTTTCCAGAGAGGGACAACAAGGCTCCTCTTCTAGTCAGTTGGGATGATGCCTGTCTTCCAGGCAGAGCACAGAACTGCATGCAACGACACGAGTACAGCATTTCCACCAGCCTTGAGGAGTTCAGCATGGATGCCACAGATCCCTGGAGGTTTACCCCATTTCTACCGGTTCACCGCAACCACCGTTTCCACAAACGAAGGTGGACCACAGTTGATTGGAGGTCAGCAACGGTGATTGTAACACCCTGACATCCAACTCGACAGCTGTGGATCAGCCTGGTACAACCGCTCAAAGTAACCGGCCCAGCGGGCCTTCACTTTGGACTCCTCTGTCAAGAGCCTACCAGCCTCTGCTCTAACTGCAGTACACCGAGGGATGGGCTTGGATGAACGCAATGCGTGAATTCCCCTCTAAGCAGGATGGGAATCACTTGACCACAGGTGATGCTCTACCCCCTCACAGATTCCTCGCACATAGGCCTCCTTGTCCACCTTAGCACACGTACAGTTTTACGCCTCAGCTCCCTGAACAGGTCAGCTCTGCCCTTCAGCCTGGCCCTGCGACGCTGGGCATTGGTATCCAGTGTCCCTTGAGACACAAATTCTTCTTCGCCCTACGGTGAGTTCCAAGACATGCACCAGCAACAGCAAGGGCGTTGGTCTTGAAGGCACTCCACAACTCTTCAGGATCTCCCAAAGCACCCAGACCCCCCAAATCGCCACTCAGCTTGTTCGCCAACTCCTCAGCTGCCCTCTCATCCTTGAGCTCACTAACATCCAGCCTAGCTGGATGGTACCATTCTCCTGGATTTACGGTGCAACGTAAGAGTTGCGACAACAAGCCGGTGTCAGTATTGAGGAACTGAGCACTCCGGTAGACCCTGCAGTTCTGGATCATCCTCCAGTGACCATCAACGAGGTCATGGTCAATCTCCTTTGCCACACCACCAGCGTTGGAATACCAATCCAGCCATGAGCCTGTGGCATTGAAACCATGAACCGGCCACCCTAAGTCCATGACTTCGCAAAGTCAAGGAACTTAACGCTCTTCAGGTTCACAGTTCCAGACCAATGGGGTCCAACACACATTCCAAAACAATCCTTACAGTTCCAGTCGATGCAATTAAATCCCCAAGACTAGAAGTGTATCTCGCCTGGGGCACTGATCAACCACAGACTCGAGCGTGGCATAGAATGCGTCCTTCACGGTGAGATCACTCGCCTCAGTCGGAGCGTTTACAGAGACCAGAAATGACACCCAAGGAGTGACGAATCCTTTGTCTCATAATACGCTCATTGACCGGTGTTACCTCAATTTCATTGGAGTCAGCTTATTGGACACAGCTACACAACTCCTTGGGCATGGTAACCATCAGAGCGACCAGACCAATAGTATGTGTAACCGCCCGCCATGATCTCGCCGCAATCCGGTCTCCGAACCTCAGAGAGTGCTCAATACCGATGTCCAAACGCTGGAGCTCAGATGATAACAGAGACAGGTGATCATCCTCTCTTCGGATAGGACATTCCAGGCACCCACCCGAAGGGACCGCCTCAGGTTAACCCAAGGAGACCGCCGTCTGGTGGACGACACCTCAGCACCACTCCGACATGATTGTGGGATATGGCACAGATACAAATGGCATCCAGGAAAAGTATGAAACAGGCTGATCCCATAACATACAAAAATACCTGGTCAGCCTGCGATGGTGGGACAAAGCATTCGTCACCAATTTTGTCCACGTTGCTGGTGCTTTGGGCGATGATGATTGATCGGTATTTCTGCTCGAGTAATATATTTATATATATATATATTATATATAATATATATATATATATATATATATATATATATATATATATATATATATTAATCTTTTAATTCATTTCTTGAAACATTTATACCATTGCACGATGAAAATATTCTTAGACAAACGTTTTCCCAGTCAAAATGTCAAAGTACCCATCACCTTGGGTCATGAAATCTCTTCTGAGATCAATAAATTGAAGAAAAAAAAATGTATTATTAGTATAAAACTAAGCCAAGTGAATTTGCGAAGCACAAATACAAGATTTATAACAATATGCAAAGAAGTTTATTACTATGCGCAAAAATTTTTTTAATTCTTAGTGCTGGTAATTCAATGATCACAGAAACGGCATAAAAAGTATCTTGAAGGAAATAAATAACGTGTTGTTTTATTTTTTAAAAGGATATGCTTTATTCCAGAAATAAATTTTTATGGTATTTGTATCCAAGACCCTGTTGAGGTTTCCAAAAGTTTTAATACACACATTGTAAACACTGGCCCAAACCTCGCTCAAAATATTCCTGATAATTATTGATGAGCACTTCCATCACTTCTTGAAAGCTCCAAATGCAAACACATTATTTCTTGTTCCAATACATGAAACAGAAATACTCGATATTGTAAATAATCTAAAGATTAAGACTAGTGTTGGTTATGACAATATTATTTATCTCCTTTTGAAAAATGGTGTGATGGAGATTGCCCCACCATTAACACACGTTATGAATCCATTTCTAGTCAATAGCACCATTCCTGCTCAAATGAAAATTGCAAAAATCACACCAATATTTGAAAAAGGCAATCATAAAGAATTGGGAAATAATCGGCCGATATATTTCTTCACCTCCTTGTCAAAAATCTTGGGAAAAAAAAGTCTATTCTCATGCCATAAAATTCCTAAATAATTGTTTGATTCATTGAAATTCACAATTTGGTTTCTGTGAGAAACACATGACAACCCATGTGACGCTGTTCTCCATCGTGTGTGTGTGTGTGTGTGTGTGTGTGTGGTGTGTGTGTGTGTGTGGTGTCGTCGTCAACTCCAAAACCATGACGTCTAGCAGCCTGAAGCTTTGCATGCATACGAAGGAACTCCAAGGAAGTGCCTGAATGAAAATTGGTGTTTGGGTTAATAAAACACCCCTTTTGAAATAATTAACAGCCTTATTTAATTATGTCCTTTATCAGGCGCATCCTTGGACACCTCGCTCTCTGGGTCATAAGGCGCATCCTCGGTTACCTTGCTTGGGTCTTAATTTGCCATTTTATTCAGCCTGCTCAACAATGCCTTGAGTTGGAACAGGCCGCACAGTTTATTCACGATAAAGTGCTCAAAATGTTTTTGGTTTTCTTTCCACTTTCTTCACTCATATCATCGAATGCCTCATCTTCATACCTATGAATTGCTATATACATCACTTTTGTAAGTGTTATAGTTTTCAAATTAGGAGCTTGGAGTGATGTCCTGCATTATATGATGCGATTCATTTTCCACGATCTACTCACGGACAAATTCAAGTATATAATATAAATATATTTTGAGCTTGGAGATCAGATCACGTGGACTAAATAACTCGAAATCTGAAAATGTTAAGAAATCGGCGATGTTTAGTTTGGATTTCAGACATTATTTTGTTTCCATCTTCACTGTTATTCTATGCAGAATCATTTTGATGAGACAGTATGAATCGTAATTAACCTCCACCACACATCAGCAAAGAGATAAACAGGATTTTCGAGAAAGTCAGTGAGACATATTGATTAAGTTTAGGAATATGGGGCCTGGAGCACTGCCTTGTGGTACTCCAGCCTTGACAAGGAGAGGAGATGAAAGTGGTTCCGTTGAGCCACACATTGACTACGAGAGTGGAGAAAATCAGTAATCAAGAGTGGAGTTGTCTTGGATTCATCGGCAGATAGTTTGGGAGCAAGGCATGATACCAAACTGTAACAAAAGCTTGCGATATGGCCATTTGGAGAGTTGGAGCAGCATGTCCCAGGTGGTGACAAGGTCTGAATTCAAATTGATCATCTGAGATGAGGCTGTTGGGGAAAAGGAATGATTTTATGTCAACTGCAGATTCCATGACCTTGCTGATAATTATGGAAGTACAGTAAGCTAATTGGGCTATAGTTAAGGGGATCCATTTTTGCACATTTTTTGATTGCGGTGATGTTTTTGTGTGTTGCTGTGATGTTGGCTGATTTCCGATTTCCCAGGTGGCAATCGGAGACCAGTCCTGAAGTGTAAAAAAAACTAAAAAAAAAACTCTGAATATGTGAAGCGCGAATGTCTAAGCAGTCACATTTTATGACCTGCGAATACACGGGTTCCACAAATAGCGAATCCGTGAAAAGCGGGGTCTGACAGTACTCATGTTTCAACTTGATATTTGATATGTTACCTCATGCCATAGAATCTTTATTTATCAGAAGCAACAAATTCACCCTTAATCCAACAAGACGGAGTGAAAAAACAAAAACCTTCATTTCCCTTGACCAGAACTGTTTTCTCACAAAATCTTTGATGTTGACAGGACACAAATGCTGGAATTAATTAGATACAAGTCTTAAACAGGTAACGAGCCTACACAGCTTTAAGAAAATTGAAATATCACCTCTTCAATAAATACAGTACATTTAATGATGCTCATGAATAATTCCACCTCTTGACATTTGACATCTGACGCCCGTCTGTTGTTACTGTTGCCCTCGCTGTTGTCGCAATTCAAATATGTGTTTCTTTGCATACTTTGAGATGTCATACTGTGGGCTATTTTATTCTTATTTCAGCTCTTTTGCGAGGTATGTTGCTCTTTTGTTTCTCTTCTTCTCTTTATCATTTTCATTTTTTTAATTTCACTCTTTCTTTGTTGTTGTATGACTTGCAATTTCTTATTCAACTGTTCAAATTAATAATTACAAGATGCTATTCTAATTCCTGAGGAGCTTATTTTCCACAAGCATTGCTTTTTATGAAGTTCCATGTTTCATATTGGCAATTTAAATATCAGTCTCAGAATGATTTATAAATTACAAAATGAACTGTTATGTAGTTTTATGTATGTCGATACTGGTTTTCAATTCTGTTTGTATGAGAACTTCAAGAAACTAGAAGGGCACTCGGTCGAGCGCATACCTCCGCCACGGAATGCCTGATCCACGAGAACATATCGGGCCCATTGCATTTTTAAAATATTGTTACGAATTCTGCGTGTGCGATCGGCCGCGTACCTCTAATGGCAGCCGCGTCGCCCACCGGACGGACAATTCAGTCGTGACCCTCCTGGAACTACCGCCAGGAGCCAGTCACGGGTGGGGATTTAACCTCACCACAACCCAGTCCGCATACTACCGCGCGCAAATAGGGTGAATCTCCGAATGTCGATATACCTAAATACCCGCGCGGTAACCTACCGAGGGGTTGCACCACGCCGTAGGTCAGCTTAGGACACGAACCGCTTAAGCGATTCGTTCCGTACTACAGGGATAACCGAGCGGTGTTATCGCCGACCTCGACAGTTCAGTGATCTTTCTTTACTCGGGTGTTCAAAACCCACTACTCATTCCACGATGCAAGATGGCACTTTCAATGTGTGAAAGGAGGACGCGACGAACGGGATATGTTGCACACAAGGACATTTATTATAGAGCACACGTATTACACACACAACACAAGCAAGGGCAGTCATGCAATTTACAAGCAAGGCAAATAGAAAGCAATACAACGACTACAATTAAATGTACATGCACTTAACAGTTTTACTTAACAGACGGCGCCACGACAACATTCACACAGAACAAAAGAAATGACCCCCTCATAGGCAAGGGGGTAGACGGGGTTCGTAAACCTTTATGGCCTGGGCCGTGGATGACCGAATGGACCCACGAGACGGACGCTGGTTACCTGCACCCTCGTAGTGCGACGGTCGGCGAGCTCTCTCCGGCACTCCTCGCCAGACGCGCAGGTTTGCACCACACCACCGGCAGGGCTGCGCCTCCCATCTGCGTCTCCGAGGTGTCGCCCAGACTCGCCACCGGCCCGCGCTTCACCGACAGGTCGCTCAACGCCAAGACGAGAGGGAGGGAGAGAGAACTCGACCTCGATGACAAAGAACGACGAAGGCCACCCCGACGACAAAGAGAAGAGAGATCCAGCAGGACCCCGACAGAGAGGATGACGTCGACGACCCAGACAAAAAAAGGACTTGACCTCGACCACCAAGACCACCACCAAGAGAGACTGAGCACCACGTGCGGTCCGCCTTATATAGCGCGGGGCTCCGCCCTTCGTTCCTCCCCGTTTCCGGCTCTGCCTCCCTTCGAGAAGGTTCCCGAAAAGGGGCGTTCCCTCATCCCGACCGCCTCACGCCGTGCATCCACCAATCGGCGGCGAGCTGCCCTCCCCTTTCTTCACACCAAGCTTGGGGAAAATAGGCGGAAAAAAACCCCACAGGCCTCAAGAGCTTTTGTTCTGCCAATCCTTCTCGGACGGTTTCCGCCACGGAAACCGTCTTACCGTGGTCCGCGGAGGATGGCGTTCGTAAGCGCGCGTAGTGGCGAAGATGGTGGTGATTGTTGTGGGGTGGTGTGAGCGTGGTGGGCGTTGTGGCGTAGTTGGTGGCGGTTGTTGTTTGCGTGGAGGTTTGTTGCAATGGTGGCTCAAAATAACGATAGATAAAGAAAAACGGCTATCTCAAAGAGTCGCAGCCCGTGAACACGCACGAAGAATTCCCTTTAAACAACGGTGGGACCTATCTGAACACTCACTTACCGGCATAGCTGATCTAAGGAACCTTTTTGGTGTATTGCGAATTTCCACAGCCGTAACACTACCCCCTCCCTTTTTTACAGACTCGTCCCGAGTCGTCGAATTTTCGTGTGCCATCATGTGTAAGTTCTCCCCTAGTACGATTTACCTTCGGATCCCTGAGTGCAACATTCAGTGTATTCGTGTCCCCAAAATAAATAACCTACGGGCTGAGTAACTAACTAAACAAACCCACTCATACAGACGACGTAAATAAATTGCCGGCGCTAAGACAAACATGCCGGGGGCAAGCACAACCATGTAAACCTTAACCTTAACTTATACATTTTACACTAAACCATGGCGCAGGATCGATGGATTCTGCGGAGAAAACAAGAGTTAGCAGGGAGCCAGGCTGCTTAAGCACAGTCCAAGGCCTCCCCCTTCTTAAAATGAATGCAGTGAACAGACAAACGGTGCACGGCCGCCGGTGCAGTCCCGCGTTGCAGCTGCCATCAGAGCAGTCCTGCAACTTGCGCGAGGATCCTGGCGCACATGGCAATGAACAAGGGGGAAATGCAAAACAGAACGGGGCAAAATGAAGGTGGGCAGCAGGCATGCATCATGGCCAAGGTGGCAGGCAAGGCATGGCATGACAAGGCCGCTGTAGCAAAAACAGCCGGCAGATGAAGTGACGCGCACAGGCCTTGAAGCGAAAACAGCCGGCAGACGATCGACCGGCACAGGCCTTGCAGCAAAAACAGCCGGCAGACGATCGACCGGCACAGGCCTTGCAGCAAAAACAGCCGGCAGATGAAACGGCCGGCACCTTACCTTGAAACGGAGGTTGGTGGAGGGAGTGCGATGGTGCTGGCCACTCGGAAGGTGGGGTCGCGACCTACCCTACTGTCTCCCTCCCAACCTATCGCCTTTGCCTGTCTCTGTCCATACCCACCCCCTTAATTTGTCAAAGATCAATTTAGCCCCAACTTATTTTTTGTTTTTATTTTTATTTACTTCCCCCTCTATAACTTGTCCCCTAACCCCTTTATCGTCTTTGTTCGGCTAACCTATAGTCTTCCTAGCCTACTCCCAACCCCTACGTTCCCTTCCTGGAGGGGAATAGGAGAGCTTAGCGTCCTGTGTCGAGGCCCAATGAAAGCCTTCAGAATGCCTCCTCAGACTTCAGCGATCTTAACCCAAAGTGGGTCCAGCGGCCCACAACGAGAGCGAAGGGATGGATGGTGCGCAGGGGTATACTTCCTATCTACCCTAACAATTATTAACCTTAAACTACCCCGGGGCTTTCAACAAGCGCCTCTCGCTTA
>CM068954.1:46940195-46953946 GCA_035128595.1 Eptatretus atami | reverse complement strand
CACGGTCTCATGGCTGGGACGCGTGGCTCCCTTGGCAGGAACTACCCTCTGCCGATTCTCCTACGATGGCCCCCCTGGGCACTACACTACCTCCGAGCCTACCAGCTCCCTAAACTGGGGAGCGCCCTCCCTGGCGACTCCCCACCGATGCCCACGTGGCTTGTTGGCGCCCCGGGTCCCTTTCCGAGGGTCGCCCGTGCCCAGTACACTGCCCCCGTGGCATATGGCGCCAAGAAGAGATAATATTTGCTGTGTTTTAATCCCTTTCCAAAAAGGCACTTTGGAAAAATGAGTCACTATGCTTGATAAAATGCCCAAAAGTGGAATACTTTGTAGAGTCTGAATTTTATAACATTGAGGAATTGCATCAATTTGTTGATGTATCTGCACAATGTTCTGCTGATCTGTTAGGTGGATGAGATATTCACCAGATATAGGCAATGATTTTGACCATGTGGTCATCAGATCACTTATCAGACATGTTGGTTGTATGTGAGGCAGGCATACTGGGGAAATGGTGCCCGATAATTCCACCCCATGATGGAGGTATTGCAAGGTCCATTGAGCAGAATCTGAGCCATGGGCAGAATCGTGGGACGAAGGTCTCGCAGAAACGAGCCCACTCTGCAAAGATATCTATGATGAGATCTACCGTGACTATTTCCGAGACTTGCAGAAGCTGTGTTTTTACAGGTAAAGCTCATTTGGCAAGCATATCATTTCAAGAAAAGTAATGATCTTTCTTTAGTCGATGGGTAATTCCATTGATGTTGCTGTCAGACAAACTGCAGAATTGTCTATTGTTTGCAAGTGATAAAACACCTTCTGATCATTTTATTACGCTCCTGTTGGACTTGTCCGAAATGGGGGCTTATGGATTTGGTCTCGATTTTCATGTGCGTGTGTGCGTCCGCAACCATATCTCGGGCATGTATGGACCAATTTATTCGTACTTGGCACAAACACAACACATGATGGTATACATATGCACATCATTTTGTTTCGCGATGCGATCAAGATGGCCGACTGGCAGCCATTTTCATGAAGAAAACAAACAAACCGGTATCGAACATGTCCTCAACCGTTTCGTGGACATGCATCTACCGATGTTGTTCAAACTTGGCTCACAGGTAATGAATGATGGCTTACATATGCACGTCATTTTGTTTTTCAAAATCAGATCCAACATGGCTGACTGGTGGCTATTTTGTTACTTAAACATGTCCCCAACCATTTATTGGACATGCATGGTCCAATTTTGTTCAAATGTAGCACAATCACAATACACAATAGCATACACTTGCACCTAACTTTATTTTGCGATCTGATTAAAGATGGCTGACTAGTAGCGTGGTGGCCCTTTAACTCCGTACAGCAAAATTACTAAAACAATGGGGGCAAAGACATTGTATTTATTTATTTATTTTATTTTGTATACAATGTGGAGAAGCTAGAACATAGAGTGGATCAGTATGTAACAGTAGAGAGAGAGATTGGGGGGGGTGATGAGTGACAAAAAAGAGCGAGACTTTGAGAAGTAAGGGAGGTGGGAAGGAATCAGGGCAAAGGGAGGACACAAGGTGAACAAGATTGATATAGCCGCAAACTCTGAGGAAGAAAAAAAAAAATTGGAGACTTGGAAAGAGGTGTATTTTGGGGGGAGCAGATGGGTGTCGAAAGATCATGGTTGTGGATGTGTGATGATCTGAGATGTTGACCAGCTGCCTTGAAGCCTTTGAGGGAAGAATGAGATTGAAAAGACTGAGGAAGTTTGTTCTACAGGTGGGGTAAGGGGGAGGAGGATGAGGAATGAGTGAGTGGAGGTGAGCAGTGATTCTGAATTTTGAGAGTTGCACCAGAAGGGGTTACTGGCAGACCACATGCATCCTGCAGAAATTTTGGTGAGAATGGACAGAGCATAGTGGGTGTAAGACCAGAAAGTAGTGGTACAAGACAGAGAGGCCACTGACCTGTCTGTGAGTCAAAGTGATAGGCCAGAGATTTGGCTTCATTGTGGGAGATTCCAATGATTTTGAAGGCCTTTGTTTCCACAGCATCAAGCTAAGCAAGGTGCGAGGCTGGAGTACTATCCCAGAGGGGGTAGCAGTGTTCATCAAGCTGTGGATGAAGGCCTTGTAGGTGGATAGCAGTTCAGGTGTGCCAAGGAAAGACTTTGTATGACAGAGGATGCCCATTCGGTGGGTGGCTTTGGAGGCTAACATTGAATTGTGGTTGCCCAAGAAAAATCATGGCTGATGGTGAGACCCGGGAGTTTGAATGACTGAACTTCCTCAAGAGGATTGTTAAGAAAGTCAACGGGGAGGATTGCCAGATGGTCCTTTCAGAGAGAGATGGTGAGGGTGAGATTTTTGAGGATGGAAAGACATATTCCAAGTGTTTGACCAGCTTGTGATTATATTTAATTTATTTTATTTTCAATGTCTAAATAGAGGGAAGAGGCTGCAGCTTGCCTGTATGAAGGATGAGAGATGTCACGGCAGAGGGTGGAGTCATCAACAGATAGATAAAGAGGATTTTTCCAGAGAGAGAGAGAGAGAGAGATCGTTTATGACGATCAGGAATAGGATTGGAACATAACTCTGACTTGGGCATTCCAGCCTTGACAGGGAGAGGAGAGGAGATGAAAGGATTCCGTTGAGTGCCACACATTGGCTACTAAAGTAGAGGAAGTCAGTAAGCCGTGTGTTGAAATTGGTCTTGGATGCCATAGGCAGAGAGTTTGGAGAGCAGGACAGGATGCCAGATTGTATCAATGGCACAAGATATACCCAGAGAGACGGCCCTGATTTCTTGTCTAAATTGAGGCATCCATCCATTGTTGGGTGAGTGGAAGCAGCATGTCCAAGGTGAAGTGACGTGGTCTGAAACCAAATTGGTGATCTGAGATGAAGTTGTTTGGAAAAGGAAATATTTCATATCAATTGTGATGATTGATTCCATGACATTGCTGATGATTAGAAGTCAGCTGATAAGTCTGTAGTTGAGGGGATCCGTTTTTGCACCTTTTTAATGTGGTGCCGTGATGTGGTTGGACTTCCAAGCAGATGGAAGATGACCTAGTGTAAATAATAGGGTGAAAATGGCAGAGAGGGGATGTGCAAGAGCAGCAGAGTTTGTTTTTAGGGCACGTGAGCTGATGCCATCTAGTCCAGTAGCAGAGTTCAGAATAAAGTTAATGTATTGTTAAAATATATGTATAGTTTCAAATATATCTGGATAGTTTCAAGGTCGATGTGTATTTTATAATTTTTTTTGATAAGTTAAAGGGGAACCAAAAGCTCAGACACCACCTCAACGCTCATCTATCCCTTGATACCCTACCAAATAGATATGATGCATCTGTTTCCGATTTATGAATTATAAAGTACTGCAGGTAAATTTGCGATTAATAGTCAATCTCTTCAGATTAGTCATGACTTCACACCTGGAAGTACACAACCAGACCTGCACTGTGTATGGGAACATTGTGGTATCATTTTACTCAACGGCGTATAAATTTTCGATTCTCCACATTTGCCAAGTCGTTTGCGTCCTTGGTGGTTATAGTAGTATAAACCGAGATGGTTTCTTGCTTCACAATGGCCGAAACGCCCTAAGTTTCCCAGAAATTGGCTGAGGTTTGTCAGAAATACCTGAGTGTGGATCAGGGCTACAAAATGTTTGCTTTTGTTCTCGGAACATGTTACAGAACACTGTAATGAAACAACATAGATGGTTAGATCTTGTGGTTATCTGCCACGATTGAGAGAGGCTGCCATACCCACGATTAAGCGGAACAAACGTTCATCGCTCAAAAGTAAGACAATCTCTATCCAGCTACTGGCAAATATACACGGATGATTTGAGCAGTGAATTAAACACCTGTTGCCATTGCCCGACAATGTCAGGTCAGGTCAGGTATGGGAGCATGCACCAGAGCAGCGCATCGCTGCGTCCACTTTCCGCCGTACTCCAGGGGCCTCCGTCTGGCCATCCACAGGCAGATGCCTGGCCCATCCCATCTCCTTGAGATGCCGATCAACCTGCTGAAACCACATGGCACGTAGTCGGCCCATTGGCCTCCTCCACTCATGAGACTCCTCGCTGAGAGAATCTTGTGAGCAGGATCAGCGTAAGGAAAACGAGCCACATGTCCATACAGCCGCTGCTGACGCTCACAGACTGTGCAGGTAACAAATCTCATTTGAGTCTCTCTCAGCAAACGCTCGTGGACACAAAATCCGACCAGCAATAGCCAAGGATTCTCCGAAGAGACCTCCACCAAAGGAATTAAGTCTCCGTCTCAGATCCCTGGTCGAAGTCCAAGTCTCGCATCCATAGAACAAGACTGGAAGCACCAAGGACCTGAAGACTCGACTTTGTCCTCCTGTACAGGTACCGGCAGCGCCACACCCCATGATCCAGTGAATCCATGACTCCCCAGGCCCGACCCAGACGTCTATTGACCTCTGACTCACAGCCAGCAGAGACATGAATATCACTGCCAAGATAAGTGAATCTCTCCACGACCTCAACATCCTCACCACAAATAGGCACAGACAGGACAGCAGCATCCAAGATGTCATTGAAAGCCTGGATCTTAGTTTTGACACAAGAAACCCGTAATCCGCAGGGCTTCGACTCCTCGTTCAGCACCACGAGGGCCCCAGAAGGATTTCTAAAGTCTCCGCAAAGATGACTGCATCATCTGCGAAATCTAGGTCAGAGATCTTGACATTCCAAATGATGCAACACAGCTTGATCTCTCTGACATCCTTCCCAGAATCCAGTCCATGCAAGTGCTGAAAAGTGTGGGGGCCAGTACACACCCCTGACGAACTCTAGTAACAACTGGAAATAAGTCAGAGATGGTGTCACCACATCTCACAGCACTCTCAATACCAGAGTAGAGTTCAGACATCAGATCGATCAGTTTTGGTGGCTCCCCACGAAGACCAAAAATCCTCCAGAGGGCGTCCAGATTCACTGAATCAAAACCTTTACAGTGATCAACATAGGCTGCAAGCAGCCCCTGCTGAAACTCTCATCTGCGTTCGGTGAGGACCCGAAGAGCAAGGATACGGTCAATCGTTGACCTCTTGGTATAAAGCCTGACTGCTCTGGATGCTGGTGCTCAAGCAGATGGTGATGAACCCTATGAAGAATTATCCGAGAAAAGACCTTGCCCGGCACCGAGAGCAGCGTCACCCCTCAGTAGTTGCAGTCTTGGCGATCACCCTTCCCTTTCCAGAGAGGGACAACAAGGCTCCTCTTCTAGTCAGTTGGGATGATGCCTGTCTTCCAGCAGAGCACAGAACTGCATGCAACGACACGAGTACAGCATTTCCACCAGCCTTGAGGAGTTCAGCATGGATGCCACAGATCCCTGGAGGTTTACCCCATTTCTACCGGTTCACCGCAACCACCTTCCACAAACGAAGGTGGACCACAGTGATTGGAGGGTCAGCAACGGTGATTGTAACACCTGACATCCAACTCGACAGCTGGTGGATCAGCCTGGTACAACCGCTCAAAGTAACCGGCCCAGCGGGCCTTCACTTTGGACTCCTCTGTCAAGAGCCTACCAGCCTCTGCTCTAACTGCAGTACACCGGGGATGGGCTTGGATGAACGCAATGCGTGAATTCCCCTCTAAGCAGGATGGGAATCACTTGACCACAGGTGATGCTCTACCCCCTCACAGATTCCTCGCACATAGCCTCCTTGTCCACCTTAGCACACGTACAGTTTTACGCCTCAGCTCCCTGAACAGGTCAGCTCTGCCCTTCAGCTGCCCTGCGACGCTGGGCATTGGTATCCAGTGTCCCTTGAGACCAAATTCTTCTTCGCCCTACGGTGAGTTCCAAGACATGCACCAGCAACAGCAAGGGCGTTGGTCTGAAGGCACTCCACAACTCTTCAGGATCTCCCAAAGCACCCAGACCCCCCAAATCGCCACTCAGCTTGTTGCCAACTCCTCAGCTGCCCTCTCATCCTTGAGCTCACTAACATCCAGCCTAGGCTGGATGTACCATTCTCCTGGATTTACGGTGCAACGTAAGAGTTGCGACAACAAGCCGTGGTCAGTATTGAGGAACTGAGCACTCCGGTAGACCCTGCAGTTCTGGATCATCCTCCAGTGACCATCAACGAGGTCATGGTCAATCTCCTTTGCCACACCACCAGCGTTGGAATACCAAGTCCAGCGATGAGCCTGTGGCATTGAAACCATGAACCGGCCACCCTAAGTCATGACTTCTTGCAAAGTCAAGGAACTTAACGCTCTTCAGGTTCACAGTTCCAGACCAATGGGGTCCAACACACATCTCAAAACAATCCTTACAGTTCCAGTCGATGCAATTAAATCCCCCAAGACTAGAAGTGTATCTCGCCTGGGGCACTGATCAACCACAGACTCGAGCGTGGCATAGAATGCGTCTTCACGGTGAGATCACTCGCCTCAGTCGGAGCGTTTACAGAGACCAGAGAAATGACACCCAAGGAGTGACGAATCCTTTGTCTCATAATACGCTCATTGACCGGTGTTACCTCAATATCATTGGAGTCAGCTTATTGACACAGCTACAGCAACTCCTTGGGCATGGTAACCATCAGAGCGACCAGACCAATAGTATGTGTAACCGCCCGCCATGATCTCGCCGCAATCCGGTCTCCGAACCTCAGAGATGCTGCAATACCGATGTCCAAACGCTGGAGCTCAGATGATAACAGAGACAGGTGATCATCCTCTCTTCGGGATAGGACATTCCAGGCACCCACCGAAGGGACCGCCTCAGGTTAACCCAAGGAGACCGCCGTCTGGTGGACGACACCTCAGCACCACTCCGACATGATTGTGGGATATGGCACAGATACAAATGGCATCCAGGAAAAGTATGAAACAGGCTGATCCCATAACATACAAAAATACCTGGTCAGCCTGCGATGGTGGGACAAAGCATTCGTCACCAATTTTGTCCACGTTGCTGGTGCTGTTGGGCGATGATGGATTGATCGGTATTTCTGCTCGAGTAATATATTTATATATATATATATATATATATATATATATATATATATATATATATATATATTATATATATATATAATATTAATCTTTTAATTCATTTCTTGAAACATTTATACCATTGCACGATGAAATATTCTTAGACAAACGTTTTCCCAGTCAAAATGTCAAAGTACCCTCACCTTGGGTCATGAAATCTCTTCTGAGATCAATAAATTGAAGAAAAAAAAATGTATTATTAGTATAAAACTAAGCCAAGTGAATTTGCGAAGCACAAATACAAGATTTATAACAATATGCAAAGAAGTTTATTACTATGCGCAAAAATTTTTTTTAATTCTTAGTGCTGGTAATTCAATGATCACAGAAACGGCATAAAAAGTATCTTGAAGGAAATAAATAACGTGTTGTTTTATCTTTTTTAAAAGGATATGCTTTATTCCAGAAATAAATTTTTATGGTATTTGTATCCAAGACCCTGTTGAGGTTTCCAAAAGTTTTAATACACACATTGTAAACACTGGCCCAAACCTCGCTCAAATATTCCTGATAATTATTGATGAGCACTTCCATCACTTCTTGAAAGCTCCAAATGCAAACACATTATTTCTTGTTCCAATACATGAAACAGAAATACTCGATATTGTAAATAACTAAAGATTAAGACTAGTGTTGGTTATGACAATATTATTTATCTCCTTTTGAAATGGTGTGATGGAGATTGCCCCACCATTAACACACGTTATGAATCCATTTCTAGTCAATAGCACCATTCCTGCTCAAATGAAAATTGCAAAAATCACACCAATATTTGAAAAGGCAATCATAAAGAATTGGGAAATAATCGGCCGATATATTTCTTCACCTCCTTGTCAAAAATCTTGGGAAAAAAAAGTCTATTTCATGCCATAAAATTCCTAAATAATTGTTTGATTCATTGAAATTCACAATTTGGTTTCTGTGAGAAACACATGACAACCATGTGACGCTGTTCTCCATCGTGTGTGTGTGTGTGTGTGTGTGTGTGGTGTGTGTGTGTGTGTGGTGTCGTCGTCAACTCCAAAACCATGACGTCTAGCAGCCTGAAGCTTTGCATGCATACGAAGGGAACTCCAAGGAAGTGCCTGAATGAAAATTGGTGTTTGGGTTAATTAAAACACCCCTTTTGAAGAATTAACAGCCTTATTTAATTATGTCCTTTATCAGGCGCATCCTTGGACACCTCGCTCTCTGGGGTCATAAGGCGCATCCTCGGTTACCTTGCTTGGGTCTTAATTTGCCATTTTATTCAGCCTGCTCAACAATGCCTGAGTTGGAACAGGCCGCGACAGTTTATTCACGATAAAGTGCTCAAAATGTTTTTGGTTTTCTTTCCACTTTCTCACTCATATCATCGAATGCCTCATCTTCATACCTATGAATTGCTATATACATCACTTTTGTAATGTTTATAGTTTTCAATTAGGAGCTTGGAGTGATGTCCTGCATTATATGATGCGATTCATTTTCCACGATCTACTCACGGACAAATTCAAGTATATAATTAAATATATTTTGAGCTTGGAGATCAGATCACGTGGACTAAATAACTCGAAAATCTGAAAATGTTAAGAAATCGGCGATGTTTAGTTTGGATTTCAGACATTATTTTGTTCCATCTTCACTGTTATTCTATGCAGAATCATTTTGATGAGACAGTATGAATCGTAATTAACGCTCCACCACAATCAGCAAAGAGATAAACAGGATTTTCGAGAAAGTCAGTGAGATCATTGATTAAGTTTAGGAATATGGGGCCTGGAGCACTGCCTTGTGGTACTCCAGCCTTGACAGGAGAGGAGATGAAAGTGGTTCCGTTGAGCCACACATTGACTACGAGAGTGGAGAAAATCATAATCCAGAGTGGAGTTGGTCTTGGATTCCATCGGCAGATAGTTTGGGGAGCAAGGCATGATACCAAACTGTAACAAAAGCTTGGATATGGCCATTTGGGAGAGTTGGAGCAGCATGTCCCAGGTGGTGACAAGGTCTGAATTCAAATTGATCATCTGAGATGAGGCTGTTGGGGAAAGGAATGATTTTATGTCAACTGCAGATTCCATGACCTTGCTGATAATTATTGGAAGTACAGTAAGCTAATTGGGCTATAGTTAAGGGGATCCATTTTTGCACATTTTTGTGATTGCGGTGATGTTTTTGTGTGTTGCTGTGATGTTGGCTGATTCCGATTTCCCCAGGTGGCAATCGGAGACCAGTCCTGAAGTGTAAAAAAAACTAAAAAAAAACTCTGAATATGTGAAGCGCGAATGTCTAAGCAGGTCACATTTTATGACCTGCGAATACACGGGTTCCACAAATAGCGAATCCGTGAAAAGCGGGGTCTGACAGTACTCATGTTTCAACTTGATATTGATATGTTACCTCATGCCATAGAATCTTATTATCAGAAGCAACCAAATTCACCCTTAATCCACAAGACGGAGTGAAAAAACAAAACCTTCATTTCCCTTGACCAGAACTGTTTTCTCACAAAAATCTTTGATGTTGACAGGACACATGCTGGAATTAATTAGATACAAGTCTTAAACAGGTAACGAGCCTACAAGCTTTAAGAAAATTGAAATATCACCTCTTCAATAAATACAGTACATTTAATGATGCTCATGAATAATTCCACCTCTTGACATTTGACATCTGACGCCCGTCTGTTGTTACTGTTGCCCTCGCTGTTGTCGCAATTCAAATATGTGTTTCTTTGCATACTTTGAGATGTCATACTGTGGGCTATTTATTCTTATTTCAGCTCTTTTGCGAGGTATGTTGCTCTTTGTTTCTCTTCTTCTCTTTATCATTTTCATTTTTTAATTTCACTCTTTCTTTGTTGTTGTATGACTTCAATTTCTTATTCAAGTTCAAATTAATATACAGATGTACGTTTTCTAATTTCCTGAGGAGCTTATTTCCACAAGCATTGCTTTTTATAAGTTCATATTCATTTAATTCAGCTGTCTTATTCTTGCAGACGAATTGTACAATATGTTTTACTATGTCATAACTAATAGGGAATTAAGTCTAAATGCTGTCTTATGTATGGAGAACTTCAGAATACTATTGAGGGCACTCGTCGAGTCATCTCGCGCACACGGATGACCTGAGTCCCAGAACATATCCGGCATTCGACAGATTTGTTATAAATATGTTACGAAATTCTGGTGTGCGATCGGACGCTGTCTATATGCAGCCCGTCGCCCACCGGACGGACATCAGTCGTGACTCCTCGGAAACTACCGCAGGCAGGTCAGCGGGGGTGATTAACCTCACCACAACCCATCGCAACCTACTCCGGCGTCGAGAATATGGGATGATATCGATGATAACCTAAATACCCGCGCGGGTAACCTACCGAGGGTTGCACCAGCCGAGTAGTCAGGCTTAGGACACGAACCGCTTAAGCGATGTCGTCACTACCTACGAGGGATGACGCTCGACGCCGTGTATCATCCGACCTCGACAGTCAGTGATTCTTCTACTCGGGTGTTCAAACCACTACTACCATTCCACGATGCAGATGGCATTCAATGTGGTGAAAGGAGGACGCGACGAACGGGATAGTTGCACACAAGGACATTTATATAGAGCACACGTATTACACCCACACAACACAAGCAAGGGCAGTCATGCAATTTACAGCAAGGCAAATAGAAAGCAATACAACCGACACATTAGAATGTACATGCACTTAACAGTTTTACTTAACAGACGGCGCCACGACAACATTCACACAGAACAAAAGAAATGACCCCCTCATAGGCAAGGGGTAGACGGGTCGTAACCTTTATGGCCGTGGCCGTGGATGACCGAATGGACCCACGAGACGGACGCTGGTTACCTGCACCCTCGTAGTGCGACGGTCGGCGAGCTCTCTCCGGCACTCCTCGCCAGACGCGCAGGTTTGCACCACACCACCGGCAGGGCTGCGCTCCATCTGCGTCTCCGAGTGTCGCCAGACTCGCCACCGGCCCGCGCCTTCACCGACAGTCGCCTCAACCGCAAGACGAGAGGGAGAGAGAACTCGACCTCGATGACAAAGAACGACGAAGGCCACCCGACGACAAAGAGAGAGAGAGATCCAGCAGGACCCCGACAGAGAGGATGACGTCGACGACCCAGACAAAAAAGACTTGACCTCGACCACCAAGACCACCACCAAGAGAGACTGAGCACCACGTGCGGTCCGCCTTATATAGCGCGGGCTCCGCCCTTCGTTCCTCCCCGTTTCCGTCTGCCTCCCTTCGAGAAGGTTCCCGAAAAGGGCGTTCCCTCATCCCGACCGCCTCACGCCGTGCATCCACCAATCGGCGGCGAGCTGCCCTCCCCTTTCCTTCACACCAAGCTTGGGAAAATAGGCGGGAAAAAAACCCCACAGGCCTCAAGAGCTTTTGTTCTGCCAATCCTTCTCGGACGGTTTCGCCACGGAAACCGTCTTACCGTGGTCCGCGAGGATGGCGTTCGTAAGCGCGCGTAGTGGCGAAGATGGTGGTGATTGTTGTGGGGGTGGTGTGAGCGTGGTGGGCGTTGTGCGTAGTTGGTGCGGTTGTTGTTTGCTGGAGGTTTGTTGCAATGGTGGCTCAAAATAACGATAGATAAAGAAAAAACGGCTATCTCAAAGAGTCGCAGCCGGTGAACACGCACGAAGAATTCCCTTTAAACAACGGTGGGGACCTATCTGAACACTCACTACCGGCATAGCTGATCTAAGGAACCTTTTTGGTGTATTGCGAATTTCCAACCAGCGTAACACTACCCCCTCCCTTTTTTACAGACTCGTCCCGAGTCGTCGAATTTTCGTGTGCCATCATGTGTAAGTTCTCCCCTAGTACGATTTACCTTCGGATCCCTGAGTGCAACATTCAGTGTATTCGTGTCCCCAAATAAATAACCTACGGGCTGAGTAACTAACTAACAACCCACTCATACAGACGACGTAAATAAATTGCCGGCGCTAAGACAAACATGCCGGGGGCAAGCACAACCATGTACAACCTTAACCTTAACTTATACATTTTACACTAAACCATGGCCCAGGATCGATGGATTCTGCGGAGAAAACAAGAGTTAGCAGGGAGCCAGGCTGCTTAAGCACAGTCCAAGGCCTCCCCCTTCTTAAATGAATGCAGTGAACAGACAAACGGTGCACGGGCCGCCGGTGCAGTCCCGTTGCAGCTGCCATCAGAGAGTCCCTGCAACTTGCGCGAGGATCCTGGCGCACTGATGAACAAGGGGGGAAATGCAAAACAGAACGGGGCAAAATGAAGTGGGCAGCAGGCATGCATATGGCCAAGTGGGCAGGCAAGGCATGGCATGACAAGGCGCTGTAGCAAACAGCCGGCAGATGAAGTGACCGGCACAGGCCTTGAAGCGAAAACAGCCGGCAGACGATCGACGGCACAGGCCTTGCAGCAAAAACAGCCGGCAGACGATCGACCGCACAGGCCTTGCAGCAAAAACAGCCGGCAGATGAAACGGCCGGCACCTTACCTTGAAACGGAGGTTGGTGGAGGGAGTGCGATGGTGTGGCCACCGGAGGTGGGCTCGGACCTACCTACGTCTCCCCCAACCTATCGCCTTGCTGTCCTGTCCATACCCCCGCCTTAATTGTCAAGATCAATTTAGCCCCAACTTATTTTTTGTTTTTATTTTTATTTTTACTCGTACCACTACCGTGGGCAGCTGCTCAAGTGCCCATCGCATCGACAGACCCCCCCAAAACAGTCGCAATCAAGCCGACCCGGCTACTAGGCCTGGCCGCACCAAACGTCGACCCAACCGCCCCGGCACAGATCCCACTACCGCCCAGCGCCGGCGAGACCCGGCATCCGTCCTTCAACGGATACTTGCCTGACCTCCGAGCGAGCTGCCACCGCGCTACGGACCACCTACGACCTCCGCCGCCCAACTGTCCCCCCCCCGTCCCTTTACTTCCCCCTCTATACTTGTCCCCTAACCCCCTTTATCGTCTTTGTTCGGCTAACCTATAGTCTTCCTAGCCTACTCCCAACCCTACGTCCCTTCCTGGAGGGGAATAAGGAGAGCTAGCGTCCTGTGTCGAGGCCCAATGAAGCCTCAGAATGGCCCTCCTCAGACTTCAGCGATCTTACCAAAGTGGGTCCAGCGGCCCACAACGAGAGCGAAGGGATGGATGGTGCGCAGGGTATACTTCTATCACCCTAACAATTATTAACCTTAAACTACCCCGGGGCTTTCAACAAGCGCCTCTCGCTTAAATATTGGTTCTAACAACCCAAGATTCCCGTGCCTGTGTTGGTGTCCTCTCAAATTTCGGGCCATGCCCTCGTTTTCCCTCGTGCCCTTGCACGGTCTCATGGCTGGACGCGTGGCTCCCTTGGCAGGAACTACCCTCTGCGATTCTCCTACGATGGCCCCCCTGGGCACTACACTACCTCCGAGCCTACCAGCTCCCTAAACTGGGAGCGCCCTCCCTGGCGACTCCCCACCGATGCCCCACGTGGCTTGTTGGCGCCCCGGGTCCCTTTCCGAGGGTGCGCCCGTGCCCAGTACACTGCCCCCGTGGCATATGGCGCCCCGGGCCCCCGATCATGCGGGCGCACCCGTGCCCATACGCTATCCCGGCCCCCACTGGACCCTTGGCCTACCGCGGCCGACTAGCCGGTGCCTGGGTACCCACTCTGCGACTACTCCACGCA
>CM068954.1:46922869-46939491 GCA_035128595.1 Eptatretus atami | reverse complement strand
GTTTTTGATGCGCGGTGACGTCATGGCTGCACGTGTGGTTGGAATCCGGCAGGAGGTGGATCCCTGCGGATGGTGCCGTCCAGGAGGGACGAGGTACAAGGTGCGTGAACAGCTGCCATGACGTCACGTAAAAGTGCGCAGGTTGCGAGTTTCGCGCTGGTGACGCATAGAAAAAAAAAAAAAGCAAGCCTCGCTTCGGGTGAACAGGATTCCCTGGGCAAGGGGTGGAAGACCCCCCTGACCAGGGCACAGGACACCATTAGTTAGGGGAAGGTTAGTGATAGCTAGACCGGCTCCATGGGGCAGGGATAAGTCCTCATGGGGCCGTGGAATGGATTAGGTAGAGGGAATGTAGTTGAGATTAGTATGGAATATGGGAATTGATTTTTGGATTTGAGGACAGAGACAGACTGTGGATGTGTAGAGGGGACGTAGCTTAGCTACGTAGTGTTAAATGGAACGTGCTGTAGTTTAAGGGACGACGAGGGAGCACGAGGTAGTTAGGGGAATTAGTGAGCAGGATGGAAGAGATCAGCGATGGGTGTGTTGAAGAGTTGTGAGGTGGAAACAAATTGAGTGAGTGAGGCCAGCGGGTCTGTGTGTATGGAGTGATTGTGGAATGCATGGTGCGATGAGTGATTGGGGGAGGAGTGATTCCCACCAAGGGACCCGGGGTCAATGTAAAGTGAGTTAGGGGGTTCGTCAAATTGACAAAATGGAGGTCGTTTTGCTGTTGGAAGGGAAGTAGGCTCGATACCCATTTGGAGGGGTGCAGGAGCCCTGTGACGGGCTGGGAGCGTGGCTGCGAATGGTGAGTATCGCTGAGTGGGTACCAGGCACCGGGCTAGTCGGCGCGGTAGGCCAAGGGTCCAGTGGGGGCCGGATAGCGTAGTGGGCACGGGTGCGCCCGCATGATGCGGGGGCCCGGGGCGCCATATGCCACGGGGCAGTGTACTGGGCACGGGCGACCCTCGGAAAGGGACCCGGGGCGCCAACAAGCCACGTGGGCATCGGTGGGAGTCGCCAGGGAGGGCGCTCCCCAGTTTAGGGAGCTGGTAGGCTCGGAGGTAGTGTAGTGCCCAGGGGGGCCATCGTAGGAGAATCGGCAGAGGGTAGTTCCTGCCAAGGGAGCCACGCGTCCCAGCCATGAGACCGTGCAAGGGCACGAGGGAAAACTGGAGGCATGGCCCGAAATTTGAGAGGACACCAACACAGGCGACGGGAATCTGGGTTGTTAGAACCAATATTTTAAGCGAGAGGCGCTTGTTGAAAGCCCCGGGGTAGTTTAAGGTTAATAATTGTTAGGGTAGATAGGAAGTATACCCCTGCGCACCATCCATCCCTTCGCTCTCGTTGTGGGCCGCTGGACCCACTTTGGGTTAAGATCGCTGAAGTCTGAGGAGGCCATTCTGAGGCTTCATTGGGCCTCGACACGGACGCTAGCTCTCCCTTATTCCCTCCAGGAAGGGACGTAGGGGTTGGGAGTAGGCTAGGAAGACTATAGGTTAGCCGAACAAAGACGATAAAGGGGGTTAGGGGACAAGTTATAGAGGGGAAGTAAAAATAAAAATAAAAACAAAAAATAAGTTGGGGCTAAATTGATCTTTGACAAATTAAGGGGGTGGGTATGGACAGAGACAGGCAAAGGCGATAGGTTGGAGGGGAGACAGTAGGGTAGGTCCGAGCCCACCTTCCGAGTGGCCAGCACCATCGCACTCCCTCCACCAACCTCCGTTTCAAGGTAAGGTGCCGGCCGTTTCATTGCCGGCTGTTTTTGCTGCAAGGCCTGTGCCGTCGATCGTCTGCCGGCTGTTTTTGCTGCAAGGCCTGTGCCGGTCGATCGTCTGCCGGCTGTTTTCGCTTCAAGGCCTGTGCCGGTCACTTCATCTGCCGGCTGTTTTTGCTACAGCGGCCTTGTCATGCCATCCCTTGCCTGCCCACCTTGGCCATGATGCATGCCTGCTGCCCACCTTCATTTTGCCCCGTTCTGTTTTGCATTTCCCCCTTGTTCATTGCCATGTGCGCCAGGATCCTCGCGCAAGTTTGCAGGGACTGCTCTGATGGCAGCTGCAACGCGGGACTGCACGGCGGCCCGTGCACCGTTTGTCTGTTCACTGCATTCATTTTAAGAAGGGGGAGGCTTGGACTGTGCTTAAGCAGCCTGGCTCCCTGCTAACTCTTGTTTTCTCCGCAGAATCCATCGATCCTGGCCATGGTTTAGTGTAATGTATAAGTTAAGGTTAAGGTTGTACATGGTTGTGTTGCCCCCGGCATGTTTTCTTAGCGCCGGCAATTTATTTACGTCGTCTGTATGAGTGGGTTTGTTTAGTTAGTTACTCAGCCCGTAGGTTATTTATTTGGGGACACGAATACACTGAATGTTGCACTCAGGGATCCGAAGGTAAATCGTACTAGGGGAAACTTACACATGATGGCACACGAAATCGACGACTCGGGACGAGTCTGTAAAAAAGGGAGGGGGTAGTGTTACGGCTGTGGAAATTCGCAATACACCAAAAAGGTTCCTTAGATCAGCTATGCCGTAAGTGAGTGTTCAGATAGGTCCCCACCGTTGTTTAAAGGGAATTCTTCGTGCGTGTTCACGGGCTGCGACTCTTTGAGATAGCCGTTTTTCTTTATCTATCGTTATTTTGAGCCACCATTGCAACAAACCTCCACGCAACAACAACCCACCAACTACGCCACAACGCCACCACGCTCACACCACCCCCACAACAATCACCACCATCTTCGCCACTACCGCGCTTACGAACGCCATCCTCCGCGGACCACGGTAAGAGGTTTCCGTGGCGGAAACCGTCCGAGAAGGATTGGCAGAACAAAAGCTCTTGAGGCCTGTGGGGTTTTTTTCCCCGCTATTTTCCCCAAGCTTGGTGTGAAGGAAAGGGGGAGGGCAGCTCGCCGCCGATTGGTGGATGCACGGCGTGAGGCGGTCGGGATGAGGGAACGCCCTTTTCGGGAACCTTCTCGAAGGGAGGCAGAGCCGGAAACGGGGAGGAACGAAGGGCGGAGCCCCGCGCTATATAAGGCGGACGCACGTGGTGCTCAGTCTCTCTTGGTGGTGGTCTTGGTGTCGGGGTCAAGTCCTTTTTTTGTCTGGGTCGTCGACGTCATCCTCTCTGTCGGGGTCCTGCTGATCTCTCTCTCTCTTTGTCGTCGGGGTGGCCTTCGTCGTTCTTTGTCATCGAGGTCGAGTTCTCTCTCCCTCCCTCTCGTCTTGGCGTTGAGCGACCTGTCGGTGAAGGCGCGGGCCGGGTGCGAGTCTGGGCGACACCTCGGAGACGCGATGGAGGCGCAGCCCTGCCGGTGGTGTGGTGCAAACCTGCGCGTCTGGCGAGGAGTGCCGGAGAGAGCTCGCCGACCGTCGCACTACGAGGGTGCAGGTAAAGCGTCCGTCTCGTGGGTCCATTCGGTCATCCACGGCCCAGGCCATAAAGGTTTACGAACCCCGTCTACCCCTTGCCTATGAGGGGGTCATTTCTTTTGTTTGTGTGAATGTTGTCGTGGCGCCGTCTGTTAAGTAAAACTGTTAAGTGCATGTACATTCTAATTGTAGTCGGTTGTATTGCTTTCTATTGGCCTTGCTTGTAAATTGCATGACTGCCCTTGCTTGTGTTGTTGTTGTAATACGTGTGCTCTATAATAAATGTCCTTGTGTGCAACATATCCCGTTCGTCGCGTCCTCCTTTCACCACATTGAAAGTGCCATCTTGCATCGTGGAATGAGTAGTGGGTTTTGAAACACCGAGTAAAGAAGAATCACTGAACTGTCGAGGTCGGCGATAACACCGCTCGGTTATCCCTGTAGTACGGAACGAATCGCTTAAGCGGTTCGTGTCCTAAGCTGACCTACGGCGTGGTGCAACCCCTCGGTAGGTTACCCGCGCGGGTATTAGGTATATCGACATTCGGAGATTCACCCTATTTCGCGCGGGTAGTATGCGGACTGGGTTGTGGTGAGGTTAAATCCCACCCGTGACTGGCTCCTGGCGGTAGTTCCAGGAGGGTCACGACTGAATTGTCCGTCCGGTGGGCGACGCGGCTGCATTAGAGGTACGCGGCCGATCGCACACCAGAATTCGTAACAATATTTTAAAAATGCAATGGGCCCGATATGTTCTCGTGGATCAGGCATTCCGTGGCGGAGGTATGCGCTCGACCGAGTGCCCTTCTAGTTTCTTGAAGTTCTCATACAAACAGAATTGAAAACCAGTTCGACATACATAAAACTACATAACAGTTCATTTTGTAATTTATAAATCATTCTGAGACTGATATTTAAATTGCCAATATGAAACATGGAACTTCATAAAAAGCAATGCTTGTGGAAATAAGCTCCTCAGGAATTAGAATAGCATCTTGTAATTATTAATTTGAAACAGTTGAATAAGAAATTGCAAGTCATACAACAACAAAAGAAAGAGTGAAATTAAAAAATGAAAATGATAAAGAGAAGAAGAGAAAACAAAGAGCAACATACCTCGCAAAAAGAGCTGAAATAAGAATAAATAGCCCACAGTATGACATCTCAAAGTATGCAAAGAAACACATATTTGAATTGCGACAACAGCGAGGGCAACAGTAACAACAGACGGGCGTCAGATGTCAAATGTCAAGAGGTGGAATTATTCATGAGCATCATTAAATGTACTGTATTTATTGAAGAGGTGATATTTCAATTTTCTTAAAGCTGTGTAGGCTCGTTACCTGTTTAAGACTTGTATCTAATTAATTCCAGCATTTGTGTCCTGTCAACATCAAAGATTTTTGTGAGAAACAGTTCTGGTCAAGGGAAAATGAAGGTTTTTGTTTTTCACTCCGTCTTGTTGGATTAGGGTGAATTTGGTTGCTTCTGATAAATAAAGATTCTATGGCATGAGGTAACATATCAATATCAAGTTGAAACATGAGTATGTCAGACCCCGCTTTTCACGGATTCGCTATTTGTGGAACCCGTGTATTCGCAGGTCATAAATGTGACCTGCTTAGACATTCGCGCTTCACATATTCAGATTTTTTTTTTAGTTTTTTTTACACTTCAGGACTGGTCTCCGATTGCCACCTGGGAAATCGGAAATCAGCCAACATCACAGCAACACAACAAAACATCACGCAATCACAAAAATGTGCAAAAAGGATCCCCTTAACTATAGCCCAATTAGCTTACTGTACTTCCAATAATTATCAGCAAGGTCATGGAATCTGCAGTTGACATAAAATCATTCCTTTTCCCAACAGCCTCATCTCAGATGACAATTTGAATTCAGACCTTGTCACCACCTGGGACATGCTGCTCCAACTCTCCCAAATGGCCATATCGCAAGCTTTTGTTACAGTTTGGTATCATGCCTTGCTCCCCAAACTATCTGCCGATGGAATCCAAGACAACTCCACTCTTGGATTACTGATTTTCTCCACTCTCGTAGTCAATGTGTGGCTCAACGGAACCACTTTCATCTCCTCTCTGTGTCAAGGCTGGAGTACCACAAGGCAGTGCTCCAGGCCCCATATTCCTAAACTTAATCAATGATCTCACTGACTTTCTCGAAAATCCTGTTTATCTCTTTGCTGATGTGTGGTGGAGCGTTAATTACGATTCATACTGTCTCATCAAAATGATTCTGCATAGAATAACAGTGAAGATGGAAACAAAATAATGTCTGAAATCCAAACTAAACATCGCCGATTTCTTAACATTTTCAGATTTCGAGTTATTTAGTCCACGTGATCTGATCTCCAAGCTCAAATAATATTTATATTATATACTTGAATTTGTCCGTGAGTAGATCGTGGAAAATGAATCGCATCATATAATGCAGAACATCACTCCAAGCTCCTAATTTGAAAACTATAACATTACAAAAGTGATGTATATAGCAATTCATAGGTATGAAGATGAGGCATTCGATGATATGAGTGAAGAAAGTGGAAAAAAACCAAAAACATTTTGAGCACTTTATCGTGAATAAACTGTCGCGGCCTGTTCCAACTCAAGGCATTGTTGAGCAGGCTGAATAAAATGGCAAATTAAGACCCAAGCAAGGTAACCGAGGATGCGCCTTATGACCCCAGAGAGCGAGGTGTCCAAGGCGCCTGATAAGGACATAATTAAATAAGGCTGTTATATACTTCAAAAGGGGTGTTTTATTAACCCAACACCAATTTTCATTCAGGCACTTCTTGGAGTTCCCTTCGTATGCATGCAAAGCTTCAGGCTGCTAGACGTCATGGTTTTGGAGTTGACGACGACACCACACACACACACACACACACACACACACACACACAACACACACAATGGAGAACAGCGTCACATGGTTGTCATGTGTTTCTCACAGAAACCAAATTGTGAATTTCAATGAATCAAACAATTATTTAGGAATTTTATGGCATGAGAATAGACTTTTTTTTCCCAAGATTTTTGACAAGGAGGTGAAGAAATATATCGGCCGATTATTTCCCAATTCTTTATGATTGCCTTTTCAAATATTGGTGTGATTTTTGCAATTTTCATTTGAGCAGGAATGGTGCTATTGACTAGAAATGGATTCATAACGTGTGTTAATGGTGGGGCAATCTCATCACACCATTTTTCAAAAGGAGATAAATAATATTGTCATAACCAACACTAGTCTTAATCTTTAGATATTTACAATATCGAGTATTTCTGTTTCATGTATTGGAACAAGAAATAATGTGTTTGCATTTGGAGCTTTCAAGAAGTGATGGAAGTGCTCATCAATAATTATCAGGAATATTTTGAGCGAGTTTTGGGCCAGTGTTTACAATGTGTGTATTAAAACTTTTGGAAACCTCAACAGGGTCTTAATACAAATACCATAAAAATTTATTCTGGAATAAAGCATATCTTTTAAAAAAGATAAAACAACACGTTATTTATTTCCTTCAAGATACTTTTTATGCCGTTTCTGTGATCATTGAATTACCAGCACTAAGAATTAAAAAAAATTTTGCGCATAGTAATAAACTTCTTTGCATATTGTTATAAATCTTGTATTTGTGCTTCGCAAATTCACTTGGCTTAGTTTTATACTAATAATACATTTTTTTTTCTTCAATTTATTGATCTCAGAAGAGATTTCATGACCCAAGGTGATGGGTACTTTGACATTTTGACTGGAAAACGTTTGTCTAAGAATATTTTCATCGTGCAATGGTATAAATGTTTCAAGAAATGAATTAAAAGATTAATATATATATATATATATATATATATATATATATATATATATATATATATATATATATATATATATATATAAATATATACTCGAGCAGAAATACCGATCAATCCATCATCGCCCAACAGCACCAGCAACGTGGACAAAATTGGTGACGAATGCTTTGTCCACCATCGCAGGCTGACCAGGTATTTTGTATGTTATGGGATCAGCCTGTTTATACTTTTCCTGGATGCCATTTGTATCTGTGCCATATCCCACAATCATGTCGGAGTGGTGCTGAGGTGTCGTCCACCAGACGGCGGTCTCCTTGGGTTAACCTGAGGCGGTCCCTTCGGTGGGTGCCTGGAATGTCCTATCCCGAAGAGAGGATGATCACCTGTCTCTGTTATCATCTGAGCTCCAGCGTTTGGACATCGGTATTGCAGCACTCTCTGAGGTTCGGAGACCGGATTGCGGCGAGATCATGGCGGGCGGTTACACATACTATTGGTCTGGTCGCTCTGATGGTTACCATGCCCAAGGAGTTGCTGTAGCTGTGTCCAATAAGCTGACTCCAATGATAATTGAGGTAACACCGGTCAATGAGCGTATTATGAGACAAAGGATTCGTCACTCCTTGGGTGTCATTTCTCTGGTCTCTGTAAACGCTCCGACTGAGGCGAGTGATCTCACCGTGAAGGACGCATTCTATGCCACGCTCGAGTCTGTGGTTGATCAGTGCCCCAGGCGAGATACACTTCTAGTCTTGGGGGATTTAATTGCATCGACTGGAACTGTAAGGATTGTTTTGAGATGTGTGTTGGACCCAATTGGTCTGGAACTGTGAACCTGAAGACGTTAAGTTCCTTGACTTTGCAAGAAGTCATGGACTTAGGGTGGCCGGTTCATGGTTTCAATGCCACAGGCTCATCGCTGGACTTGGTATTCCAACGCTGGTGGTGTGGCAAAGGAGATTTGACCATGACCTCGTTGATGGTCACTGGAGGATGATCCAGAACTGCAGGGTCTACCGGAGTGCTCAGTTCCTCAATACTGACCACCGCTTTGTTGTCGCAACTCTTACGTTGCACCGTAAATCCGGAGAATGGTACAATCCAGCCTAGGCTGGATGTTAGTGAGCTCAAGGATGAGAGGGCAGCTGAGGAGTTGGCGAACAAGCTGAGTGGCGATTTGGGGGGTCTGGGTGCTTTGGGAGATCCTGAAGAGTTGTGGAGTGCCTTCAAGACCAACGCCTTGCTGTTGCTGGTGCATTGTCTTGGAACTCACCGTAGGGCGAAGAAGAATTTTTGTTCTCAAGGGACACTGGATACCAATGCCCAGCGTCGCAGGGCCGGCTGAAGGGCAGAGCTGACCTGTTCAGGGAGCTGAGGCGTAAAACTGTACGTGTGCTAAGGGTGGACAAGGAGGCTATGTGCGAGGAATCTGTGAGGGGGTAGAGCATCACCTGTGGTCAAGTGATTCCCATCCTGCTTAGAGGGGAATTCACGCATTGCGTTCATCCAAGCCCATCCCTCGGTGTACTGCAGTTAGAGCAGAGGCTGGTAGGCTCTTGACAGAGGAGTCCAAAGTGAAGGCCCGCTGGGCCGGTTACTTTGAGCGGTTGTACCAGGCTGATCCACCAGCTGTCGAGTTGGATGTCAGGGTGTTACAATCACCGTTGCTGACCCTCCAATCACTGTGGTCCACCTTCGTTTGTGGAAACGGTGGTTGCGGTGAACCGGTAGAAAATGGGGTAAACCTCCAGGGATCTGTGGCATCCATGCTGAACTCCTCAAGGCTGGTGGAAATGCTGTACTCGTGTCGTTGCATGCAGTTCTGTGCTCTGCCTGGAAGACAGGCATCATCCCAACTGACTAGAAGAGGAGCCTTGTTGTCCCTCTCTGGAAAGGGAAGGGTGATCGCCAAGACTGCAACTACTGAGGGGTGACGCTGCTCTCGGTGCCGGGCAAGGTCTTTTCTCGGATAATTCTTCATAGGGTTCATCACCATCTGCTTGAGCACCAGCATCCAGAGCAGTCAGGCTTTATACCAAAGAGGTCAACGATTGACCGTATCCTTGCTCTTCGGGTCCTCACCGAACGCAGATGAGAGTTTCAGCAGGGGCTGCTTGCAGCCTATGTTGATCACTGTAAAGGTTTTGATTCAGTGAATCTGGACGCCCTCTGGAGGATTTTGGTCTTCGTGGGGAGCCACCAAAACTGATCGATCTGATGTCTGAACTCTACTCTGGTATTGAGAGTGCTGTGAGATGTGGTGACACCATCTCTGACTTTTCAGTTGTTACTAGAGTTCGTCAGGGGTGTGTACTGGCCCCCACACTTTTCAGCACTTGCATGGACTGGATTCTGGGAAGGATGTAGAGGATCAAGCTGTGTTGCATCATTTGGAATGTCAAGATCTCTGACCTAGATTTCGCAGATGATGCAGTCATCTTTGCGGAGACTTTAGAAATCCTTCTGGGGGCCCTCGTGGTGCTGAACGAGGAGTCGAAGCCGCTGGGATTACGGGTTCTTTGGTCAAAACTAAGATCCAGGCTTTCAATGACATCTTGGATGCTGCTGTCCTGTCTGTGCCTATTTGTGGTGAGGATGTTGAGGTCGTGGAGAGATTCACTTATCTTGGCAGTGATATTCATGTCTCTGCTGGCTGTGAGTCAGAGGTCAATAGACGTCTGGGTCGGGCCTGGGGAGTCATGGATTCACTGGATCATGGGGTGTGGCGCTGCCGTACCTGTACAGGAGGACAAAAGTCGAGTCTTCAGGTCCTTGGTGCTTCCAGTCTTGTTTCTATGGATGCGAGACTTGGACTTCGACCAGGGATCTGAGACGGAGACTTAATTCCTTTGGTGCGAGGTCTCTTCGGAGAATCCTTGGCTATTGCTGTCGGATTTTGTGTCCAACGAGCGTTTGCTGAGAGAGACTCAAATGAGATTTGTTACCTGCACAGTCTGTGAGCGTCAGCAGCGGCTGTATGGACATGTGGCTCGTTTTCCTTACGCTGATCCTGCTCACAAGATTCTCTCAGCGAGGAGTCTCATGAGTGGAGAGGGCCAATGGCCGACTACGTGCCATGTGGTTTCAGCAGGTTGATCGGCATCTCAAGGAGATGGGGATGGGCAGGCATCTGCCTGTGGGATGGCCAGACGGAGGCCCCTGGAGTACCGGCGGAAAGTGGACGCAGCGATGCGCTGCTCTGGTGCATGCTCCCATACCTGCTGACCTGACATTGTCGGGCAATGGCAACAGGTGGTTCAATTCACTGCTCAAATCATCCGTGTATATTTGCCAGTAGCTGGATAGAGATTGTCTTACTTTTGAGCGATGAACGTTTGTTCCGCTTAATCGTGGGTATGGCAGCCTCTCTCAATCGTGGCAGATAACCACAAGATCTAACCATCTATGTTGTTTCATTACAGTGTTCTGTAACATGTTCCGAGAACAAAAGCAAACATTTTGTAGCCCTGATCCACACTCAGGTATTTCTGACAAACCTCAGCCAATTTCTGGAAACTTAGGGCGTTTCGGCCATTGTGAAGCAAGAAACCATCTCGGTTTATACTACTAAAACCACCAAGGACGCAAACGACTTGGCAAATTGTGGAGAATCGAAAATTTATAGCCGTTGAGTAAAATGATACCACAATGTATCCATACAAGTGCAGGTCTGGTTGTGTACTTCCAGGTGTGAAGTCATGACTAATCTGAAGAAGATTGCTATTAATCGCAAATTTACCTGCAGTACTTTATAATTCATAAATCGGAAACAGATGCATCATATCTATTTGGTAGGGTATCAAGGGATAGATGAGCGTTGAGGTGGTCTGAGCTTTGGTTCCCCTTTAACTTATCAAAAAAATTATAAAATACACATCGACCTTGAAACTATCCAGATATATTTGAAACTATACATATATTTTAAACATACAATTAACTTTATTCTGAACTCTGCTACTGGACTAGATGGCATCAGCTCACGTGCCCTAAAAACAAACTCTGCTGCTCTTGCACTCCCCTCTCTGCCATTTCACCCTATTATTTACACTAGGTCATCTTCCATCTGCTTGGAAGTCCAACCACATCACGGCACCACATTAAAAAGGTGCAAAAACGGATCCCCTCAACTACAGACTTATCAGCTGACTTCTAATCATCAGCAATGTCATGGAATCAATCATCACAATTGATATGAAATATTTCCTTTTCAAAACTTCATCTCAGATCACCAATTTGGTTTCAGACCACGTCACTTCACCTTGGACATGCTGCTTCCACTCACCCAACAATGGATGGATGCCCTCAATTTCAGACAAGAAATCAGGGCCGTCTCTCTGGGTATATCTTGTGCCGATACAATCTGGCATCCTGTCCTGCTCTCCAAACTCTCTGCCTATGGCATCCAAGACCAATTTCACAAACGGCTTACTGACTTCTCTACTTTAGTAGCCAATGTGTGGCACTCAACGGAATCCTTTCATCTCCTCTCCTCTCCCTGTCAAGGCTGGAATGCCCAGTCAGAGTTATGGTTCCAATCCTATTCCTGATCGTCATAAACGATCTCTCTCTCTCTCTCTCTCTGGAAAATCCTCTTTATCTATCTGTTGATGACTCCACCCTCTGCCGTGACATCTCTCATCCTTCATACAGGCAAGCTGCAGCCTCTTCCCTCTATTTAGACTTGAAAAATAAATAAATTAAAATAAATCACAAGCTGGTCAAACACTTGGAATATGTCTTTCCATCCTCAAAAATCTCACCCTCACCATCTCTCTCTGAAAGGACCATCTGGCAATCCTCCCCGTTGACTTTCTTAACAATCCTCTTGAGGAAGTTCAGTCATTCAAACTCCCGGGTCTCACCATCAGCCATGATTTTTCTTGGGCAAACCACAATTCAATGTTAGCCTCCAAAGCCACCCACCGAATGGGCATCCTCTGTCATACAAAGTCTTTCCTTGGCACACCTGAACTGCTATCCACCTACAAGGCCTTCATCCACAGCTTGATGAACACTGCTACCCCTCTGGGATAGTACTCCAGCTCGACCTTGCTTAGCTTGATGCTGTGGAAACAAAGGCCTTCAAAATCATTGGAATCTCCCACAATGAAGCCAAATCTCTGGGCCTATCATTTGACATCACAGACAGGTCAGTGGCCTCTCTGTCTTGTACCATCTACTTTCTGGTCTTACACCCATGCTCTGTCCATTCTCACCAAAATTTCTGCAGGATGCATGTGGTCTGCCAGTAACCCCTTCTGGTGCAACTCTCAAAATTCAGAATCACTGCTCACCTCCACTCACTCATTCCTCATCCTCCTCCCCCTTACCCCCACTGTAGAACAACTTCCTCAGTCTTTTCAATTCATTCTTCCCTCAAAGGCTTCAAGGCAGCTGGTCACATCTCAGATCATCACACATCCACAACCATGATCTTTTCGAACACCATCTGCTCCCCCCAAATAACACCTTTTCCAAGTCTCCAATTTTTTTTTTTCTTCCTCAGAGTTTGCGGCTATATCAATCTTGTTCACCTTGTGTCCTCCCTTTGCCCTGATTCCTTCCACTCCCTTACTTCTCAAAGTCTCGCTCTTTTTGTCACTCATCACCCTCCCCATCTCTCTTCTACTGTTACATACTGATCCACTCTATGTTCTAGCTTCTCCAACATTGTATACAAAATAAATAAATAAATAAATACAATGTCTTTGCCCCCATTGTTTTAGTATTTTGCTGTACGGAGTTAAAGGGCCACCACGCTACTAGTCAGCCATCTTTAATCAGATCGCAAAATAAAGTTAGGTGCAAGTGTATGCTATTGTGTATTGTGATTGTGCTACATTTGAACAAAATTGGACCATGCATGTCCAATAAATGGTTGGGGACATGTTTAAGTAACAAAATAGCCACCAGTCAGCCATGTTGGATCTGATTTTGAAAAACAAATGACGTGCATATGTAAGCCATCATTCATTACCTGTGGCCAAGTTTGAACAACATCGGTAGATGCATGTCCACGAAACGGTTGAGGACATGTTCGATCCGGTTTGTTTGTTTTCTTCAATGAAAATGGCTGCCAGTCGGCCATCTTGATCGCATCGCGAAACAAAATGATGTGCATATGTATACCATCATGTGTTGTGTTTGTGCCAAGTACGAATAAAATTGGTCCATACATGCCCGAGATATGGTTGCGGACGCACACACGCACATGAAAATCGAGACCAAATCCATAAGCCCCCATTTCGGACAAGTCCAACAGGAGCTAATAAAAGATCATGAAGGTGTTTTATCACTTGCAAACAATAGACAATTCTGCAGTTTGTCTGACAGCAACATCAATGGAATTACCCATCGACTAAAGAAAGATCATTACTTTTCTTGAAATGATATGCTTGCAAATGGCTTTACCTGTAAAAAACACAGCTTCTGCAAGTCTCGGAAATAGTCACGGTAGATCTCATCATAGATATCTTTGCAGAGTGGGCTCGTTTCTGCGAGACCTTCGTCCCAGATTCTGCCCATGGCTCAAGATTCTGCTCAATGGACCTTGCAATACTCCATCATGGGGTGGAATTATCTGGGCACCATTTCCCCAGTATGCCTGCCTCACATACAACCAACATGTCTGATAAGTGATCTGATGACCAACATGGTCAAAATCATTGCCTATATCTGGTGAATATCCATCCACCTAACAGATCAGCAGAACATTGTGCAGATACATCAACAAAATTGATGCAATTCCTCAATGTTATAAAATCAGACTCTACAAAGTATTCCACTTTTGGCCATTTTATCAAGCATAGTGACTCATTTTTCCAAAGTGCCTTTTTGGAAAAGGGATTAAAAACAGCAAATATTAAATGATAAAGGTTGATAATGTGACATCATTAAATCTATATGTACATATTAAGTGCTTACAGGCATACTTGTAGCCATTGTCCTGTTTAGGGTTGTGTGATGCAGTGATCATGATGCCAGCAGAGAGGTTATGGTGCAGGATAGTGTAAGGCTTTTAAAAACACAAACAACAAAAGTCAGAGCAATTATTCGCAGAGGAAGCATCGATACAAAGCTTATAGAACACAAACATAAATGAGGGGGTGCTCAAAACCTTTATGATGAAGGTACTCACAATAGTCCAAGAAACAGCATTTTTTTTTCTTTTTTGGTGTACAAGTACTCAAAATTAGCAAGAATTTTGGACAATTTCAGATCTCTTCAACTTCCAGGATCTTTTCACTTCTTTTTGGAATCTCGGTATTTGGTCATTTTCTTGATTTCTGCATTGTTTAGGCCAAAATCGCTGGGTAATGAAACTCAATTAGAGGGTGTGTGTGTGTGTGGTGTGTGTGTGTGTGTGTGTGTGTGGTGTGTGTGTGGGTGTTGTTGGTTGGTATCTCCATATGTGGGATTCCGAAGGTGGAATAGAGTGCTCCCAGGGTGGGTTCAAAGTATCACCTTCATTTCAGTAAGGAGTCACGATTCATGGACTAAGCTGTGAAGTTTTCTGTTCTCAAACTTTAGTGCCGTGGGCTCTCTTCAGGATCGTCGCCGAGCCTGACGGCTTCCAACGTAGTTTGTTTGTAGTCATATCCCACGGATGGATTTTATATCTCTGTGAGTTATTTGTCATCATTTCTGTAGCTTGGGTGTGTGAGAGGCTGAATTGATTCGAACTTTGGTGAAGATCCTGAATCCGGATAGAATTTTATTTATTTTTTAAAGTGATTCTTTTCCATTGAGAGATAGGGCCAAAACGATACATAGCATGGTATTCCAAAAAGTTGTGGACGAGTTATGACAAAACGAGGTGGATGAGTTGGTTAGGTGATAGAACAAGCCCATTCCATTTTGGTTCAGGTCGGATCCAGATCCAGCCTATCAGTGGGAACAAAACGTAAACTGTTCAGCCTGGTGGAAGTATGCACTCTATTGAGTGCAGTTCTAGATTTTTCTGTTGTTCCAGTGTTTGTCTGGCTTCTTGCTGTTCAAACTTTGAGTGGAAGCAACTATTTTTTTCAAGATATATTATGTGAACTATCTTCTTCTTGCATATGCAGCTTGGTAGCTATCATTTGGTTGGGGCGCGACTATGCCGCTGATGCTGTGCCCCTATACCAGTACACTGGTACTCATTTTGCCGACCTCAGAAAGATGACAGACCGAGTCAACCCACCTGGTGTTAATTCCTTGGCCAACAGGGTTCAAACTCAAAGACCCGAAGATCCAAAGCAGCCACCGACACGAAGCCAATACCAGACTTATATGTGAACTAACCCGCGAGAAAGAATCAATTGTTCACGACCAGTCTTTTTGGGTCCTAAAAGGAGCGGGGGCAATCTAATTTCTTGGAGGACAATAAAAGGACATGAAGGAAAATGGGTAGTGTGAGGCAGGGGCTTGAATTCCAAAGCTGTTGTTTTGCACGCAGGTGCCGGATATGGGAACAAAAGCTATGGGCAACGGTGAAAGTTGCCGAGTGTACAGAAGTGCTTTGATGGAGTGAGGCATCGTGATGAACATATTCAGCAGAATAAGTGTTATGAAGAAAGCACCAAAAGCATGCACATGGCTACAGGCCAAATTACATTGATGTTCATTATTTTGTGTGAACGAGCTGAAATGCATGCACCCTTTGTTGCTGTCACATTCTGCAGAGTTAAAAACAGAGTATGCACTGAAAAAAGCACAACTCAATTGGCATGTTTAAAACCACCAAATATAATAAGACATAATTTCTTAAAATATATATTCTTCGTCAAACATTGGTAAATAAATAATCCAATGTTCTCAAGAATGTGCAGGACACAACTTGGATTTGACAAGGAAAATGATTGTGGAGGAGAGGCAGAAGATTTGTGAAATAAATGTACTCACGACAAACGGAGTTGGTTGTAATCTTGGAGAACAGGAGACAGGATGCCCTGGCTGAGGAACACACAGCAGCAATCTTGGCAAACCCGCAGCAATTTACAGTGGGACAGGGAGCATAACTATCTTTCAAGTTTCATTTGGTTTGCATCAAATACAGGTGAAAGCAAGGCAGGAGGATGCAAACCAATACTAAAGCCTCGCGTTTCGAGGGGTTCCCCACACGAACACATGTGCTCTACCCGTCGGAGCTTCACACACACGCTCGCGTGGAGAACCCATCCGTTCCGAATCCATTTCCCAGCGTACCTTTTGTCCGTCCGCGGAATCGGCAAATCCACCGCGTGCGTTTCCGGACCGGGCTTCACTCCCGCAAGCGCGCACGCGGTGGTCTCGTGCGAAGCACAGCCCGAACCTCGCGCTCGCTGCCTTGCAAACCCGGCGCGGTCCCCATTACAACTACGGCCGCTACTCGGCTTTTGTCCCTCTGTCGTCGTCGTCTCCATTCCATCCACGCACTCCTGCG
>CM068954.1:46896669-46922681 GCA_035128595.1 Eptatretus atami | reverse complement strand
CACACACGGGGTTTCACTCACACACGGCGTGCCGGGAAGCACGCACCCCGGCACACTCGCACCTACACCACTCACACACGGGTTCTCTTCCACACACGGGGTCTCATTCACACCCGGTGTTTCATCCACACACGGGGTCTCTGTCACCCACGCGGTCGCTCCGCTCCACAACGCCCTGCCCCTTACCATGCGCGCGTTGCAGCACGCACTTCACGCACGCTCGTATACACACATTTTGACACCACACACACCGGGACCACATCTCGTAACCACACTGGGGATTCGTGCCACCGCCAAGGTTTCCGGGCCTCTATACCCCCAAGCACGGCGTGCACCCGTTCACAGCATTCGCCCCCTCTACCGTCTCTGACACGACCGAACCCACCTGGTCGTGATCAGCTTCAAGAGAAATAGCGTCTCCCTCCGTTCCCGAAGGAGGCTATCCAGCTGCTCGCACCGGGTCACAAACATTCTGCCAGCTCCCTCTCATGGTCCTCACTACCTCTGTGTGTGTGTGCTCGTTTTTTCCACCCGTCTTTATCGTGTAGTCTCTCCGCTACTCGTTTCCATCTCCCGCGTCTCTGTTAATTCTATTTCCTTTATATATCTCTCTCGTCTCCACGTGTCCTCTTCACGTCGCAGTCACCACATTTACTTTTTCCCTCTGTGTCACCGTCACTTTCTCCGTCACCTTTACGCTTCTCGCCCAACACGTCCCCGAATTAATCTGTCCACCCGCCTCCATTGCGGGCCTGACAGCCGTTGCACTCCCCCCCAGCCGTTCACTCCCAGCACGTGGCGGCGCCATTTTGAGCTCCACTGCCGCGTTTCGCTCCCCACAATTGCCATTATGCCTGCCTGCAGGCCTCGGCCTATTGTGCTGCATCTCTTCCCGCAGTGTTTGCACATTGCCATCCATTTCGCATTCATTCTGTTGCGCATTCGTATCCATCTTGGCTTTTTATTCCTTTTATTTTGTTTTCCCATTTGTTGCGCATCGTTTTCATTCATTAATGGCCTGCAAAATCATGTCGAGGGTACTCGGCTGAGCCGTTCGCCAAGGATTGGTGGGGGGGTTGGTGGAGGAGAGAAGGGGAGTTGTCATACACCGGGCCGCTGCCGCGCCCATTTCGGGTTCTGGTCCGTTTGTGGGGGGAGAAATTGTTCCTGCACAATAAACATTTCCTGCTCAGGGATTTCGTCCTGGCCATGGATTCTACCAATTCTACATCCATCTCTAATACCCCGGCTCCCGTTCGCCTTGAAAGCCATCTTATCCCGTGGAAATAATTTTTAAATCTCTCGAATTTGGGGAACACGGAGGTCGCTTCACTCACCCTGATCCGGTTCCGTGAATTTAGTTGGAGCGGGATGGATTTGAATCCCACTCCCGGCACCACTGTTACGAATTCTGGCCCGCTGTGCGTGCGATCGGCCGCGTACCTCTAATGGCAGCCGCGTCGCCCACCGACGGACAATTCAGTCGTGACCCTCCTGGACACACCAGGAGCCAGTCACGGGTGGGGTTTAACCTCACCACAACCCAGTCCGCATTCTACCGCGCGAAATAGGGTGAATCGCCGAATGTCAGTATACCTAAATACCCGGCGCGGTAACCTACCGAGGGGTTGCACCACGCCGCAGGTGGCTTAGGACACGAACCGCTTAAGCGTTTCGTTCTGTACTCCAGGGATAACCGAGCGGTGTTATCGCCGACCTCGACGGTTCAGTGATTCTTCTTTACTCGGGTGTTCAAAACCCACTACTCATTCCACGATGCAAGATGGCACTTTCAATGTGGTGAAAGGAGGACGCACGAATGGGATACGTTGCACACAAGGACATTTATTATAGAGCACACGTATTACACACACAACACAGCAAGGGCAGTCATGCAATTTACAAGCAAGCGAAATAGAAAGCAATACAACCGACTACAATTAGAATGTACATGCACTTAACAGTTTTACTTAACAGACGGCGCCACGACAACATTCACACAGAACAAAAGAAATGACCCCTCATGAGCAAGGGTAGACGGGGTTCGTAAACCTTTATGGCCTGGCCGTAGATGACCGAATGGCCCACAGACCGACCCTGGTTACCTGCACCCTCGTGATGCTACGGTCGCGAGCTCTCTCCGGCACTCCTCGCCAGACGCGCAGGTTTGCACCACACAACCGCCGGGCTGCGTCTCCGAGGCATCGCCCGGACTCGCCACCGGCCCGCGCCTTCACCGACAGGTCGCTCAACGCCAAGACGAGAGGGAGGGAGAGAGAACTCGACCTCGACGACAAAGAACGACGAAGGCCACCCCGACGACAAAGAGAGAGAGAGAGAGATCCAGCACGACCCTGACAGAGAGATGACGTCGACGACCCAAACAAAAAAAGGACTTGACCTCGACCACCAAGAGAGAGAGACTGAGCCCACGTGCGGTCCGCCTTATATACGCGGGGCTCCGCCCTTGTTCCTCCCCGTTTTCGGTCCGCCTCCCTTCGAGAAGGTTCCCGAAAAGGGGTTCCTCACCCCGACCGCCTCACGCTGTGCATCCACCAATCGGCGGCGAGCTGCCCTCCCCTTTCCTTCACACAAGCGCGGGGAAAATAGGCGGGAAAAAACCCCACAGGCTCACAAGAGCTTTTTTCTGCCAATCCTTCTCGACGGTTTCCGCCACGGAAACTGTCTTACCGTGGTCCGCGGAGGATGGCGTTCGTAATGGGCGTAGTGGCGAAGATGGTGGTGATTGTTGTGGCGGTGGTGAGCGTGGTGGTGTTGTGGCGTAGTTGGTGGCGGTTGTTGTTTGCGTGGAGGTTTGTTGCAATGTGGCTCAAAATAACATAGATAAAGAAAAACGGCTATCTCAAAGAGTCGCAGCCGGTGAACACGAAGAATTCCCTTTAAACAACGGTGGGACCTATCTGAAACTCGCTTACCGCATAGCTAATCAAGGAACTTATGGTGATTTGCAGATTTCCACAGCCGTAACAATATCATGTTATACAGTACTATATCGTTTTGGCCCTAATCTCATCATGGTGAAAATCACTTTAAAAATTAAATAATTCTCGTATCCAGATCCGGATTGGATCTTCAGCAAAATCAATTCAATTCTTCCTTGCCATACAATCAAATCCGTCCACCAAGGTTCTCCGATTCCGTCCACAACTTTTTGAGATATCTTGCTATATATCTTTTTGGCCCTATCTTCTCAATGGGAAGAATCACTTTTTAAAAATTCTAGTCACTGAATCCAGATCTTCACCAAAATCTAATCAGTTTGGCCTTGTCACCACATCCATCCAACCTGTCCACAAAATTTCATCCGGATCTGTCCACAACTTTTTGAATATCTGCACACAAGCAAAAAAACAGAAAGGGGGTGAAATAACCTCCTTCACCTTCGGTGGCGGAGGTATTCAACAAACAAACCTATAATGATTGGTTCATTTAACTGATGATCATGTCCAGAATGTACAAGAAAAAGAATACAAAATAATATAGCGATTAATCCTAAGCCTATTAACCGATTTACAATTAATACAAAATCCCTCCCTTATAAACTATCACATGAACGGAAAATAAAACACCAGAGCTGAAGTATCTTGTGACCAGTGTTTCATCTTCATGAACACTTCGCCTTCTTCCTCTGAATCGCTCACATAAGGCTTGAAACGATAAGGCTCCACAATTCCCCCGGAAATGTTTCCATGACTAATTTTGTCTCCATTTATTTCTTCAAAATCCACTGATCAGTTTCAACATTCCGAGAACCTTCAGAGTTGCTAATGACGGTGGAATCCGTATCGAATCTGAGCTCGACATGCACTGTTGCTCGATGTAAACTCTGTTTGCTCAATACGGATTCCAGATGTGATGTCACTGACAAAATTGAAAATCTACACTGCAGGGCTTTTTTTCGACACTTAGATTGGCAAAAAAAATCAAATTTTTTTTTTCCCTTCAAATTTGACCGTGATTAATGATTCTCAATGATTTTCAGAAAAATAATGTTTGCGTTTGGTTCCCCTTTATGTGTAAAGATGACAATTCTGAAATTTGTGGAATGGGAGTGGAAACTCAAGCTGGATGCAATGATATCACAGTTGTGCAAGGGGTGGTTATGAGTCTACAGTATTTGTTTGTCCATGTACGAACTGTCAGGTCAGGCCAGATCAAATCTGTGACATGGTACACGTACCATGTAAACCTGTTACTAACCTGTTTCATGTTCGGGTTGTCAGCGACTAAATCGTGTCCCCCATCAGTTTCTTGGTGAGGAGGTGTATGGAATGCACACCAGCAAGAATTAAAACGAAACCTGTCAAAGGGCAGAGGAGCTCCTTGTGACCAACGCCATTCATATCTGGTGCCCAACTGTGTCTGTGGACGTCCTCCTGCAGTTAAGTTTCACTCTTTCTGGGAGGTTGGTGCAGGATTTGCACTCCAGCTACCGTAAAACACCTCATTCTGCAAAACACACTTTTCTCCTCTTCCCTATTAAAGGCAGGGTTCAAAAATATACGGTGGCCTGGGTCCAAATGCACCAAAACCTTTGTCCTGTCGCGCGTGTGGCACTTGTGTCAAAATCTTCGATTTATCTTCTTCGCTGATGTGTTTCTTGTTACTTATCATTATGCAATCTCAACCAACGAAACTGCAAAGGGGACTACTGGTCTTACGGGAATGGTTTGCAGCGACTTCACTTGCCCCCTTCCCTGGAGTTTTGAAGGGGACACACGCAAATTATCTTTGTAAATGTGTACCATATAGCGCCGCTTCTGGTGGTGGTGGGAGAGGGTGTTATGAATGATCCTTCAGAACCCTCAATTGTAATAAAGGACTGTGTATATTTTTCACGCTCGCTTAACTATGTTGCTTTAGACTCATTTGACTGCAAAAAAATCCTAAGGAATTCCATGTTTAATCCCATGTATTATTGGCCTTTTTCTGCCTTGGGAGGTGTATATATGTATCGACTGAGCGTCATTCCAACCTTATCAATGGCATTTTCAAAGGCACTTCAAATCGCAAAAGTAATAACAAGAATAATGATAGCATAATAATAATAATATTAACATGACAGCACTGTGATGCAAAATGATAATATACAAAGTAATCAATATTTTCCATAGATAAAAATAATAATGTGATGCCGACCGTGCCCGTAGATATATTCAAATTATCTTATGCAATTAGAATAATGGTAACCCCTAATATCACCCCGACACCGCTAGTTGTCAACACAAACCGTGCAAAAGTTGATCCAGGGTGTCCATTACCAATCAGCTTGTTATCGCTTGCCGAGCCAGCCTCCCTTCTCACCGTTTTGTTGGAGTGCTTGCTTGGCGAATGCTTGACAAGCTGATTGTAATGGAACACACCCAGTGCATGTGCTAGACCGAGCTTAGTTTGTACTCCGAAACGCCGCCTCTGAGTATAGAAGCAAGGCCACAAGCTTGTGATATGCACGCATCACATCGTTAGCCATATGCTGGATGATATAACCCTGTTTTTCATTGCAGCGCCGCAAGCCACTGGCGGCCCCTGGTGCCCTTAAGTGCGGCCCCTGACGTGCAGCCATAATACACAAATGTGAAAACACCCCATCATAATCCGCCAATAAATTGTTATCAAATTGACCAATGGTTTCAATGAGTGTTAACGGTGAACATACTACATCAGGATATGGTTACAGTTGACAAACAATTTGCTGTGCAGCCAGTTACACCACAATGAAGAAGATTGTGGAGGTGAGCCTAATAGCAGCCTTTATGGAGTTCTGCAGATGGTTTTGCGGCGCTCACACTGATGTCTTATCGGCAAAAGTGGCCCACCTCTCAACAATAGTGAAGATCACTGATCTAAAGCATGCATGCGGCGCGGCTTGCGATTGCGCAATGCCCATATGTACAGCGATTTATAGTGCCAGAGATCAGTTACAGTGCGTGACTTCTGATTGGCGTTTTAATTTTAGGAGAGACTGAACTGACCGATTTGATCATATGTGCTGAGACTCCATCTTAGAGAAGACCGCATTTCGGTTTTCCATCGTATGGTGTTGTTTACCAAAGCACATCGGATCCAAAAAAAGAAACGAGCAGAAAAAAGGAAGCAGGTCAAAAGGAATACGAAGTTGGGAAAAGATGAGGAAGATCGACCGTAATGGGAGAGAGGTTTACGTGGCTTGATGAGAGTGATTGGGTGAAATTCTGCAAGGTGTGTAGGGAGGAGATGTGAGAGAAATGGAGGCGGGAAGGAGGTAAAATTGTTTTATACCGGGTCACCAACATTCAAGAAATATAATGTCCAAAAGCACCAGGAAAGTGAAAATCACCAACCACGCAATGGCGGAGAAGAGGCTAGAGAGACGGAGCCTATGACATCTAAAGCAGAAAAAAATATAACAAAAAATGAATAACGAACAAACTACGTCAACTGAAGCATTTGATACGCTCATGGCGATCGCAAAAAAAACTGCCGTCCATTCACAACACACGTTTGGATGTGCCAGCTGGATAAAACAAAAGGTCTGGACATCGAAACACGTATTGCATATAACAAGGCTGCCTAAGTGTTCACACACTTGATAGCCAAGGTAATAATGTGAAGTCAGCTTTTTGGTGAATCTAGTTTGGTTGACCAAGGCCGTATATGAATGAAGGCAGCAGGATAGAAAATGAAAAATGCTGCAAGTCATGTCTGCCTTTCGTGTGCCGGCCAGCACATTCTATAATTTTTGGTCGGCAAATAATTTATGTTAGGCCACAAAATATAATCTTAGGTGGCTCGGTGACGACAAAAAAAAAAAAATGAAGCATGACCCTGAAAGGGTGAGGACAAATGACACCAGCTTCTGCCTTACCTTGACCATAATACTCCTCCACTTCCCTCTGTCCTCAGCCAACTCTCTCTCCACTCTCCGCACCACTCCCATCTATACTCGTGTCCCTCCTCACACAATCTTCCCATTCAACCGCGGTCTACCTCCTTTCAGTCAACCTATCCGCTCTCCTTGCCATTCTCCCCCCATCCGCACCAGTTCCCAGCCACATAAGCTGGCATTTCACCAATCTACCCGCCAAGTTCATCTGCACACTAATCTTCTCCTCAGTTCATCCATCCTTCTTCTATCCACATCTTCACTCCTGCAATCCTCCTGATCCAGTTGTTCTCACAAATCTGCAGGCCGTTGTTTCCAATAATGTCAGAACCACCGCTTCCAGACCAAAAGGTAGGTCAGCATGCCACTCATTTAGAACTTTCCCTTTCAATTTCCTTGATATCTTTCTGTCTGCCATTAATCCTTCCCCTCCTCCATGCACACAACTGAATCCTACAACCTCGCCTTGCTTGGACTTACACCCCAGTCACTATCTTCTACTTATACTCAAACCTACTTCACTGCTGATCTTCCCTCATCCATCCATCCATCCATCCATTGGAACCATACTCTGTTCAAGCGTTGGTGCTGCCTAAGCAGTCTCCTTGGCTATTGGGCACAATCCTGGACATGTCGCCCACTCGACACAGATACCAGCAAGCTGGCACTCCATTTTGCCGACCTCGAAGGAGGTACGCCGAGTTAACCCAACCTGGTATTATTTTCAACAGCTGCGGATTTGAACTCAGGATCCTATGATCCCAAGCCCACACCCTAACCATTAAGCCAACACTAGGCATATCTCCTTCCCCTCTAATCTGATATTCATTTCTCTCCTAACCGACTCACATCACCTCGGTCTTCTCCAAACTCATCTTCAGCCAATGTTTCTCAATGCCTCCTTGCACTTCCCAGTACTTCCTGCATCTCCCACCTACCCTCCACCACAACCAGCAGATCAACCGCATCCAACATCCTCCCCAGACTACCCCTCACGTTTACCTTCCTGCTTACCAGCAACATCACCATGATAACATTAGTGGACTGAGAGCACTTCCCTACCTCAAACCGAAGTTCAGGTTGAACTCCTTAGACATCCTCGACCATCCAATGCTCTTCCCTTAGTTTCCTTGCAACCCTTCCACCAACATAACTTCTGCTTCCGGCATTCCCATCCATCTCGGTGTCACCATCAACATCTCTCTCGAGACAGTGTCTTAGGCCAGCTTCAGGTCCACAAATCCCAATGCCATTTCAACCTTGCACCTCCAACCTCTTCTCCACCAGCTGTTCAGTGTGAACATCCATCTGTCATCCCCCCCTTCTAAACCCTGCTGCTCTTCTCTGATCTCCATCTCTCACACTCTTCCTTATCCTCCCATCCAGAATACTCAACAGCATCTTCATAATGTGACCTAGGAGCGTAATGTCTGACTTCCCCAAATCTTGAACATCACTTCCCCTTTCCATATTGGTGCAATTAACCCTGTCCTCCACTCCTCCAGAACTGACCCCTCTATCACTAACCTTCATTCGGCCTCTTTGTCCAACCGACTGTCATTTCTCCTGCTGCAATCATCGCAAGACTTGGATTCCAATGCGGTGGTGTGGCAAAGGAGATTGACCATAGCTCATTGATGTGCTGGAGGGTGATCCAGATCTGTGGGTCTACCGGAGAGCTCAGTTCCTCAATACCGACACAGGCTTGTTGTAGCAGCTCTGAAGTGCAGCTCAAATCCATGAGATTGATACCATCCCAGCCTTGGCTGAAGGATGAGAATAGCTAAGAGTTTGCAAACATGCTGAGTGGGGTTTGGGGGGGAGTCTGGGTGTTTCATGGAATCCTGAAGAATTGTAGAGTCCCTCAAGACGACCATCCTTAATGTTGCTGGTGGATGTCTGGACCTACCATCAGGTGAAGAACTTTCTCTCCCAAGGGACACTGGATACCACGACCAGGTTGCAGAGCAGGCGTAAAACTGTAACGTGCGCAAGGGCTGACAAGGAGGCCTATATGCGAAGAACGAAGGAGTAGAGCATCACTGTAGTCAGGTGATTCTCGCTATTTACGAGGAATTTGTGCATTGCATTACTCCAAGCCAGTCCCTGCAGTTAGTTGGAGCAGAGGGTGGTGGCCTTCTCACAGAGGCGTCCGAAAGTGAAGGCCCGCTGGGTCGGATACTTTGAGTGGCTGTACCAGCTGACCACGGATGTTGAGTTGGATCTCAGGGTGTAACTATCCCTATTGTTGACCCTCCAATCAACTGTGAACGCCTTCGTTGTGGAAACACAAGTATGTAGTGAACTCGTTGAAGGGGTAAAGCTCGAGATCTGTGGCATCCATGTTGAACTTCTCAAGGCTGGTGGAAATGCTTACTCGTGTCGTTGTATGCAGTTTTTTGCTCTGTTTGAAGCACAGGCATCATCCCAACTGACTGGAAGAGGGGCCTGCTGTCCCTCTGAAAGGGAAGGGTGATCGCCAGGACTGCAACAACAACCAAGGGGTGACACTGCACTCGGTGCTGGGCAAGGTCTTTGCTCGGATAATTTTTGATAGGTTCACCACCATCTGCTTGACCACAGCAGCATCCAGAGCAGTCGGGCTTTACAACCAAACAGATGAACGATTGACTGTTTAATTGCCCTTCGGGTCTACCAAACACAGACGAGAGTTTCAAGGCTGCTCCAGCCTATGTTTGTCTCTGAAATTTTGATTCAGTAATCGGATGCCCTCGGAGGATCTTTGTGTGCCACAAAACTGATCAATATCTGATTTCTGAACTATACTCTGGTAATGAGGTGCTGTGAGGTGTGGTGGTTCCATCTCTGACTTATTTCCAGTTGTTACGCAGTTTGTTATGGAGTAGACTGGCCCCCACACTTTCAGTGCTTGTGTGGACTGGATTCTGGGGAGGAATGTCTGAGAATCAAGCTGCGGTGCATTGTTGGGAATGTCAGATCTCTGACCTTGATTTCACAAATTATGCAGTCATCTTTGCGGAGATGCTGGATATCCTCACAGCGCTCTCGAGCACTGAATGAGGAGTCTGAGCTGCTGGATTACGGGTTTCCGTCAAAACTAAGATCCAAGCTTTCAATGACATCTTAGATGCCGCTATCTTGTCTGTAACTGTTTGTGATGAGGATGTTGAGGTCCAGAAAGATTCACTTTCCTTCGCCGTGATATTCATGTCTCCGCATGTTGTAAGCCAGAGGTCGACAAATGTCTGGGTTGGGCCTAGGGAGTCATGGATTCACTGGATCATGGGTTGCTGTTGTTTGTACCGATGCAGGAGGATGAATCTCCAAGTGTTAAGTTCTTGGTCCTTCCAGTCTTGCTCTGTGGACGTAGACTTGGACTCTGACGAAGTATCTGAGATGGAGACTTAACTCCTTTCGTACCATGTCTCTTTGAAGAATCCTTGGCTGTCGCTGGTCGCTTTGTGTCCAAATGTGCGGTTGCTGAGAGAAACCCAGATAAATTTGTTACCTGTATCATCTGTGAGCATCAGCTGCAGCTGTATGTGGCTCATTTTCCTGGACATGTGGCTAATTTCCTGGTGCTGATCCGCTCACCAGTTCTCTCAGCGAGGCAGCCCTGTGAGTGGAGAGATGCTAACGGACGACCACGTGCCTCCTGGCAGCAGGTTGATCAAATCTCAAGGAGATGTGGATGGCCAGGCAATCTGCCTGGAGGATGGTCAGACGAGGTTCTAGAGTACCGGTGAAAGTGACGCAGCGACTCACTGCTCCGGCGCATGCTCCATACTACCTAACCTCTGGGCCAATTTACCGCAATTTGCTGTGCTGGCTATTTCCATTTTGTGGAATGTCAACGTCGCAATAAAAAAATTTCTATCTTGATCAAATTGATGTAAAATCTAAAATAGCAAGCACTTTCGCCGAGCGAGCATCATATACATCATATGACGTTTGCCAGCTTCGTTACTTACATTGCCTTGGGCTGTGGCGCATCATCGCTCTGCCTTTGCCGGTCGAGGGCGAGTTTGGATTGGGATATTTAAATGACCCAACTTGGTAACAATATGGCAGCAAACAATCTGCTGTGGCTGTGGAACAAGAGTGTTGTGACAAAGTTTCTGGTGAATTAAAATGTTAAACAAGCTGAAATCTAAGATTATTTGGACAGTTTGGTGATGTGTGTTTGATCATGCAAAAAGTTTGGAAATGAATTTGAATTTGAATTTGTAATGGAAATAATCCTGTTCACTGCAACAGTGTTGTAAGTGATCATGTTTATCTTCCATTACCAACTGTGTGCACGTTTGTCTTCCATTAGAAATGTGCAAAAAACTAACTACCCTATGGAACAGTTCATTTATTCATTTTTTTGTTTTTGTTTTTTGCGTGGGCATGCACTCGTGATATTCTCATTCTGATTTTCCACATCCCAAAAAAGATTCAAGTCTTTCTTTTGTGGTAAGCTTGTGACAACAGTGTTTGAGACATTCAGAGTATAAATTTCTTGTCCTTTAATGAAACGATTCGTCTTCTTTCAAATTCAGCGCAAGGATGTTTGGCAGCATCATTTGCGAGGGGTGCGGCTGTGCCGCTGATGCAGTTCCACCTGTCGGTTAAGGCAGGAATTTGGAATTTGGCCATGGTCCTAGCGATAGCTCGCCTACTCTCAGCAAAAACGATTGATGCACCACGACAGCTGTTCCATCCCTCCAATGGTCCTCGATTTTCATCGTGCAATTTCCACCTCTTTGGATTACTAAATAAGCTCGAGGAGGCATCAAGTTTCAATATTTGGTGAACAGAGCATAGCCGTACAGAGCTCAGCAGTGTTCAACTGGACACTTCATATGGCAAATTTTGATTCGTTTTTCTGAAGCTAATTTACTGATGTCTTCTTCCCCACAGCTGTGCATCTCACCATTCCTATTTAATTTCCTGTTTTATTGAATATATATTCCTGAAGTGCTAATGTATTTTTGTCCATCTTTATAAGTCCCCTCCCAGTATTACCGGAGGAGATACTGGCTCTCTGTCTGTCTGTCGTCCCATCTATGGTTTGCCAGACTTTTTTTTCTCATACCCTTGAACATATTCAAGTGAAACTTGGTACATGGCTTTATTATGATAAGTTGCAGAACAAAGTTCGAGTTTCAGGTGTTTCGTCAATTTTTCAGTCATGCCCTTTCGAGACTGAGAAAATATCACAGATTATATTGTACATGGGTCAGTGTTCAACTGCCCTGATCCACCTCTACTCATTTATACCATCGCTGGACAGCTGACCTGACTCCACTGCCAATAAAAACATGCGCTGCCATTGCATAAACAGCACAGATTGTCAGGCCTTAGGCCTGGGTGTTGGTCCATGGCCCAGTGCAATTGCAATGATCCCAGTATATAACCATGATGTATTATATATGCACATAACCATGTGCATGTTTTTGCTTCATGTATGTAGATTGGTTATTTTTAATATGAAAATGGCAAAGCCTAGAAATTAATGAAACGCTGGGTTCGAGTTTCTTCTTCGTTTTGGTTCCAGTATCTGCTCGAACGTGCGTTAACCTCAATCAAATTTTTATCTCCTGAACATTCATTGGACCGGTAGGGGACATGTATTGCAAAAGTAATTCTCGGCTCTTGTTTTTATTTTTCATTCTTGACCCTCTGCCCTTTCCTCTATATGCACCTATTATATTAACTTGCAGGTTCTATTATATTAACTGCCATGAATGTATCTTTGCGTGCAGGAAGTGAATACCAAAGCGTCACTGCGATTTGTACACACATCAGTGCATGGTGTGGCATGTGTTTGTACAGTCAGCTTTGCAGTGTTTGTACTCGACCTGCCAGCTGCCGTACCTAACAATGGATCCTGACCCTGAGTTTCCCACTGTTATCTAACCAATCCAGAGAGGGCAAGGGTGTGCTGGTATGAACGTTTAAAAACACTTATTTTGATTTTTTTTTTTCCACATTGAGGTCGTTAGTAGTCTTGGAGATTCTCATTATAATGAACAGATAGGTTTTGTGAACTGGTCATGTGTGTCAAAAAATTCATTTTTGGGGGACGCTAAACTCATGCTCAGAGCTGCAAGTGAAGCATACGATCATGGCAAAAACACCACTGATTTCAAGAGCTAACCATTAATCACACACCCTCACCATGTTGCCATACTCAAAGTACCCATAGATTGACTTTTAAACTTGAAAAACAACTGAGCCTTTTACACAAGTTTCACAAGACATTACACACATGAATGTTGATACACTGTAACATGGCACGAACGTTCCACTGCCCCAAGAATAACCGTCCCTCACCATCATCAAGGAGTGGGGAGGGATGGGGAGGGGGGGGGGGTGCTTGGGGTATGGTGTTTTCCCTCTTAAAACAATCAATATTCTCTCGGCATTCACATTCTGCAGTTCCATCACATGTACTCGATGATGGCAAGATCTTACTATTCACTTTGTGAAATTCTTGACTTTTGCATTTGCATGATGGCGGTCTTGTGATGCATATCGGTGAGATGTCCATGGAGGAAGAAGAATCCTTGCAGCAGCCAGACCACCATATTTTGACTGAAAGCTTGTGGAAGTTACTCTGAAACCAGACTCTTCCTTGTTGCCTTGATGGCATCTCGTTTAAAAAAAAATTTCTGCTGGTTTGCAGGATCATTCAGAATCTTTTGCTATTCATTGTGTCGAGTTACTTCTTTGTTGTTGTACTGTTTGTTGTATTACATTACTAGAAGCACCCGCTCCTACAGGAGCCGTCAAGGGGGTCACGTTGTTTATTTTATGCCTATTTACTCCAAGGGGTCCAGGATTACCAACCCAAAAAATGGTTGCGATCTGGTTTCAGCCGTTTTGCGTACCTGGGAACAGACAGATTGACAACGGTGAATTAGTAAGATTGTACCATATATTCACTGTATCGGACTCAACTGCACTAACAAATCACTGAATTTTGTCCATAAACATGAATTGCTAGCTCATTTAGTAATCATTTGTGAAGTAATATATTTCCATCACTGTCATGTGATGCAACATGCTGGGACAATTTCGGATTGTTGCCCCAAGTCTCACTATGTACTTGGATATTCACAGGTCCTTCAACTTCTACGTGCAACTAAGTTTGTAATGGGTTTATGTTCAATACAATGCTTTCACCTGCAATGGCCTTCCGTTCTGATTCCCCAATGAGATGCATTCCTTTGGCTGAAGAGTTAGCTTGCTTTTTTGCTTGTTTCCAATAATGCTTTATATATACATGATACAGGTGTTTATAAAGTATTTAGTGCAACTTTAAACTTAATAACTTTGATTACGCATGATAGAGTCCAATCAAACTGTAAACGGTAATAATAAAAGTGCAATTCAAAAGTTTGTTCATTGGTAATGTGTGCTATTGTAAATTCAACAATTCCTCTGGGTTTCTTTCTGAGTTAGCAATTCTGATGAGGCAACATTCACATTCAGTGGAAAAGTCCCCACCACAATTGCCACATTTGGAGGATAAAAACTTCAGGAATCTGGCAACATGAAGACTCACAAAAATCCATGTTGTGTTGCCACTCTCAGGACGTCTGTACATCATTGGTCCTTTCTTCTCTTATTTGCTTTATTTTTTTATTGAAGAAGAACAATCAGTGTACATTGCATTGCAATGTTGCAGAAATTGTTTTGAAACATTCGAATCTCGTAGATTTCAGGGACAAATAGAGTTTGCCAAGCAATGAACAAGACCATCGTTCTTGCCACCTAAGCCTTCGAACGTGCGACTGCTTTTGATGACGTTCACCACAGACAAGTGATCAGTCAGACGTGACCAACTTATTGTGCTACTCAATTTACGACCCTTGTTCCATTTGACTATTTTATTGGGTTTCTTAAACAGTGTGTTACTGTCAAAAACTTTTGATTCAGACCAGGTCACCTCCTCGGACGGTGCTTCTTCGACCTCTCCCATAAGGATGGAGCCCTCAATGTTAGACATGAATCAGGGCCGTCTCTCTCGACTATCTCGAGCTTCGATACAGTCTGGCATGCCACCTTGTCTCTCGAAACTTTCTGCATGGCAATCCCAAGTCCCAACTCCAACATGCCTTATTGACTCCTCTTCCCTAATAGCCAACATGTGCGCACTCAACGACTTCCTTTCAACATCTCCCTTCCCTGTCAACTGGATGCCTCAGCATGTTCTGTCAGTCCTATCTCGACTTCATCAATGCATCTTCTGAATCTCTGGAAAATCCTCTTTTATCCTATTTGCTGATTACCCACCCTCTGCCTGAATCCCTCCATCCTCAACAAAGCAGGCTGCAGCCCTCTCTCCTCCTTGCCAACCCCCTTTTTTTGAAAAAAAAAAAAAAAACACAAGCTGGTCCAACACTTGGATAATTCTCTTTCAAATCCGACAAATCTCACACTTCAACTTCTCTCTCGAAGACGCTCTGGCCAAACTCTCCTATCTACTATTCTTTACAATCCTCTGAGGAAGTGTGTCATTCAAAGTGGTCTACTATCACCAATTTCTTAGGCAAACACAACATTTCAAAGGTGCCTCACTAATGCCAGCCACCAACTGGGATCCTCGTCATATCAAAGTCCTTCCTTGCACATCCTGGGCCCATCCACCAAAGGACTATCATCTGCAGCTGTGTTAGTATTGCTCTCCTCTCTATGAGCTGGATCCCCTGCTCCTATCTTGCGCGCTTGACACTGTGGAAATCCAAGCCTTCAAGATATTCGCAATCTCCCACATGAAGCTGATTCATTGGCATATCACTTCACCATCGCAGACAGTTATTGTTCCTCCATCTCTACACGCTTCTAGTTCTGCACCTAATGCTCTTTCCATGCTTTGTCCTGCCTTCCTTGAATTCCTACGCATAATTAAGATCTGAGTCTTAGAGATCATTGCTGGACCAGACCCTAATGAGAATGCTGTGTCTTGAGACTGCAGCTCTGACAAGGCACGGTGTGCGCGTTTCATCCATTCAAGATGAAAATTGGTCAGCACGAAGACAAGTATAATGAATTCATCCTTTATCTGAATCGATAATTATCAACTCTCCAAAATGCATGACAAGACTTATTAATGTTCAGCCCAACTTGATGCAACACGTGCAATCAGGCTGAACTCCCACCAAAGCAATCATACTCGTCATCAATAAGCTAATGTACAGATGAGAAAACACTCGTCCACCTCATCTCTAGACTTTAGCACATCAATCGTAAAAAGTCTCATCAGACTCCGACTATAGGTGAATAGGAACGTACTCTCAACGTTCACCCTTTCGCTGAATTGCATGCAACTGTGTCGACGTGCTGGTGTCCGAGGGATGTGAAACCTTAATTTTGTTGGTTAATCTGAAGCTAATGAAGATTATATGAATTATTAATGATGGTGAGAATAACACCCAGTGAAGGAAATGTGTCTCCTTCCAAAATTGTGGCATTTAAAGGCAATAATGTGGTTTTCTTGCATAAGTTCTTGTGTTTAAAACAATGTACATAATTAAATAAAGTACATTAACAATGGAATATCTAAATATCCTTTGTTATCAAATAAACTAATGTACCAGCCTGGGACGCATTGGTTTAATCATTTCATTGATGCAAATTACTGTGCAGTTGCTTTGGAAATTATATACTACGATACTAAAAACTAGTAACTATCTGCCACAGCTACACTTGATTTGAGTACCCAACTTTTTTAAGGACGTTGGCTGCTGCTGAAGCGTTTCTTGCGAGAGTTACTGTTATTTTCATTGCCTTCCAGCGTTTGTTAATGCTCTGCCTTTATTGCTGGCGTCAATTGGAACGCAGCACATATCATTTAAGCACGTATTTTAAAGTGGCGTAATGGTTGAGTGTGTCCGCTCTGCAGTCTGGGAGATCAGTGTTCAAACCTGGCCGAGATCTTACCAAAACTTAAAAATGGACGGCTGCTTCCTGATTGATGCCCTCAAGTATTTTTAACGAGGACAACACAAAAAGACCAACAAACCCCTGATGCTGGAAGCATGCAAACCACCCATATAACATGCCAGAAAAGCTTTGGCACACAACCTCTGTAAAAAGAATGTGGACATCAAGAATTAAAAAAAAAATTATTACATGTATGTATGTAGTATGTATATATATATATATATGTTATATGTGCTATTTTCATGGCTGATTGCAATAAATATAACTTGTACTTTGAGGCAAATACGCAACAATGTTGATTGAACAATTTAATCGTAAGACTGACATCCAATTGCGTTGAGGAATCGGGACCGCAACATATGTGATTGGACCAATAGAGGCGCCCTCTTATACCTGAATGAGAAATTCGTGCCATTGTGTTGTTGCTTTCTTTTGGACTTGCACCTTCCTGATGTAGTATGCCTGCTGTTGGCTTAATGTTAGGGTCGCGCTTTGATCCGAAGGGTACCTGAGTTCAATCTCACTCACTCGGTTGAATTAATACCACGGGTGTAACGCGCCTGTCCCTCCGATGGTCGCAAAATGAGTGCACTCTGCATACTGTGTCGGAGTGACGACCGTCCAAGGATTGTAATCCCAATACAAGGAACTTGCTAAGCACACCAACGACTCTGCACAGAGTATGTCCAATCTCCTCCTCCTTCTGATTGTGTATAAAAAATAAATAAATAAAACTTTGATAAAGATGACATCAGCTTACCGATTCTGAAACTCCAGACCGTTTCACTTAATGATTGGATCTAGCTTCTGTAAACTGTGCCGATCTCAGGAAAATTGTGTTATGTCATTGGGATATCGCTGAAAACCCAACTGTTTCTGTTAAAACCTTCAAGAAGGTTATGTTGCTTACCCCATCTGGTCTCGTCTTCAAGTGGTCCAACGCGCAACATTATAGCAAACTCGCAATCAAAATGCTGCTACAATGCTCACTCACCCTCACCATCTATTGAAAAATATCAGCTTCCCTTCCTTGTGTAGATCGAGAACCACATATAATATTCATGTCTATGGTTTATGTACCAAAGTATGCCAATCTAAGATGCTTGATTTAATCTCTATTCAAAACTAGCAAATAACCACCCATGCGCTATGACGTGAATCATTGGGGGGGGAGTGGTAGGGTGGATTGAGTGATGGTGAGAAGAGGGAAAAGAGAGAGGATGCGGGATGGGGAAGGGAAGTAGACATGGGGGAACGCGTTAATATGATTCACACTGTCTCATCAAAATGCTTCTGCATCGAATAACAGTGAAGATGGAAAACAAAATAATGTCGAAAATCAATTTTCTACCACATACGAAAAACCAGCTCAGAATAGCACCACCTGACAGTCCGAGCCAAGCTGTCCAGAGACAAATTCCCGACTGGGCGCATGGAGACGAAACACCGTCCGAACATAACCACCATCCGGATACTGTCCAGAGAGAGTGAGGAGGGGTAGAGGAGGGTGTGGGAGAGAGGTAACTGCACGTATGGAGAGGTAACAGGGATGGACAAAGAAGAGAGCGTGAGGTAGAGGAGATAGTATGGAATTAGAGAGAATATTATGCTTTATGAAACACACACACACAAATTCGGTGCTTGATGCTGGCAATTTTCGGGAATCGGCAGGTTGGATTCAGTGTGATACGACACAGTACATTACTGTAGTACAACCCAAAAACCATGAGAAGACTTTCACCAAAAACAACGTTGCATTATATAGACCATTTCAGGATATATCACAAAATTAACTTAAATAAACAAGCTGCGTGTTGACGGTGAAAAAAAAATTTTGGCTCAGAAATTTAGAAAACGCTTATACGGCAAACGCTCTCAGAAATCGGTGTTATTTCACACGTAGCTCAGGATGACGTGGCGCGGACCACTCGCTCTGAGAGACATGTCTAGTGCTTAAGCACCAAATTTAATGGTTAATAAGGAATGGCTAGCCAGACGTGGCGCATACCATAAGTATCCTTTATTTAAGCGGTCTTCACCCGTTCGCACGCATTAAAGAATAAATGAATTCGTTAAAATATGACTTATCCACAAAAAGAGTTCTGTTTAACAAGAACAACCCTGGAGACATCGCAAGTTACAACCCGTGAAAGTAATATTGCAGATAATCCACCGTTCCTACTTGCTGTGCACGAGTCATGTAGATACATCGGTTCGCGGTCTGCGCAACGTATATAACATTATTATAAAACCATCTGTTTTCATCAGATTGCTTATGACTTCCTGTAGAGCACCTCGCCGAAACTCTTGAAACTATAGATCACGGATCTGCAGCCACGATATAAGCAGTCCTTCTGGGTTTCACGACGCAGGGGGGGGGGCGGGGGTGTCAACAGTAATGCATTAAATCGTTATAGATCAAGTAAGCTGGTAAGGTTGGCACATTCCAAAATCTTTTTGATTCACTCAATATAATTCTCCAAACATTCTGAAATTCCACATTTTCTTGTTATATAGGAGGAGGACCATTGCCTTGCTTGCCCATAATAAATATCGATAATTGGCTTCGTTATATGACTCGTTTTTCTTTAAATTATAGATTCATCCATTTAACACTTATTTAGGTTCGGAGACTATCCGATCCTAAAAAGGCCGAAATAATATTTCGATGACGATACTTAATCTAGCCGTAGAGTAATATAGAATAACTATATATATATGCAGAAATGCTCCGAACCCTAATTTGACAATTTACAGCAAACTTACAAAACGATGTACACAGCGATTCGTAGCTATGATGAACAGGCATTACGAATAGACGAGGAAATGAGGAAAAAAGCTTTGTCATAGAAACGTGCGGCTTCCAATCAAGCGATTGGTTACAGGCCAAAACATGGCAGATATCGACACCCAGCGAGGTTACCCAGGATACCCTTAAGACCCATAAAGATGTGACGTAGAATGGCCTGATAAATAATGCAAAATAGCCTGTGAATTTAAAAAATGGGTGTTTAATAGAGACCAAACCCCAATTTCAGTCATGCACTCCTTGAGCCCCTCTTGTATATGCAAAGTTTAGGCTGCTATTCTTTTATGGTTTCGATGTTAGAAGGACAGACACACACACACACACCACACCACACACACGCACTGACATTCATTAGTATAGATTTGACACAACTCAGGCGACAAATGTTTCACACATGCATATATTATTAAGTGCAAAACTGTTATCCTCTGCTGGAACCTTCTTGTCACCAATTTCTGTTTCAGAACAAATTTTTTCAATACTTTACCACTGCATTATAACTGCCATGCTTCTCTTCGCTACCTCATAACCTCTCAATTCTGAGATAAACTATTGCGGAGCGATGTGGTGTGAGAAGAACTTTGTCTTCTCCTCTCTCGCAATCTCATAAAGTACACAGAGCATTTAAGTGTAAAATACTTTGAAGAGTTTGATCTGCAAATTAAAATCTAAATCAGCATGTGATGACCAATTGAACCCCTTCTTATTAGCTCCCTTTGAAGAACAGAACTATCAATACCCCCGTTCGTAGCTCCTGGAGTGGTGAAATGTTTAGTTTTTGGTGCATTATTCTCCTTCTAAGTTTTATCTACACACTATTTCTTTACTGATACGAAAATACATTATATTGCTTAAAAATTAATTTGTATCAGACTGCCTGCATCTTATAAAAATTTCTAAGAAAGCTTTTAAAAACCGAAAATGTATAAACAGTGCGGCATTGGTGGCTTGACACCAACTCTCTGGTTATTTTTTATTTTGTGACCTATGTGCTCCGACAATATGTAGTTTTACCGATGTTTAAGTACGCAAGGAGGTAGCCAAGGTGTAATTGTCCTGTAGTTTATTTTTATTTTTATCAATTTATTTTGCAAATACCATGGAAAGGACATGTTGTGTGGTTCCTCAACCTGCTTCGCATGACTGCAAATTGCACATGAAAAAGACCGTCGTGTGTAGTGGTCGTTCAGGTTTTGAATGAGGATCCTATTTTGCAGACACTGTCCATAGCGCTAGCAGATAAAAAGGATGCACGTGTGATCCTTGCAATGACTCCGGATCTGACGCCTGGCTATAGCCTGAGCGCCAGGAACGTGGCTCTTGAAAAACAAAATGAGTCAATGTCCTTCTCTTCCATGATCCACTTTCTTGTTCTTTTTCTTCTTTTTTTTTCCACATGACACTTTTTCTGTGCTGTTGTTTTTCTTCCACTCTCCTTTGCTGTGCTACTACTTTCTCATCAGTGGTACTATTCAGGAATAGTGAGTAACGTTACATTCTTTCTCTCCCTGGGGTCTCCCCCCCCTCCCCTCCTGCATTTCATATTCAATCCTCTGATTTTTATTTTTTTATTTTTGGCATATACTTGTAGTTGCACATTAGGTTCTTGTCAGGTTTAAGGGATGTTCTGTGACAAAATTATTTTGTGGAATGATCATTGTGCCCCGTTCTAGTGATTTGTTGGGACACGACGATCGGTCCATCCCATCAGCAAAATCCACATGTCCCGTTTTTTTTGGGGGGGGGGGGATATATAGAGGCGTGTGGAAGAAGCATGAGCCAAATTGGATCAGGATGCCTACGAACAAAGAGGAACAGAAAAGAGAAGGGGGAGACCATTTTTATTATGCAGTTATTTTATACTAGCAAATACAACCGTCACTTCGCTGATGGAAATATTAAGAGGGGAAGAGAGAAAAGGGGAGGGGGAGGGCAATGCAATGCCTCACCATAGCGGTCACTATACACTCTGAGGAGAATTCGTCCAATTCCACGACATTCTTTGACACCCTTCCTCTCCTGACCTCTGGAAGAGTTGTTGAAGGTCAATGGGAGGGGAAGGGAAAACAATACGACAATAAACAATCCAAAAACAACGGTTTTCTTTTTAACCACCGTTCATAGACAACCAATGCAGGAAGTCAGCAAAGCCTGCACTGTGTGTGATCTGGGAGTCATATTTTAGGTGAAACAACAATCAAGTATATTAAAAGTTTCGTTTATTTTTATTTTATGTGTACCTTGAAAACGAAAACGCATAAGATAATCTGATCTGTTTGATTATTTGTTTTTTAAATTGGTGGCCCCTTATATGAACTTTCGAGAGCATTACTTGGTTCCTCTCAGAAACACAAGGTAGTAACAGTCATCACTACGAGATTTTTGAATGGTGCCTATTTTCTATCTCTGGGCCATTTCCACAAGCCATAGAATGCCCATTCTTTCTGCAATTGCCCATGCACATTCCATATAAAGGGGGCTTTCCATGCCCCTGGCATTTTCCCAGGAATGGAACGGTTTCTCTGTATTACTTATGGTATTCCGTGTTTTCAGCCAGTTTCTCTTCAATTGAGCATTGAAAAAACTTTTTTTCCAAAGTCCACTTTACGTGTCTAATTATGTGCTGTGTGAGTTTTGACGTCAACAAGTGTCCCTCTATTCATATTCAAAATTTCATCTAAACTATTCACCAACAGTTCACAAGTATGAGCCCTCATGTTGAATATTTTTCTACCTGTCAGAATTTTCTGTCAAGTTTTTGGGGTTCGCCCCAATGACAAAAAGTAGCAAAAAAGCAACCACAAACTGAGCACTTCCAATGGCATTGTCCAAAAAGACCATTAATTAGATTCTTGGCTGATAGTAAAACCTGATACCTATAAAAAGCATATACACCTGCTCTTCATGAAAGAGAAATCCAGGTGAAAGCTAGATCCCTTATTGATTGGCACCTGTTAAATCCACTTCAGTCATGTAGATAAGGGAGGAGATAGCTTCAAGAAGGATTTTTCAGCTTGAACATTAGGACATAGATTGTGTATTGTGCCATTCCGAGTGATAGGAAAGAACAAAAAGATTTAAGTGCCTTTGACGAGATATGGTAGTAAGCTGCCAGGGTCGCACCGGTTTGGAGTGTCACGAAACTGCAACGCTGCTGGGTTGTCACACTCAAAAGTTTCCCGTGTGTACAGTTATCAGAATGGTCACCACCCAAGAGGGACACCAGTCAAAAAGTCATTGATTGAAAAGGCCAAAGAGGCTGACACAAAATTGTGCAAAGCAACAGATGGGCCTCTCATTAGTCAACTGACAGTCCAGTAACAACTTAAAAATGTTGTACCAAAACCTATAAAATTCACAACTCGTACCTTACCAATGGTGTATTGGCAGTCGACGACCACTATGGGGGTGGTGTGTGGTTAATTAAAGAGGGGGATTAAGATCATTTCCCATGTATGATTGCCCCTGTGACCTTACGTTTTTTTGTATTTACAAGCTGCCGTGAAAGAATTACGTTTATATACAACAACAACGTGAACAACTAAGCAAGTCAAATGTGTCCGAGCAGCAGAATCCCCCCTTCCCGTTCTTGCCAACAAGCCATGTCGGGGGTGGAAGGAAGGGTGAGGTTCGAGAGCAGACAGTAGTTTGTGAGAGGCAACGTCTGGATGAAGGATCTGGCTTACTCATCCTCTCAGACGATGAAAATACTGCATGAATTCTCATGTCAATGCTGTAAATGTTGCCCGTGTCTGGGCAGGAGCCGAGTCATGGATTCGCTAGTCATTAACCATGCCTTGTTGACCACTAGAGTGATAAAGATTGAGTTGAGTGTCACATATTCATGGCCATATCTGATAGAAAAAACGAACCAGACCAATCAAAAAAAATTCACACACGTGATCCCTCTAGTCAAATCATCCAAATTTTCAATGCCATATCACATGTTTGGGCAGCCATGTTAGTTTGAAAGACTGAAATTTAAAACCTTTTTCCAAAACCGCTAACGGATCAATGTGGAAAAAAGTTGTTTTTCTTCGAGCAAAGGAGCAGATCACAATTGTATAAGTTCGCATCGATCCTCCATGCGTTTCTGAAATATAATTCTTTAATATATTCCTTGAAACCAATGTGGCTTGCCACACCCGTTACGATGATGTCATTTAAGTCAATAATGCAGCAAAGAAGCAGGAATCATCACTGCAAAGTATAGATGTGATAGGTTAAACAGTTTCTGATAAATACATTGTTAATTATTCCTTAAAACCAAATGTGGCTGCCAATTCATTGACTGATGAGGTCATGTTTTAAAATATTTTGCAGGCAACAGTAGTGGATCATTCACTGCAAGCCTCCTATCGAAAGGATGAGTGTCAGAGAAAAAAAATTTTTAAATACATCGAACATCGGCATGGGGAATAATTCTGTTGAAAAATTTCACATATCAGTCACATGGTCTTTCAAGCAATGTTGGACAAAAAAAAAAAAACCTCATCCGATAACGCGAAACTCCAAAACGTGATCGCACCCCCATTCTAATTTTGATTTGATAAAGAGACGTCGTGGGTCAGGTGTCCAATCGAAGCAGGGTTGTTATCAAGTGGGGGGCATGGTTGTTTTTCTTTTCCACCATAGAAATTTCACGAAATTTTCACCATAGATGCGACAACTCATGTGGAAGGTTTTGTGATGACTAATGACGTCAAGTAATTCATGTGGGTTGCAGCCTGTTGGTAAAAACAGGAAAAACTTTGGACCTCTGTATCTCTGAAAACCGCTCCATGGGAAATCGAGTTTGATTTTTTGTTTTGATTATACCACTAGTGTGGCTTCATGACGTCATAATTGCACATGTCTAATGCTTTATCCGATTATATGAACATTTTGAAGGACATGCCTGGGATAAATGTAATTGGCAAAAAATTGGATGACGTCATCGATCACGTGATTCGGCACCATATGTGTTTTCAACATAAAACCTAAAAAAATCTTCTTCTCTGTAATGGCTGAACAAGAATTGAAGATGAACTTTACAGTATGATTGCCTATCCAGAGGAACAAATAAATTGCCACCTATACATCATAGGTCACATGGTGTGGAAGCTACTGACTTTTGAAGAATTAAACATTTAAACATCTCTCCAGAACGTGCTTGATAGATCAAGGGAAACTCAACTTACCATGTTCCCCAAGCTCTGGGATACCAGGGTGTTAACGAATAATTAATTCACAATGGTCAGCATGCATATTGGTTTGAACGAAATTCTTTGAAGAAATCTTTCTCTTGCATCTTACTTCAATCATCGATGTGAACGTACGTTGCGATCGATAGATATGTGAAATATATGTTTTAAATTCAACCTGATCGACGCATGGTCTGGCAGCCAGAATATTAATATTAAATCTGGGTTCAGGATTTGAATCAAACTTCGATCAAGTATTATAATGATGAAATATGTGGGCGGAGGCAATGTTGCCGACGTTAAGATTTTTCGTTCTAGTTTCGTCTGTGTCAGTTTCACACACAACAACAAGGTAAAGTATTCCGTCGCAGAAGTGAGTCGCTGAAAATGGCAGACACAACGCATGAGCAAAAGGCCTCGTAACATTCATGCATCATTCCTAAAGTCCCGAATTGCAGTTTTCGCCGATGTATCAATGAGTTATTTATTGCCATTTATGAACTAGTACATGCACGTGTGCGTGCCGTACGGTGCAAACAAACAAAAATAATAACTTTCAAACGCGTCGCCAGAAACAACAAATCACAACAGGCCCTTCCTTCGCATCTCACCTGTGCCCGTACGGCTTGCGTAACGTCAAAAAAAAAATAAAAAAAAATTTCAACTGCGAGCAGAAACGACAACCACACAGGCCGTTTCTCGCTCTCGCCGTTCTCAGGACAACAACTTCCACACACAGAGTTAATTAAAATCAAGTTTACACTCCTGTCTTTGCTTCATGACATTCGCTGGCCTATGTAACCGGCAACGGCCCGTGACGTCGTCGTCGCCGGCCGGGCGCCACCGGCCTACGCAGCCACGCCTACGCAGCAACGTGTCATGTCATTGTTGGTAAATAAATGGCCATAACTGGGAATCACTTGTCTGATAATATTCAAAACTTGAAAAGGCACCATCCTCAGTCCCAGCAATAATGCTGGCAAGTTTCAATGAGATCGGACTCGATGGTTTCGAGAAACAGCGTCACTCAACCACACACACACACAACAGATTGCTGGAATTATAGATAGAATGCTATCACTGTTATGAGGAGTTTTGGCAACATTCCAGGCCGGCAGGTTTACCCTCGAGGTATTGCACACCCATACTTGACCTTCTGCTTGGGTTTGAATCTCAGCGGGCCTTTAAACTATTTTCCTGTTGTTTCACAGGCAGGGCG
>CM068954.1:46870831-46896473 GCA_035128595.1 Eptatretus atami | reverse complement strand
GTCTCCCTCCGTTCCCGAAGGAGGCTATCCAGCTGCTCGCACCGGGTCACAAAACATTCTGCCAGCTCCCTCTCATGGTCCTCCACTACCTCTGTGTGTGTGTGCTCGTTTTTCACCCCGTCTTTATCGTGTAGTCTCTCCGCTACCGTTTCCATCTCCGCGCGTGCCTCTGTTAATTCTATTTCCTTTATATATCTCTCTGTCTCCACGTGTCCTTTCACGTCGCAGTCACCACATTTACTTTTTCCCTCTGTGTCACCGTCACTTTCTCCGTCACCTTTACGCTTCTCGCCCAACACGTCCCCGAATTAATCTGTCCACCCGCCTCCATTGCGGGCCTGACAGCCGTTGCACTCCCCCCCAGCCGTTCACTCCCAGCACGTGGCGGCGCCATTTTGAGCTCCACTGCCCGCGTTTCGCTCCCCACAATTGCCATTATGCCTGCCTGCAGGCCTCGGCCTATTTGCTGCATCTCTTCCCGCAGTGTTTGCACATTGCCATCCAATTTCGCATTCATTCTGTTGCGCATTCGTATCCATCTTGCTTTTTATTCCTTTTATTTGTTTTCCCATTTGTTGCGCATTCGTTTTCATTCATTATATGGCCTGCAAAATCATGTCGAGGGTACTCGGCTGAGCCGTTCGCCAAGGATTGGTGGGGGGGTTGGTGGAGGAAGAAGGGGAGTTGTCATACACCGGGCCGCTGCCGCGCCCATTTCGGGTTCTGGTCCGTTTGTGGGGGAGAAATTGTTCCTGCACAATAAACATTTCCTGCTCAGGGATTTCGTCCTGGCCATGGATTCTACCAATTCTACATCCATCTCTAATACCCCGGCTCCCGTTCGCCTTGAAGCCATCTTATCCCGTGGAAATAATTTTTAAATCTCTCGAATTTGGGGAACACGGAGGTCGCTTCACTCACCCTGATCCGGTTCCGTGAATTTAGTTGGAGGCGGGATGGATTTGAATCCCACTCCCGGCACCACTGTTACGAATTCTGGCCCGCTGTGGCGTGCGATCGGCCGCGTACCTCTAATGGCAGCCGCGTCGCCCACCGACGGACAATTCAGGTCGTGACCTCCTGGACATCAACCAGGAGCCAGTCACGGGTGGGGGTTTAACCTCACCACAACCCAGTCCGCATTCTACCGCGCGAAATAGGGTGAATCGCCGAATGTCGTATACCTAAATACCCGGCGCGGTAACCTACCGAGGGGTTGCACCACGCCGCAGGTGGGCTTAGGACACGAACCGCTTAAGCGTTTCGTTCTGTACTCCAGGGATAACGAGCGGTGTTATCGCCGACCTCGACGGTTCAGTGATTCTTCTTTACTCGGGTGTTCAAAACCCACTACTCATTCCACGATGCAAGATGGCACTTTCAATGTGGTGAAAGGAGGACGCGACGAATGGGATACGTTGCACACAAGGACATTTATTATAGAGCACACGTATTACACACACAACACAGCAAGGGCAGTCATGCAATTTACAAGCAAGGCAAATAGAAAGCAATACAACCGACTACAATTAGAATGTACATGCACTTAACAGTTTTACTTAACAGACGGCGCCACGACAACATTCAACACAGAACAAAAGAAATGACCCCTCATGAGCAAGGGGGTAGACGGGGTTCGTAAACCTTTATGCGCCGTGGCCGTAGATGACCGAATGGGCCCACGAGACCGACCCTGGTTACCTGCACCCTCGTGATGCTACGGTCGCGAGCTCTCTCCGGCACTCCTCGGCCAGACGCGCAGGTTTGCACCACACAACCGCCGGGCTGCGTCTCCGAGGCATCGCCCGGACTCGCCACCGGCCCGCGCCTTCACCGACAGGTCGCTCAACGCCAAGACGAGAGGGAGGGAGAGAGAACTCGACCTCGACGACAAAGAACGACGAAGGCCACCCCGACGACAAAGAGAGAGAGAGAGAGATCCAGCACGACCCTGACAGAGAGGATGACGTCGACGACCCAAGACAAAAAAAGGACTTGACCTCGACCACCAAAGAGAGAGAGACTGAGCCCACAGTGCGGTCCGCCTTATATACGCGGGGCTCCGCCCTTGTTCCTCCCCGTTTTCGGTCCGCCTCCCTTCGAGAAGGTTCCCGAAAAGGGGCTTCCTCACCCCGACCGCCTCACGCTGTGCATCCACCAATCGGCGGCGAGCTGCCCTCCCCTTTCCTTCACACAAGCGCGGGGAAAATAGGCGGGAAAAAACCCCACAGGCTCACAAGAGCTTTTTTCTGCCAATCCTTCTCGACGGTTTCCGCCACGGAAACTGTCTTACCGTGGTCCGCGGAGGATGGCGTTCGTAAGTGGGCGTAGTGGCGAAGATGGTGGTGATTGTTGTGGCGGTGGTGAGCGTGGTGGTGTTGTGGCGTAGTTGGTGGCGGTTGTTGTTTGCGTGGAGGTTTGTTGCAATGGTGGCTCAAAATAACATAGATAAAGAAAAACGGCTATCTCAAAGAGTCGCAGCCCGGTGAACACGAAGAATTCCCTTTAAACAACGGTGGGACCTATCTGAAATCGCTTACCGCATAGCTAATCAAGGAACTTATGGTGATTTCAGATTTCCACAGCCGTAACAATATCATGTTATACAGTACTATATCGTTTTGGCCCTATCTTCATCATGGTGAAAATCACTTTAAAAATTAAATAATTCTCGTATCCAGATCCGGATTGGATCTTCAGCAAAATCAATTCAATTCTTCCTTGCCATACAATCAAATCCGTCCACCAAGGTTCGTCCGATTCCGTCCACAACTTTTTGAGATATCTTGCTATATATCTTTTTGGCCCTATCTCTCCAATGGGAAGAATCACTTTTTAAAAATTCTAGTCACTGAATCCAGATCTTCACCAAAATCTAATCAGTTTGGCCTTGTCACCCATCCATCCAACCTGTCCACAAAATTTCATCCGGATCTGTCCACAACTTTTTGAAGTATCTGCACACAAGCAAATAAACAGAAAGGGGGTGAAATAACCTCCTTCACCTTCGTGGCGGAGGTATTCAACAAACAAACCTATAATGGATTGGTTCATTTAACTGATGATCATGTCCAGAATGTACAAGAAAAAGAATACAAAATAATTAGCGATTAATCCTAAGCCTATTAACCGATTTACAATTAATACAAAATCCCTCCCTTATAAACTATCACATGAACGGAAAATAAAACTACCGAGCTGAAGTATCTTGTGACCAGTGTTTCATCTTCATGAACACTTCGCCTTCTTCCTCTGAATCGCTCACATAAGGCTTGAAACGATAAGGCTCCACAATTCCCCCGGAAATGTTTCCATGACTAATTTTGTCTCCATTTATTTCTTCAAAATCCACTGATCAGTTTCAACATTCCGAGAACCTTCAGAGTTGCTAATGACGGTGGAATCGGTATCGAATCTGAGCTCGACATGCACTGTTGCTCGATGTAAACTGCTGTTTGCTCAATACGGATTCCAGATGTGATGTCACTGACAAAATTGAAAATCTACACTGCAGGGCTTTTTTTCGACACTTTAGATTGGCAAAAAAAATCAAATTTTTTTTTTCCCTTCAAATTTGACCGTGATTAATGATTCTCAATGATTTTCAGAAAAATAATGTTTGCGTTTGGTTCCCCTTTATGTGTGAAAGATGACAATACTGAAATTTGTGGAATGGGAGTGGAAACTCAAGCTGGATGCAATGATATCACAGTTGTGCAAGGGGTGTATGAGTCTACAGTATTGTTTGTCCCATGTACGAACTGTCAGGTCAGGCCAGATCAAATCTGTGACATGGTACACGTACCATGTAAACCTGTACTAACCTGTTTCATGTTCGGGTTGTCAGCGACTAAATCGTGTCCCCCATCAGTTTCTTGGTGAGGAGGGTGTATGGAATGCACACCCAGCAAGAATTAAAACGAAACCTGTCAAAGGGCAGAGGAGCTCCTTGTGACCAACGCCATTCATATCTGGTGCCCAACTGTGTCTGTGGACGTCCTCCTGCAGTTAAGTTTCACTCTTTCTGGGAGGTTGGTGCAGGATTTGCACTCCAGCTACCGTAAAACACCTCATTCTGCAAAACACACTTTTCTGCCTCTTCCCTATAAAGGCAGGGTTCAAAAATATACGGTGGCCTGGGTCCAAATGCACCAAAACCTTTGTCCTGTCGCGCGTGTGGCACTTGTGTCAAAATCTTCGATTTATCTTCTTCGCTGATGTGTTTCTTGTTACTTATCATTATGCAATCTCAACCAACGAAACTGCAAAGGGGACTACTGGTCTTACGGGAATGGTTGCAGCGACTTCACTTGCCCCCTTCCCTGGAGTTTTGAAGGTGGACACACGCAAATTATCTTTGTAAATGTGTACCATATAGCGCCGCTTCTGGTGGTGGTGGGAGAGGGTGTATGAATGATCCTCAGAACCCTCAATTGTAATAAAGGACTGTGTATATTTTTCACGCTCGCTTAACCTATGTTGCTTTAGACTCATTTGACTGCAAAAAAATCCTAAGGAATTCCCATGTTTAATCCCATGTATTATTGCCTTTTTCTGCCTTGGGAGTGTATATATGTATCGACTTGAGCGTCATTCCACCTTATAATGGCATTTTTCAAAGGCACTTCAAATCGCAAAAGTAATAACAAGAATAATGATAGCATAATAATAATAATATTAACATGACAGCACTGTGATGCAAAATGATAATAACAAAGTAAGTCAATATTTTCCATAGATAAAAATAATAATGTGATGCCGACCGTCCCGTAGATATATCAAATTATCTTATGCAATTAGAATAATGGTAACCCCTAATATCACCCGACACCGCTAGTTGTCAACACAAACTCGTGCAAAAGTTGATCCAGTTGTCCCATTACCAATCAGCTTGTTATCGCTTGCCGAGCCAGCCGTCCCTTCTCACCGTTTTGTTGGAGTGCTTGCTTGGCGAATGCTTGACAAGCTGATTGTAATGGAACACACCCAGTGCATGTGCTAGACCGAGCTTAGTTTGTACTCCGAACGCCGCCTCTGATATAGAAGCAAGGCCACAAGCTTGTGATATGCACGCATCACATCGTTAGCCATATGCTGGAGATATAACCCTGTTTTTCATTGCAGCGCCGCAAGCCACTGGCGGCCCCTGGTGGCCTTAAGTGCGGCCCCTGACGTGCAGCCAATAATACACAAATGTGAAAACACCCCATCATAATCCGCCAATAAATTGTTATCAAATTGACCAATGGTTTCAAATGAGTGTTAACGTGTAACATACTACATCAGGATATGGTTACAGTTGACAAACAATTTGCTGGCAGCCAGTTACACACAATGAAGAAGATTGTGGAGGGAGCCTAATAGCAGCCTTTATGGAGTTCTGCAGATGGTTTTGCGGCGCTCACACTGATGTCTTATCGGCAAAAGTGGCCCACCTCTCAACAATAGTGAAGATCACTGATCTAAAGCATGCATGCGGCGCGGCTTGCGATTGCGCAATGCCCATATGTACAGCGATTTATAGTGCCAGAGATCAGTGTACAGTGCGTGACTTCTGATTGGCTGTTTTAATTTTAGGAGAGACTGAACTGACCGATTTGATCATATGTGCTGAGACTCCATCTTAGAGAAGACGCGCATTTCGGTTTTCCATCGTATGGTGTTGTTTACCAAAGCACATCGGATCCAAAAAAAGAAACGAGCAGAAAAAAGGAAGCAGGTCAAAAAGGAATACGAAGTTGGGAAAAGATGAGGAAGATCGACCGTAATGGGAGAGAGGTTTACGTGGCTTGATGGATGATTGGGTGTAAATTCTGCAAGGTGTGTAGGGAGGAGGATGTGAGAGAAATGGAGGCGGGAAGGAGGTAAAATTGTTTTATACCGGGTGCACCAACATTCAAGAAATATAATGTCCAAAAGCACCAGGAAAGTGAAAATCACCAACACGCAATGGCGGAGAAAGAGGCTAGAGAGACGGAGCCTATGACATCTAAAGCAGAAAAAAATATAACAAAAATGAATGAACGAACAAACTACGTCAACTGAAGCATTTGATACGCTCATGCGATCGCAAAAAAAACTGCCGTCCATTCACACACACGTTTGGATTGCCAGCTGGATAAAACAAAAGGTCTGGACATCGAAACACGTATTGCATATAACAAGGCTGCCTAAGTGTTCACACACTTGATAGCCAAGGTAATAATGTGAAGTCAGCTTTTTGGTGAATCTAGTTTGGTTGACCAAGGCCGTATATGAATGAAGGCCAGCAGGATGAAAATGAAAATGCTGCAAGTCATGTCTGCCTTTCGTGTGCCGGCCAGGCACATTCTATAATTTTGGTCGGCAAATAATTTATGGTTAGGCCACAAAATATAATCTGTTAGGTGGCTCGGTGACGACAAAAAAAAAAAAAATGAAGCATGACCCCTGAAAGGGTGAGGACCAAATGACACCAAGCTTCTGCCTTACCTTGACCATAATACTCCTCCACTTCCCTCTGTCCTCAGCCAACTCTCTTCCACTCTCCGCACCACTCCCCATCTATACTCGTGTCCCTCCTCACACAATCTTCCCATTCAACCGCGGTCTACCTCCTTTCAGTCAACCTATCCGCTCTCCTTGCCATTCTCCCCCCATCCGCACCAAGTTCCCAGCCACATAAGCTGGCATTTCACCAATCTACCCGCCAAGTTCATCTGCACACTAATCTTCTCCCTCAGTTCATCCATCCTTCTTCTATCCACATCTTCACTCCTGCAATCCTCCTGATCCAGTTGTTCTCAAAATCTGCAGCCGTTGTTCCAATAATGTCAGAAACCACCGCTTCCAGACCAAAAGGTAGGTCAGCATGCCACTCATTAGAATTTTCCCTTTCAATTTCCTTGATATCTTTCTGTCTGCCATTAATCCTTCCCCCTCCTCCATGCACACAACTGAATCCTACAACCTGCCTTGCTTGACTTACATCCCCAGTCACTATCTTCTACTTATACTCAAACCTACTTCACTGTCTGATCTTCCCTCATCCATCATCCATCCATCCATTGGACCATACTCTGTCAAGCGTGGTGCTGCCTAAGCAGTCTCCTTGGCTATTGGGCACAATCCTGGACATGTCGCCCACTCGACACAGATACCAGCAAGCTGGCACTCATTTTGCCGACCTCGGAAGGAGTACGCCGAGTTAACCCAACCTGGTATTATTTCAACAGCTGGCGGATTTGAACTCAGGATCCTATGATCCCAAGCCCACACCCTAACCATTAAGCCAACACTAGGCATATCTCCTTCCCCTCTAATCTGATATTCATTTCTCTCCTAACCGACTCACATCACCTCGGTCTTCTCCAAACTCATCTTCAGCCAATGTTTCTCAAATGCCTCCTTGCACTTCCCAGTACTTCCTGCATCTCCCACCTACCCTCCACCACAACCAGCAGATCAACCGCATCCAACATCCTCCCCAGATACCCCTCACGTTTACCTTCCTGCTTACCAGCAACATCACCATGAATAACATTAGTGGACTGAGAGCACTTCCCTACCTCAAACCGAAGTTCAGGTTGAACTCTTAGACATCCTCGACCATCCAATGCTCTTTCCCTTAGTTTCCTTGCAACCCTTCCACCAACATAACTTCTGCTTCCGGCATTCCCATCCATCTCGGTGTCACCATCAACATCTCTCTCGAGACAGTGTCTTAGGCCAGCTTCAGGTCCACAAATCCCAATGCCATTTCACCTTGCACCTCCAACCTCTTCTCCACCAGCTGTCTCAGTGTGAACATCCATCTGTCATCCCCCACCTTCTAAACCCCTGCTGCTCTTCTCTGATCTCCATCTCTCACACCTTCCTTATCCTCCCATCCAGAATACTCAACAGCATCTTCATAATGTGACCTAGGAGCGTAATGTCTGACTTCCCCAAATCTTGAACATCACTTCCCCTTTCCATATTGGTGCAATTAACCCTGTCCTCCACTCCTCCAGAACTGAACCCCTCTATCAATACCTTCAACGGCCTCTTTGTCCAACCGACTGTCATTTCTCCTGCTGCAATCATCGCAAGACTTGGATTCCAATGCGGTGGTGTGGCAAAGGAGATTGACCATAGCTCATTGATGTGCTGGAGGGTATCCAGATCTGTGGGTCTACCGGAGAGCTCAGTTCCTCAATACCGACCACAGGCTTGTTGTAGCAGCTCTGAAGTGCAGCTCAAATCCATGAGATTGATACCATCCCAGCCTTGGCTGAAGGATGAGAGGATAGCTAAGAGTTTGCAAACATGCTGAGTGGGGATTTGGGGGGGAGTCTGGGTGTTTCATGGAATCCTGAAGAATTGTAGAGTCCCTCAAGACGACCATCCTTAATGTTGCTGGTGGATGTCTGGACCTACCATCAGGTGAAGAACTTTCTCTCCCAAGGGACACTGGATACCACGACCAGGTTGCAGAGCAGGCTAAAACTGTACGTGCGCCAAGGGCTGACAAGGAGGCCTATATGCGAAGATCGAAGGAGTAGAGCATCACTGTAGTCAGGTGATTCTCGCTATTTACAGAGGAATTTGTGCATTGCATTACTCCAAGCCAGTCCCTGCAGTTAGTTGGAGCAGAGGGTGGTGGCCTTCTCCAGAGGCGTCCGAAAGGAAGGCCCGCTGGGTCGGATACTTTGAGTGGCTGTACCAGCTGACCCACGGATGTTGAGTTGGATCTCAGGGTGTAACTATCCCTATTGTTGACCCTCCAATCAACTGTGAACGCCTTCGTTTGTGGAAACACAAGTATTAGTGAACTCGTTGAAGGGGTAAAGCTCTGAGATCTGTGGCATCCATGTTGAACTTCTCAAGGCTGGTGGAAATGCTTACTCGTGTCGTTGTATGCAGTTTTTTGCTCTGTTGAAGCACAGGCATCATCCCAACTGACTGGAAGAGGGGCCTGCTGTCCCTCTGAAAGGGAAGGGTGATCGCCAGGACTGCAACAACAACCAAGGGGTGACACTGCACTCGGTGCTGGGCAAGGTCTTTGCTCGGATAATTTTTGATAGGGTTCACCACCATCTGCTTGACCACAGCAGCATCCAGAGCAGTCGGGCTTTACACCAAACAGATGAACGATTGACTGTTTAATTGCCCTTCGGTCCTACCAAACACAGACGAGAGTTTCAAGGCTGCTCGCAGCCTATGTTTGTCTCTGAAAATTGTTTGATTCAGTAATCGGATGCCCTCGGAGGATTCTTGTGGTGCCACAAAACTGATCAATATCGATTTCTGAACTATACTCTGGTAATGAGGTGCTGTGAGGTGTGGTGGTTCCATCTCTGACTTATTTCCAGTTGTTACGAGTTTGTTATGGGAGTAGACTGGCCCCCACACTTTCAGTGCTTGTGTGGACTGGATTCTGGGGAGGATGTCTGAGAATCAAGCTGCGGTGCATTGTTGGGAATGTCAGATCTCTGACCTTGATTTCACAAATTATGCAGTCATCTTTGCGAGATGCTGGATATCCTCACAGCGGCTCTCGAGCACTGAATGAGGAGTCTGAGCTGCTGGATTACGGGTTTCCGTCAAAACTAAGATCCAACTTTCAATGACATCTTAGATGCCGCTATCTTGTCTGTAACTGTTTGTGATGAGGATGTTGAGGTCACAGAAAGATTCACTTTCCTTCGCCGTGATATTCATGTCTCCGCATGTTGTAAGCCAGAGGTCGACAAATGTCTGGGTTGGGCCTAGGGAGTCATGGATTCACTGGATCATGGGTGTGCTGTTGTTTGTACCGATGCAGGAGGATGAATCTCCAAGTGTTAAGTTCTTGGTCCTTCCAGTCTTGCTCTGTGGACGTAGACTTGGACTCTGACGAAGTATCTGAGATGGAGACTTAACTCCTTTCGTACCATGTCTCTTTGAAGAATCCTTGGCTGTCGCTGGTCAGCTTTGTGTCCAAATGTGCGGTTGCTGAGAGAAACCCAAGATAAATTTGTTACCTGTATCATCTGTGAGCATCAGCTGCAGCTGTATGTGCTCATTTTCCTGGACATGTGGCTAATTTTCCTGGTGCTGATCCTGCTCACCAGATTCTCTCAGCGAGGCAGCCCTGTAGTGGAGGATGCTAACGACCGACCACGTGCCTCCTGGTTCAGCAGGTTGATCAAATCTCAAGAGATGTGGATGGGCCAGGCATCTGCCTGGAGGATGGTCAGACGAGGTTCTAGAGTACCGGTGAAAGTGACGCAGCGACTCACTGCTCCGGCGCATGCTCCATACTGACCTAAACCTCTGGGCCAATTTACCGCAATTTGCTGTGCTGGCTATTTCCATTTTGTGGAATGTCAACGTCGCAATAAAAAAATTCTATCTTGATCAAATTGATGTAAAATCTAAAATAGCAAGCACTTTCGCCGAGCGAGCATCATAACATCATATGACGTTTGCCAGCTGTTACTACATTGCCTTGGGCTGTGGCGCATCATCGCTCTCCTTTGCCGGTCGAGGCGAGTTGGATTGGGATATTTAAATGACCCAACTTGGTAACAATATGGCAGCAAACAATCTGCTGTGTGCTGTGGAACAAGAGTGTTGTGACAAAGTTTCTGGTGAATTAAAATGTTAAACAAGCTGAAATCTAAGATTATTTGGACAGTTTGGTGATGTGTGTTTGATCATGCAAAAAGTTTGGAAATGAATTTGAATTTGAATTTGTAATGGAAATAATCCTGTTCACTGCAACAGTGTTGTAATGTATCATGTTTATCTTCCATTACCAACTGTGTGCACGTTTGTCTTCCATTAGAAATGGTGCAAAAAACTAACTACCCTATGGAACAGTTCATTATTCATTTTTTTTGTTTTTGTTTTTTGCGTGGGCATGCACTCGTGATATTCTCATTCTGATTTTCCACATCCCAAAAAAGATTCAAGTCTTTCTTTGTGGTAAGCTTGTGACAACAGTGTTTTGAGACATTCAGAGTATAAATTTCTTGTCCTTTAATGAAACGATTCGTCTTCTTTCAAATTCAGCGCAAGGATGTTTGGCAGCATCATTTGCGAGGGGTGCGGCTGTGCCGCTGATGCAGTTCCACCTGTCGGTTAAGGCAGGAATTTGGAATTTGGCCATGGTCCTAGCGATAGCTCGCCTACTCTCAGCAAAAACGATTGATGCACCACGACAGCTGTTCCATCCCTCCAATGGTCCTCGATTTTCATCGTGCAATTTCCACCTCTTTGGATTACTAAATAAGCTTCGAGGAGGCATCAAGTTTCAATATTTGGTGAACAGAGCATAGCCGTACAGAGCTCAGCAGTGTTCAACTGGACACTTCATATGGCAAATTTTGATTCGTTTTTCTGAAGCTAATTTACTGATGTCTTCTTCCCCACAGCTGTGCATCTCACCATTCCTATTTAATTTCCTGTTTTATTGAATATATATTCCTGAAGTGCTAATGTATTTTTGTCCATCTTTATAAGTCCCCTCCCAGTATTACCGGAGGAGATACTGGCTCTCTGTCTGTCTGTCGTCCCATCTATGGTTTGCCAGACTTTTTTTTCTCATACCCTTGAACATATTCAAGTGAAACTTGGTACATGGCTTTATTATGATAAGTTGCAGAACAAAGTTCGAGTTTCAGGTGTTTCGTCAATTTTTCAGTCATGCCCTTTCGAGACTGAGAAAATATCACAGATTATATTGTACATGGGTCAGTGTTCAACTGCCCTGATCCACCTCTACTCATTTATACCATCGCTGGACAGCTGACCTGACTCCACTGCCAATAAAAACATGCGCTGCCATTGCATAAACAGCACAGATTGTCAGGCCTTAGGCCTGGGTGTTGGTCCATGGCCCAGTGCAATTGCAATGATCCCAGTATATAACCATGATGTATTATATATGCACATAACCATGTGCATGTTTTTGCTTCATGTATGTAGATTGGTTATTTTTAATATGAAAATGGCAAAGCCTAGAAATTAATGAAACGCTGGGTTCGAGTTTCTTCTTCGTTTTGGTTCCAGTATCTGCTCGAACGTGCGTTAACCTCAATCAAATTTTTATCTCCTGAACATTCATTGGACCGGTAGGGGACATGTATTGCAAAAGTAATTCTCGGCTCTTGTTTTTATTTTTCATTCTTGACCCTCTGCCCTTTCCTCTATATGCACCTATTATATTAACTTGCAGGTTCTATTATATTAACTGCCATGAATGTATCTTTGCGTGCAGGGAAGTGAATACCAAAGCGTCACTGCGATTTGTACACAATCAGTGCATGGTGTGGCATGTGTTTGTACAGTCAGCTTTGCAGTGTTTGTACTCGACCTGCCAGCTGCCGTACCTAACAATGGATTCCTGACCCTGAGTTCTCCCACTGGTTATCTAACCAATCCAGAGAGGGCAAGGGTGTGCTGGTATGAACGTAAAAACACTTATTTTGATTTTTTTTTTTCCACATTGAGGTCGTTAGTAGTCTTGGAGATTCTCATTATAATGAACAGATAGGTTTTGTGAACTGGTCATTGTGTCAAAAAATTCATTTTTGGGGGACGCTTAAACTCATGCTCAGAGCTGCAAGTGAAGCATACGATCATGGCAAAAACACCACTGATTTCAAGAGCTAACCATTAATCACACACCCTCACCATGTTGCCATACTCAAAGTACCCATAGATTGACTTTTAAACTTGAAAAACAACTGAGCCTTTTACACAAGTTTCACAAGACATTACACACATGAATGTTGATACACTGTAACATGGCACGAACGTTCCACTGCCCCAAGAATAACCGTCCCTCACCATCATCAAGGAGTGGGGAGGGATGGGGAGGGGGGGGGGGTGCTTGGGGTATGGTGTTTTCCCTCTTAAAACAATCAATATTCTCTCGGCATTCACATTCTGCAGTTCCATCACATGTACTCGATGATGGCAAGATCTTACTATTCACTTTGTGAAATTCTTGACTTTTGCATTTGCATGATGGCGGTCTTGTGATGCATATCGGTGAGATGTCCATGGAGGAAGAAGAATCCTTGCAGCAGCCAGACCACCATATTTTGACTGAAAGCTTGTGGAAGTTACTCTGAAACCAGACTCTTCCTTGTTGCCCTTGATGGCATCTCGTTTAAAAAAAAATTTCTGCTGGTTTGCAGGATCATTCAGAATCTTTTGCTATTCATTGTGTCGAGTTACTTCTTTGTTGTTGTACTGTTTGTTGTATTACATTACTAGAAGCACCCGCTCCTACAGGAGCCGTCAAGGGGGTCACGTTGTTTATTTTATGCCTATTTACTCCAAGGGGTCCAGGATTACCAACCCAAAAAATGGTTGCGATCTGGTTTCAGCCGTTTTGCGTACCTGGGAACAGACAGATTGACAACGGTGAATTAGTAAGATTGTACCATATATTCACTGTATCGGACTCAACTGCACTAACAAATCACTGAATTTTGTCCATAAACATGAATTGCTAGCTCATTTAGTAATCATTTGTGAAGTAATATATTTCCATCACTGTCATGTGATGCAACATGCTGGGACAATTTCGGATTGTTGCCCCAAGTCTCACTATGTACTTGGATATTCACAGGTCCTTCAACTTCTACGTGCAACTAAGTTTGTAATGGGTTTATGTTCAATACAATGCTTTCACCTGCAATGGCCTTCCGTTCTGATTCCCCAATGAGATGCATTCCTTTGGCTGAAGAGTTAGCTTGCTTTTTTGCTTGTTTCCAATAATGCTTTATATATACATGATACAGGTGTTTATAAAGTATTTTGTGCAACTTTAAACTTAATAACTTTGAGTTACGCATGATAGAGTCCAATCAAACTGTAAACGGTAATAATAAAAGTGCAATTCAAAAGTTTGTTCATTGGTAATGTGTGCTATTGTAAATTCAACAATTCCTCTGGGTTTCTTTCTGATTACATTTTTACTGATGAGCAACATTTCACATCAGTGGAAAATCACCCCACCACAATTGCACATTTGGGATAAAAACTTCAGGAAGTCTGGCACATGAAACTCGACAAAAATCCATGTTGGTTGCCACTCTCAGGACGTTGTACATCATGGTCCTCTTCTCTTTATTTGCTTATTTTTTATATTGAAGAAGAACAATCAAGTGTACATTGCATTGCAATGTTGCAGGAAATTGTTTTGAAACATTCGAATCTCGTAGTTCAGGACAAATAGCAGTTCCAAGCAAGAACAAGTACCATCCTTCTTGCCACCTAGCCTTCGAACCGTGCGACTGCTTTTGATGACGTCACCACAGACAAGTGATCAGTCAGACGTGACCAACTATTTGCCTACTCAATTACGACCCTTTCCTTTGACATTTTATGTGGGTTCTTAAAAACAGTGTGTTACTCGTCAAAACTTTTGATCAGACCAGTCACTCTCCTCGACGGTGCTTCTTCACCTTCCCATAAGGATGGAGGCCCTCAATGTTAGACATGAGATCAGGGCCGTCTCTCTCGACATTATCTCGAGGCTTAGCGATACAGTCTGCATCCACCTTGTCTCTCGAAACTTTCTGCATCGGCAATCCAAGTGCCAACTCCAACATGCCTTATTGACTTCCTCTTCCCTTATAGCCAACATGTGGCACTCAACGAGACTTCCCTTTCAATCTCCCTTCCTTCAAGGCTGGAGTGCCCAAGGCATGTTCTGTCCAGTCCTATACCTCACTTCTAATCAATGATCTTCTGAATTCTGGAAAATCCTGCTTTTACCTATTTGCTGATTACCCCACCACTCTGCCGTGACATCCCTCCATCCTCAACAAGCAGGCTGCAGCCCCTCTCTCCTTTGCAACCCCTTTTTGAAAAAAAAAAAAAAAAAACACAAGCTGGTCAAACACTTGGAATGTCTCTTCAATCCAGACAAATCTCACACTTCAACTATCTCTCTCGAAGACGTCTGGCAAACTCTCCTATCTACTTGCTTTACAATCCTCTTGAGGAAGTGTGTCATTCAACATCTGGTCTCTATCAGCCAATTATCTTAGGCAAACCAACAAATTTCAAAGTGGCCTCACAATGCAGCACCACTGGGATCTCTCGTCATACAAAGGCCTTCCTTGTCAACATCCTGGCGCCCATCCACCAAAGGGACTTCATCTGCAGCTGGTTAGTATTCTCTCCTCTCATGAGCTGGATCCCCTGCCTCCTATCTTGCGCAAGCTTACACTGTGGAATCCAAGCCTTCAAGATATTCGCAATCTCCCACATGAAGCTGATTCACTGTGGGCATATCACTCACCATCGCAGACAGGTTATTGTGTCCTCATCTATCTACACGCTTTCTAGTTCTGCACCTATGCTCTTTCCATGCTTTGTCCTGCCTTCCTTGAATGTCCTACCGCAAGTTAAGATCTGAGTCTTAGAGATCATTGCTGGACCAGACCCTAATGAGAATGCTGTGGTCTTGGACTGCAGCTGACAAGTGCACGATGTGTGCAGCGTTTCATCCATTAAGATGAAAATTGGTCAGCACGAGATAGAAAGTATAATGAATTCATCCTTTACTGAATCGAATAATTCACCTCTCCAAAATGCATGACAAGATTAGTTAGTTCAGCCAACTTGATGGCAACTACAACAGGCATGCATACCCACCAAAGCAATCATGACTTCACAATACACTACATGTACAGATGAGCAAAACACTCGTCCACTCATCTCTAGACTTTAGCACATCAAATCGTAAAAAGTCTAGTCAGACTCTCACTATCACGGTGAATAGAACGTACTCGCAACGTTCACCCTCTTCGCTGGAATGCATCAACTGTGTCGACGTGCTGTGTCAGGGATGCTGAAACACTTAATTTGTGGTTTAATTGAAGCTTAATGAAGATTATATGATATATTAATGATTGTGAGAATAACACACCAGTGAAGAAATGTGTTCCTTCCAAATTTTGGCATTTAAAGGCAATTAATGTTGGTTTTTCTTGCATAAGTTCTTGTGTTAAAACAATGTAGCATAAAATTGAAATATAAGTACATCCTCAACAATGGAATAATCTAATATCTTGTGTTATCAAATAAACTATGGTACCAGCCGGACAGCATTGGTTTAATCATTTATCTGATTGCAAATTTACTGTGCATGTTTGCTTTGGAAATTATAATCTACGATACTAAAACTAGTCACTAGTCTGCACAGCTACTACTTTGATTTTGAGTACCCATACTTTTTTAAGGTCGTGGTGTGCTGAACCGTTTCTTGCGAGAGTTTACTGTGAGTTTTCCATTGCCTTCCAGCGTTTTGTTCATGCTCTGCCTCTTAATTGCTGGCGTCAATTGAAACAGCACTTCATTAAGCACGTATTTTAAAGTGGCGTAATGTGTTGAGTGTGTCCGGCTCTGCAGTCTGGGAGAGTCAGTGTTCAAACCTGCCGAGATCTTACCAAAACTTAAAAATGGACGTGCTGCTTCCCTTGATGACCAGTATTTTTAAGAAGGACAGAACCAAAAAGACCCAACAAAACCCCTGAGCTGGGAAGGCAATGCAAACCACCCATATAACATTGCCAAGAAAAGCTTTGGCCACACCAACCTCTGTAAAAGAATGGGGACATCACGAATTAAAAAAAAAATTATTACATGCTATGTATGTATGTATGTATATAATATATATATGTTTATAATGTGCTATTTTCATGGCTGATTGCAATAAATATAACTTGTACTTTGAGGCAAATACGCAACACATGTTGATTGAACAATTTTAATCGTATAGACTGACATCCATTGCGTTGAGGAATCGGACCGCAAATATGTGATTGGACCATAAGGCGCGCCTCTTATCCTAATGAGAAATTCGTGCCATTGTGTTGTTGCTTCTTACTTGCACCTTCCTGATGTGTATGGCCTGCTGTTGGCTTAATGTTAGGGCGGCGCTTTGATCCCGAGGTACCTGATGTTCAATCTCACTCACTGGTTAATTAATACCACGTGGTAACGCGCCTGTCCCTTCCGATGTCGGCAAAAGAGTCGCACTGTTCTGTATATCTGTGTCGAGTGGACGACCCGTCCAAGGATTGTATCCAATACCAAGAACTGCTAAGCACACCAACGATCTCTGCACAGAGTATGTCCAACTCTCCTCCTCCTTCTGTTGTGTATAAAATAATAAATAATGAAAAACTTTGATAAGATGACATCAAGTCTTACGATTCTGAACTCCAGACCGTTTCACTTAATGATTGGATCAAGCTTCTGTAAACTGTGCCGTATCTCAGAAAATTGTTTGTTATGTCATTGGGATATCTGCTGAAAACCAACTGTTTCTTTAAAACCTTCAGAGAGGTTTGTTGCTTACCCCATCTCGTCTCGTCTCAAGTGGTCCAATCGCGCAACAGTTATTAGCAACTCGCAATCGAAATGCTGCTACAATCTCACTCACCCTCACCATTATGAAAAATATTCAGCTTCCCTTCCTTGTGTAGATCGAGAACCACATATATATATTCATGTCTATGGTTTTATGTACCACAGTATGCAATCTAAGATTGCTTGATTTAATCTCATTCAAAACTAGCAAATAACCACCCATCGCTTGCACTGTGAATCATTGGGGGGGGAGTGGTAGGGTGGATTGAGTGAGAGAAGAGGGGAAAAGAGGAGGATGCGGAATGTAAGGAAGTAGACATCGCGTGGGAGCGTTAATTATGATTCACACTGTCTCATCAAAATGCTTCTGCATCAATTACAGTGAAGATGGAAAAAAAATAATGTCGAAAATCAATTTCTACACAGCATACAAAATAACCCTCAGAGATAGCACCACCTGGACACGTCCGAGCCAAGCTGTCCAGAGCAAATTCCCGTCTGGCGCATCTGAGACGAAACACGTCCGAACATAACCACCATCCGATAATGTCACAGAGAGAGAGTGAGGAGGGGTACAGAGGATGTGGGAGAGAGGTACTGCACTGTATGGAGTGTAACAAGGGAGGACAAGAGAAGAGAGCGTGAGGTAGAGGGATATGCTATGGGAATTAGAGAGAATATTATGCTTTATGAAACACACACACACACAATTGTGCTTTGATGCTGGCAATTTCGGGAATCGCAGTTGGATTCAGTGGATACCGACTACAGTACATTACTGTAGTACAACCCAAAAAACCATGGAGAAGACTTTCACCAAAAACACACGTTGCAATTATATAAGACCATTTCAGGATATGATCACAGAACATTCAACCTTAAATAAACAAGACTGCGTGTTGACGGGTGGAAAAAAAAATTTTGGCTCAAAATTAGAAAACGCGTTATACGGCAAACGCCTCAGAAATCGGTTTATTTCACAGTAGCCTCAGGATGACGTGGCGCGGACCACATCGCCTGAGAGACAGTTGCTAGTGCTTAAGCACGCAATTTAATGTTAAGAAGGAATGGGCTAGCCAGGACGTGGCGCATATCCATAAGTATCCCATTTATTTAAGCGGTCTTCACCCGCTTCGCATCGTCATTAAAGAATAAATGAATTCTTCAAAATGACTTATCCACAAAAAGATTCTGTTTAACAAGAACAACCTGAGACATCGCAAGTTAATCAACCCGTGAAAGTATATTGCAGATAATCCACACATGTTCCTACTTGCTGTGCACGAGTCATGTAGTACATCGGTTCGCGGTCTCGCAACGTATATAACTTATTTAAAACATCTGTTTTTTCATCAGATTGCTTAGACTTCCTTGTAGAGCACCTCGCGAAACCTTAAACTATAGACAACGGATCTGCAGGCCACGATAATAAGCAGTCCTTCTGGGTTTCACGCCGAGGGGGGGCGGTGTCAACAGTAAAATGCATTAAATCGTATAGCTCAATGTAAGCTGGTAAGTAGTTGGCACATTCCAAATCTTTTTGATTCACCAATATAATTCTCCAAACATTCCAAATTCCACATTTTCTTTGTATATAGAGGAGGGACCATTGCCTTGCTTGCCATAAAGATAAATATGATATTGGCTTCGGTTATATGACTCGTTATTTCTTTAAATTATCAGATTTCATCCAATTTAACACTTATTTAGTTCGGAGAATATCGATCCTAAAAAGGCCGAAATAATATTCGATGAATACTTTAATCATAGCCTAGAGTAATTAAGAAACTATATATAATGCAGAAATTGCTCCAACCCTAATTTGACATTACAGCACTTAACAAAACGATGTACACAGCGATGTCGTAGCTATGATGAACAGGCTATTCGTAATAGAGCGAGGAAAGATGATGGAAAAAGCTTTGTCATACAGAAATCGTGCGGACTTCCAATCAAGGATTGGTGAGCAGGCCAAAAACATGGCAGATTCAGACACCCAGCGAGGTTACCCAGGATACCCTTAAGACCCATAAAGATGTGACTAGAATGGCCTGAATAAATGAATGCAAAATTAGCCTGTGAATTTAAAAAATGGGTGTTTAATAAACCAAGACGCCCAATTTCAGTCATGCACTTCCTTGAGCTCCCTCCTTAGTATGCACAAAGTTTAGGCTGCTTTCTTTTATGGTTTCGATTTATGAAGGACAGACACACACACACACACACACACACACACACGCACTGACATCATTAGTAAGATTTACACAACTCAGTGCGACAAATGTTTCATCACAGTGCATATATTATTAGTGCAAACTGTTATCCTCTCTGGACTTCTTGTCACACCAATTTCTGTTTGGCAGAACAATTTTTTCAATACTTCTACACGTGCATTATAACTGCCATTTGCTTCTCTTCGCTACCTCTAACCTCTCAATTCTGAGCACTAAACTATGGGATGCGTGTGGGTGTGAGAGAACTTGTCTTCTCGTCTCTCGCAATCCTCATAAGTACAGCAGAGCATTAATGAAGAATACTTTAACAGTTTGATTTCTGCAATTAAAAATCTAATCACATGTATGACCAATTGAACCCCTTCTTATTAGCTCCCTGTTGAAGAACAGACTATAGCGATACCCCCGTCGTGACGTCACGGAGTGTGAAAATGTTTAAGTTTTTGGTGCATTATTCTTCCTTCTAATGTTTAATCTACACACTATTTCTTACTGACTTACGAAATACATATATTGCTTTAAAAATTAATTTGATCAGACTGCCTGCATGCTTTATAAAAAATTTATCTATGAATAGCTTTTAAATAACGAAAATGTATAAACAGGCGCATGGTGGCTTGACATCCAACTCTTGGTTATTTTTTTATTTTGTGACCTATGTGCTCCTGACAATATGTAGTTTTACGATGTTTAATACGTAAGGAGTAGCCAAGGTTAAATTGTCCTGTGAGTTATTTTTATTTTTATCAATTTATTTTCTGCAATCCATGAAAGGACATGTTGGTGTTCCTCAACCTGCTTCTGCATGACTGCAAATTGCACAATGAAAAGACCGTCGTGTGTAGTGGTCGTTCAGGTTTTGAATGAGGATCCTATTTTGCAGACACTGTCCATAGCGCTAGCAGATAAAAAGGATGCACGTGTGATCCTTGCAATGACTCCGGATCTGACGCCTGGCTATAGCCTGAGCGCCAGGAACGTGGCTCTTGAAAAACAAAATGAGTCAATGTCCTTCTCTTCCATGATCCACTTTCTTGTTCTTTTTCTTCTTTTTTTTTCCACATGACACTTTTTCTGTGCTGTTGTTTTTCTTCCACTCTCCTTTGCTGTGCTACTACTTTCTCATCAGTGGTACTATTCAGGAATAGTGAGTAACGTTACATTCTTTCTCTCCCTGGGGTCTCCCCCCCCTCCCCTCCTGCATTTCATATTCAATCCTCTGATTTTTATTTTTTTATTTTTGGCATATACTTGTAGTTGCACATTAGGTTCTTGTCAGGTTTAAGGGATGTTCTGTGACAAAATTATTTTGTGGAATGATCATTGTGCCCCGTTCTAGTGATTTGTTGGGACACGACGATCGGTCCATCCCATCAGCAAAATCCACATGTCCCGTTTTTTTTGGGGGGGGGGGGATATATAGAGGCGTGTGGAAGAAGCATGAGCCAAATTGGATCAGGATGCCTACGAACAAAGAGGAACAGAAAAGAGAAGGGGGAGACCATTTTTATTATGCAGTTATTTTATACTAGCAAATACAACCGTCACTTCGCTGATGGAAATATTAAGAGGGGAAGAGAGAAAAGGGGAGGGGGAGGGCAATGCAATGCCTCACCATAGCGGTCACTATACACTCTGAGGAGAATTCGTCCAATTCCACGACATTCTTTGACACCCTTCCTCTCCTGACCTCTGGAAGAGTTGTTGAAGGTCAATGGGAGGGGAAGGGAAAACAATACGACAATAAACAATCCAAAAACAACGGTTTTCTTTTTAACCACCGTTCATAGACAACCAATGCAGGAAGTCAGCAAAGCCTGCACTGTGTGTGATCTGGGAGTCATATTTTAGGTGAAACAACAATCAAGTATATTAAAAGTTTCGTTTATTTTTATTTTATGTGTACCTTGAAAACGAAAACGCATAAGATAATCTGATCTGTTTGATTATTTGTTTTTTAAATTGGTGGCCCCTTATATGAACTTTCGAGAGCATTACTTGGTTCCTCTCAGAAACACAAGGTAGTAACAGTCATCACTACGAGATTTTTGAATGGTGCCTATTTTCTATCTCTGGGCCATTTCCACAAGCCATAGAATGCCCATTCTTTCTGCAATTGCCCATGCACATTCCATATAAAGGGGGCTTTCCATGCCCCTGGCATTTTCCCAGGAATGGAACGGTTTCTCTGTATTACTTATGGTATTCCGTGTTTTCAGCCAGTTTCTCTTCAATTGAGCATTGAAAAAACTTTTTTTCCAAAGTCCACTTTACGTGTCTAATTATGTGCTGTGTGAGTTTTGACGTCAACAAGTGTCCCTCTATTCATATTCAAAATTTCATCTAAACTATTCACCAACAGTTCACAAGTATGAGCCCTCATGTTGAATATTTTTCTACCTGTCAGAATTTTCTGTCAAGTTTTTGGGGTTCGCCCCAATGACAAAAAGTAGCAAAAAAGCAACCACAAACTGAGCACTTCCAATGGCATTGTCCAAAAAGACCATTAATTAGATTCTTGGCTGATAGTAAAACCTGATACCTATAAAAAGCATATACACCTGCTCTTCATGAAAGAGAAATCCAGGTGAAAGCTAGATCCCTTATTGATTGGCACCTGTTAAATCCACTTCAGTCATGTAGATAAGGGAGGAGATAGCTTCAAGAAGGATTTTTCAGCTTGAACATTAGGACATAGATTGTGTATTGTGCCATTCCGAGTGATAGGAAAGAACAAAAAGATTTAAGTGCCTTTGACGAGATATGGTAGTAAGCTGCCAGGGTCGCACCGGTTTGGAGTGTCACGAAACTGCAACGCTGCTGGGTTGTCACACTCAAAAGTTTCCCGTGTGTACAGTTATCAGAATGGTCACCACCCAAGAGGGACACCAGTCAAAAAGTCATTGATTGAAAAGGCCAAAGAGGCTGACACAAAATTGTGCAAAGCAACAGATGGGCCTCTCATTAGTCAACTGACAGTCCAGTAACAACTTAAAAATGTTGTACCAAAACCTATAAAATTCACAACTCGTACCTTACCAATGGTGTATTGGCAGTCGACGACCACTATGGGGGTGGTGTGTGGTTAATTAAAGAGGGGGATTAAGATCATTTCCCATGTATGATTGCCCCTGTGACCTTACGTTTTTTTGTATTTACAAGCTGCCGTGAAAGAATTACGTTTATATACAACAACAACGTGAACAACTAAGCAAGTCAAATGTGTCCGAGCAGCAGAATCCCCCCTTCCCGTTCTTGCCAACAAGCCATGTCGGGGGTGGAAGGAAGGGTGAGGTTCGAGAGCAGACAGTAGTTTGTGAGAGGCAACGTCTGGATGAAGGATCTGGCTTACTCATCCTCTCAGACGATGAAAATACTGCATGAATTCTCATGTCAATGCTGTAAATGTTGCCCGTGTCTGGGCAGGAGCCGAGTCATGGATTCGCTAGTCATTAACCATGCCTTGTTGACCACTAGAGTGATAAAGATTGAGTTGAGTGTCACATATTCATGGCCATATCTGATAGAAAAAACGAACCAGACCAATCAAAAAAAATTCACACACGTGATCCCTCTAGTCAAATCATCCAAATTTTCAATGCCATATCACATGTTTGGGCAGCCATGTTAGTTTGAAAGACTGAAATTTAAAACCTTTTTCCAAAACCGCTAACGGATCAATGTGGAAAAAAGTTGTTTTTCTTCGAGCAAAGGAGCAGATCACAATTGTATAAGTTCGCATCGATCCTCCATGCGTTTCTGAAATATAATTCTTTAATATATTCCTTGAAACCAATGTGGCTTGCCACACCCGTTACGATGATGTCATTTAAGTCAATAATGCAGCAAAGAAGCAGGAATCATCACTGCAAAGTATAGATGTGATAGGTTAAACAGTTTCTGATAAATACATTGTTAATTATTCCTTAAAACCAAATGTGGCTGCCAATTCATTGACTGATGAGGTCATGTTTTAAAATATTTTGCAGGCAACAGTAGTGGATCATTCACTGCAAGCCTCCTATCGAAAGGATGAGTGTCAGAGAAAAAAAATTTTTAAATACATCGAACATCGGCATGGGGAATAATTCTGTTGAAAAATTTCACATATCAGTCACATGGTCTTTCAAGCAATGTTGGACAAAAAAAAAAAAACCTCATCCGATAACGCGAAACTCCAAAACGTGATCGCACCCCCATTCTAATTTTGATTTGATAAAGAGACGTCGTGGGTCAGGTGTCCAATCGAAGCAGGGTTGTTATCAAGTGGGGGGCATGGTTGTTTTTCTTTTCCACCATAGAAATTTCACGAAATTTTCACCATAGATGCGACAACTCATGTGGAAGGTTTTGTGATGACTAATGACGTCAAGTAATTCATGTGGGTTGCAGCCTGTTGGTAAAAACAGGAAAAACTTTGGACCTCTGTATCTCTGAAAACCGCTCCATGGGAAATCGAGTTTGATTTTTTGTTTTGATTATACCACTAGTGTGGCTTCATGACGTCATAATTGCACATGTCTAATGCTTTATCCGATTATATGAACATTTTGAAGGACATGCCTGGGATAAATGTAATTGGCAAAAAATTGGATGACGTCATCGATCACGTGATTCGGCACCATATGTGTTTTCAACATAAAACCTAAAAAAATCTTCTTCTCTGTAATGGCTGAACAAGAATTGAAGATGAACTTTACAGTATGATTGCCTATCCAGAGGAACAAATAAATTGCCACCTATACATCATAGGTCACATGGTGTGGAAGCTACTGACTTTTGAAGAATTAAACATTTAAACATCTCTCCAGAACGTGCTTGATAGATCAAGGGAAACTCAACTTACCATGTTCCCCAAGCTCTGGGATACCAGGGTGTTAACGAATAATTAATTCACAATGGTCAGCATGCATATTGGTTTGAACGAAATTCTTTGAAGAAATCTTTCTCTTGCATCTTACTTCAATCATCGATGTGAACGTACGTTGCGATCGATAGATATGTGAAATATATGTTTTAAATTCAACCTGATCGACGCATGGTCTGGCAGCCAGAATATTAATATTAAATCTGGGTTCAGGATTTGAATCAAACTTCGATCAAGTATTATAATGATGAAATATGTGGGCGGAGGCAATGTTGCCGACGTTAAGATTTTTCGTTCTAGTTTCGTCTGTGTCAGTTTCACACACAACAACAAGGTAAAGTATTCCGTCGCAGAAGTGAGTCGCTGAAAATGGCAGACACAACGCATGAGCAAAAGGCCTCGTAACATTCATGCATCATTCCTAAAGTCCCGAATTGCAGTTTTCGCCGATGTATCAATGAGTTATTTATTGCCATTTATGAACTAGTACATGCACGTGTGCGTGCCGTACGGTGCAAACAAACAAAAATAATAACTTTCAAACGCGTCGCCAGAAACAACAAATCACAACAGGCCCTTCCTTCGCATCTCACCTGTGCCCGTACGGCTTGCGTAACGTCAAAAAAAAAATAAAAAAAAATTTCAACTGCGAGCAGAAACGACAACCACACAGGCCGTTTCTCGCTCTCGCCGTTCTCAGGACAACAACTTCCACACACAGAGTTAATTAAAATCAAGTTTACACTCCTGTCTTTGCTTCATGACATTCGCTGGCCTATGTAACCGGCAACGGCCCGTGACGTCGTCGTCGCCGGCCGGGCGCCACCGGCCTACGCAGCCACGCCTACGCAGCAACGTGTCATGTCATTGTTGGTAAATAAATGGCCATAACTGGGAATCACTTGTCTGATAATATTCAAAACTTGAAAAGGCACCATCCTCAGTCCCAGCAATAATGCTGGCAAGTTTCAATGAGATCGGACTCGATGGTTTCGAGAAACAGCGTCACTCAACCACACACACACACAACAGATTGCTGGAATTATAGATAGAATGCTATCACTGTTATGAGGAGTTTTGGCAACATTCCAGGCCGGCAGGTTTACCCTCGAGGTATTGCACACCCATACTTGACCTTCTGCTTGGGTTTGAATCTCAGCGGGCCTTTAAACTATTTTCCTGTTGTTTCACAGGCAGGGCG
>CM068954.1:46767799-46795329 GCA_035128595.1 Eptatretus atami | reverse complement strand
ATGCTTTTATTGGTTTGAGGACAGTGACGACTTTGGTGTGTAGAGGGGACGTGCTTAGGCTTACGTAGTGTTAAAAGAACGTGCTGATAGTTTAAGGGATCTTGACGTGGGGAGCACGAGTTAGTTAGGGAGGGTAGTTATAAGGGATGGCAGGATTTCAGCGATGAGTGTGTTGAAGAGTGGTGAGTTAGTGTGGAGACATGTTGAGGAGTGGGCCAGTGGGTCTGTGTATAGAGTGAATTGGGCGAATGCATGGTTGCATGAGCTGTTGGGGCGGAGGAGTGACTCCCGCCCAAGGGACCCGGGTCAGTGTAGATGTGAGTTAGAACTGGCGTTAAGTTAAATTGACAAAATGGAGGTCGTTTTTGCTGTTGGGGAGTTGTAGCTCGAAACCCATTGGAGGGTGCAGGAGCCCTGATTGACGGGCTGGGAGCCGTGGCTGCGAAAAGTAGTTATCGCTGAGTGGGTACCCCGGCACCGGGCATTAGTTGGCCGTGGTAGGCCAAGGGACCCATGGGGGCCGGGTAGTGTAGTGGGGCACGGTGCGCCCGCCTTGGTGCGGGGGGCCCCGGAGCGCCGTTGGCCGCGTGGGCAGTGTCGTGGGCACCGGGTGACCCTCGAAAGGGGCCCGGGGCGCCAGCCTGCCACGTGTGCGTTTCAGGGGAGTTGCCATGGCGGGGCACTCCCCGGTTTAGGAGCTGGTAGGCTCGGAGGCAGGAGTGCCCGGGGGTCATTGTAGGGGATTCGGCAGAGGGTCGTGCCTGCCAAGGGAGCCACGCGTCCCAGCCATGAGACCGTGTGAGGCACTGGGAGGAAAAATTGCGAGGGCGAGGCCCGAAAATTGCTGAGGACACCAACACAGGCGACGGGAATCTGGGTTTTTTTAGAACCAATAGTGTAAGGTAGAGCCGCTGCTTGAAAGCCCCGGGTAGTTTAAAGGTTAATGGATAGGGTAGATTAGGAAGTGGACCCTCCGCCCACCATCCACTTCCCTTCGCTCTCGTTGTGGCCGCCTGGACCCCACTTTGGTTAGAATCGCTGAGATCTTGGGGACGGCCATCTTGAGGCTTTGGTTGGGGCCTCGGCACAGGACGCTAGCTCTCCCTCATTCCCCTCCGGAAGGGAACGTAGGGGTTGGGAGTAGGCTAGGTGACGATAGGTTAGCCGAACAGAGACAGTAAAGGGGGTTAGGGACTGGAATTATAGAGGGGATTGAAAATAAAAACAAACAAAAAATAAGTTTGGGGGCTAAATTGGTTTTGTACAAATTTAAGGGAGTGGGTAGTACAGTACAGGCAAAGCGATAGGTGGGAGGGAGACAGGTTAGGTAGGTCCGAGTTCCACCTTCTGTGTGGCCAACACCACCGCACTCCCTCCACCAACCTCCACTTGCAAGGCCAAAGGCTGGGACCAACTTCATCGTCTGCGGCTGTGTGCTGGGGGCCTGTGCCGGCCAACTTTCACCGCTGGTCTGTTTTCTGCAAGGCCTGTGCCGGCCGGATCGTCTGCCGTGTGATTTTGCTGGCAAGGGCCTGTGCCGCCGGATCGTCCGACGCGTTTACTGCAATGCCTGTGCCGGCCAGTTCGGTCATGCCGCTGTGTTCGCCTGCAGCGGCCTTGTTCTGCAGCTATGTTTGCCTTTACCTTTGCCATGTCAGCCACTGCCCCTGTCGACCAGCCCCGTCAATTTTGCTTGCCCCCTTGTTCAATTCCATGTGTGCGCCAGGATCCGCAAAGCAACAGTTTGGCAAGCTGCAGGAACGTGTCCTGTTGGAGCTGCAAACACGGCCTGGCAAGTTGGGGCCCGGCCCGTGCACCGGTTTTCTGTTATCTTACCTTTTTTCCTGCGAGTCCATTGATCCTGGGCCATGGTTTAGTGTTAAATTAGTAAAGTTAAGGTGTTAGTGTATTGTAAATATGAGTGCGCCCCCGGCATGTATGTGTTAGCGCCGCAATTTATTTAAGTCGTCCGTGTGAGTGAGTTTGTTAGTCTAGTTACTTCAGCCCATCAGGTTAATTATTTTGGGGACACGTAATACACATGAATGTCGGCACTCAGGATCCGAGGTAAAAACGCTACTAGGGGAAGAACTACACATGATGGCACACGATAATTGACGACTCGGGACGAGTCTGGTAAAAAGGGGGGGTTTTTTCTTTTTTTTTTTTTTTTCTATAGTTTTTTGGTTTCTATTTTTTTAATTTTTTTATTTGCATATTCTAATCTTCATGTCCTATTATGAGATCACTTTCTTTGTTTTTTTTGGTATTTCTTTTTTTTATCTTTCTCTTATTTTTTTTTTTTTTCTATTTTCTATTAGTGTTACGCTCTGAAATTCGCAAACCCAATAGAGCGTCCCGTAGGTGAGATATATTTTCTTAAGTACATGTGATAGTTAGCCCAAACCCATTGCTATAGAGGGAATTAATGTGATTCATTCGGGCTGCGATCCTTTGAGTAGGCGTTTTTCTGTTCTACCTGTTTGAGCCACCTGTACGCCAACAACCAACAACAACGCCAGCAGCAAACCTACTTCACCACTCGCTACCGCCAAACCTCACATCACCGCCATTCCAAGACCAAGCACCATGGCCATCGGACACCGCCGAACCCATCCACCACCTTCTCACTACGGCCATTCCCCGCACCACCTGGGGCGCCGAGCGTCGAGCTGTCTTCAGCGAGACACGCGAGACGCGAGTGCAGATGCGGGGTTTTCGAGGAGAATTCGGAATCAAGGAATGATGCACGCCACACTGATCCACCCAATCAGAAGCGCGGGGCGGCTAGGCCCGCTCAGACGCGCCTGACGAAAATCGCATAGCCAAATTGAGGATCAGGAAGATAACCGCCCCCCTTTTTCTCTGTCCAATCAGGCGGCGTGGCTCGTCCCCTGGGCGTTTGTATCCGATAATTTTGCATTATGGGGGATCCCGAGCCGCATAAAAAAGGCGAGCTCAGTGAGGGCTCGAGCGTATCGTGGAGAGATCGTGAGGCAGTATGGAGGAGTGTCGGTGGAGCAGCCAGATAGAGCAGGATCGTGAGCAGTATCGTGTGGCCGAAGTCAGTTATCGACGCAGTATCGAGCAGAGTGCGGTGGGTTGAGCAGTATCGTGGGGCGTAGCCAGGCGAGGAGAGTAGTCGAGAGTTCGGTGGCAGTAGTATCGAGGAGTGTCGGTGAGCATGCCAGATTGAGCAATTTATCGTGGCGAGTCAGTATCGAGCAGGAGTGTTCGGTGGAGTTGGGCAGTATCGTTGGGGCGAAGTCAGTATCGAAGCAGAGTGTCGGTGGAGTGAGCAGTATCGTGGGCGAAGCAGTATCGAGCCAGTTTAGTGTCGGTGGAGTTGAGCAGTATCGTGGGCGATAGTCAGATCGAGCAGGGGTCGTTGGAGACGAGAGCTCAGGAAGATCGCGTGAGGCGAGATCGTGGGCAGACGGGCTGCGAGCGCGAACGGCTGAGGTTTGGACCTGGAGGCTTCGCGTCGCGCGGATCCAAGCAAGCCAGCCATACTCCCTCCCCAGAGGCTACAACAATCCCCCTTTTTCCCCGCGCTGGAGAGTGCGACAAGGGCCCCGTTTCCCGCCTTACACCACAGGTGCCCCCGGGAAACGCCGTTGCAGGCGACATTCTGCGGCTCGCCCGAGGGGCCGGTTAGGACCCTTCGGTCTCGTGGCCTGGCGCTCATTCCACGGTTCCACGCGCATTAGGCCCACGGGCCCAGTCGGGCTCTCCCTTGCCTTTTGGAGGGGGTCTTTTCTTTGCTTCGGTGGAATGCGTGTTGTTGGCGCCGTGTCTTGAAGGTAGTAATTGTATAGTTGGTCCGTGTGTTCGTGTAGTCGGTTTTAACTCCTTTTATATGTGCATTCTTTTGTTCAATTGTGTATATATGCAAATCGCTTATGTGTGATTAAATACATGCCTGGTTTGCTTTACGCTGTGCTATAGGTGTGAACGTGTGCCACGGATAAATGTGCATTGTGTGTAACTGTTCCGTTTCGCTTCGTCTTTTCTTAATTGACCTCCATCCTGCTTCACGTAAAAGGGTTCGTAGTGGTGCAAAACGCCCGGAAATAATCTGAACCGTCGAGGTCGACGATAACACGCGGGTTATCCGATAGTACGGAACGCCCGCCCCAGCGGCCGTGTCCGGAGTCGACCTGCGGCGAGGTACGATCGCCCGAGTTTACCATCCGCGTGGGTACTTAGGTAGGTCGAATTTGGCGAACAACCCTATCCTACGGCGCCGAGTGCCGATGGGCACGATTCGTGGTGAGGTCGAAAGGCCCACCCCGTGACTGATCCCGGCGTTAGCCGGGAGGGTCACGACTGAATTGCCGTCCGGTGCGCGAGTGCGTCGCCGGTTTCGAGTCGCGTGGCCGATCCGCACGCCGACAGGGCGCGAATTCGCAACAATATGTATATACCAGTCATATTAAACACCAGGGGGTTTGACTCAGCCTGCCATCCTTCCGAGGTCGCGAAATGAAGTACCAGTGTACTGGGCCCGGTGTATGCCCCGGTGGAGAATAGGTGTTACCATATCCGTGTCGTAAGAGGCGACCAGGGTTGCGTCAGGAAGGCATCCGGCGTAAAAACGCTATTTGCCAAAATGCATTATGCGGACAACAAAACGAATTTCCATACCGGAAATCGTCGAGGCCCGGGTTAACCAGCGACCGCAACCGGTACCGGTGGTCAGCAGGGTACCAGTGGAAATTGTGCTTATGCGGGGTCGAAGGAGGAGAAGGAGACGGGAAGGCGAGTCGGAGGCAGTGGAGAGAGGGGGGAAGGGTAGAAGTGTGGAGGTGAGAGTTGAACTCTGAATGTTGGGACGATGACTGGCAAAGGCAGAAAAAAATTAGAATACCTGTCTATAGACAAAAAAAAAGAATAACGCAACAAAAATAAAAAAGAAATACAAGTGAAAAAATAATAATAAACAACCAAAACTTGAAAATACCAGAAAAAGAGTTGGCTGATATGATGGAAGAAGAAAGATGGAACATACTGTTGTGTTACAAGAGACCAAGTGGGATGGGGAGTTAGGCTAGGAGCATTGGACGTGGTTTCAAACTGTTCTACCATGTGTGGATGGAGGAGAAAATGATGTCAGGGTAATCCTGAAGGAAGATTATGGTCAAGAGGGTATTGAGGTAAAGAGAAGGAGTGTCTGACCGAGTGATGAGTGTAAGTTGGGAAATTGAAGGGTGATGATGAATGTCATCATTTGCATAGCACCACATATGGGGTGGCAGATTGGAATATAAAAGAAGATTTTGGAGTGAGTTAGATGAAGTGGTGGAGAGTGTATCAAGGATGAAAGAGTGGTGATTGGAGCAGATTTCAATGGGCATGTTGGAAGGGATAAAGAGATGAGGAGTTGACTGGGTAGTACGGTCTAACACAGAGAAATGTGGAAAAGGGCAAAGTGTGGTAGAGTTTGCCAAAAGAATGAAATGGCAGGGGTAAATACGTAGTTCAAGAAGAAGGAGGAACACAGGGTGACGTACAAGAGTGGAGGAAAGTGCACACAGGTGATTACATCTTAGCAGGAGATGCAACCTGAAGAGATTAGAGGACCGTAAGGTGGTGGCAGGGGAGAGTGTAGCTCACAGCATCGATTGGTGGTCTGTAGGATGATTGTGGAGGTGGGTTGAGGAAGAGAGTTAGGGGCGAACCAGGACCAGATGGTGGAAGCTGAAGGAGGAAGACTGTGCGTTGAAATTTAGGAGGAGGCCGAGACAGGGTTGCGATGGTGGTAAAAGATGGGTGGATGATTGGGCAACTACCGCAGAAAGTGGTGAGGAGATAAGTAGGAAGGTTTACTTGTGTGACATCTGGACAGAGGGAAGGAAGATAAGCAGGACTTGTGTGGAACAGGAAGTACGGAAAGTATAAGGAAAAAGGTTGGTGAAAAAGAAGTGGGATAGTCAGAGAGATGAAGAAAGTAGGCAGGAGCCAAGGAGTGGCGGCGAAGGCAAAAGAGAGAGGTGGCAAAGGCTAAGAAAAAGGCATATTGCGAGCTGTATGAGAAGTTGGTACAAAAAGGGAAAGGATTTTATACCGATTGGAAAGACAGAGGGACCAAAGCTGAGGGGGGAAAGGGGGGATGGCTGGCAGTTAGGGTGATAAAGGACGTTAAAGGAATGTTGCTGAACGAGCGAGTGAGAGGTTATGTGAGAAGGTTGGAATGGAGTACTTGAGAGCTGATGGAATGTAAGAAAAATGAGAGAGAGGAGAGTTGGAAGAGGTGAGATAGTGAGATCAGAAGTGGGGAGATCAGTAAGGATAAGTGAGACTGCTATGAAGAGGATGAAAAGTGGAGTAAGCGGATTGGCCCAGTGTATTACAGTGGAGCATGGAAGTGCTTTAGGAGAGATGGCAGTGGGTTGTTAACAAGATTGTTTAATAAATCTTGGAAACGTGAGAGGGAGCCGGAGGAGTGAGATTAAGGTTGTACCGGTTCGATTTTCAAGAACAAGGGTGAGTGCAGAGCTGGATGTGGAATTACGAGGGTATAAGTTGTTACAGCCACACCATGAATAGTTGTGCGGAAAGAGTAGGAAGCTAGGTTGAGAGGAGAGCTGTGGACGATTTGGTGAGGCAGCAATTAATGGGTTATGCCAGATAAGAGCACCACTTGATCGATTGTTTGCTTGAGAATGTTGATGGAGTAGAAGTATAGGGGAAGGCCAGAGGAGTTGACAATTGTGTGTCTTGTGGATTTTAGAAAAAGCTATTGATAGGTGGGTGCAAGAGAGAGTTGTGGCATTGTATGAGGAAAGTCGGGAGTGCGTGGAGAAGTATGTGAGAATTGTGCAGGAATGTTGAGGACAGTGTGAACAGCGGCTGGGTGGCGGTAGGAATGACGGACCGGTAGGTAAAAGTGGATTGCACCAAGGATCGACTCTGAGGCCCTTTCCTGTTTTGCAATGGTGATGGAAGGTTGACGGGACGAGATCAGGACTTGCGAGTCTCAGGACTATGATGTCGCCGATGACATCATGATCTGTAGGGAGAGTAAGCAGCAGCTGAGGCGAGCCTGAGAGGTGGAGGTACGCACTGGGGAAAGGAATGATAGTCAGTAGGAGTAAGACCGAGTACATTGCGTAAATGAAGGGAGGGTGGTGGTATGGGGTGCGGTTGCAAGGAGTTGAGGTGGGGAAGGTGGATGGCGTTTGTTTTTTTTTTTTTACTTTTGCTCTGTTTTTTTTTCGTCGTAGTTTCTTATTCCAACCAGTGGGTGGGCTTGTTTTTTTTATTTTTCTTTTTTGCTATTTTGGTTATTTTCGTGTTGTTTTGGTATGTAGGTAGGTTTTTTTTTTTTTTTTAGTTGTGTTTTTTGTTGTGGCTTTTTTTGTGTGTGAGCTTTTTGTTCTTTGGTTGGTATTTTTTTATACGATTTTTTATTTTTTTTTTTTTTATTTAATACTTGGGATTTTCCCCCCCCCTGGTGGTGCCCCCCTCCGCCTCCCTCCCCCCCCCTCAAACGAAAAAAAGTACCCCCGCCTCCCGCCCTTGTGTCCCTCCCCGCCCCCCTGTGTGATCGTCAAGATGGCACCTCTTTCAGGATGGCACAGAATGAACTGGGTGGGGGTCGTTTGAACACCTGATCATGTGAGAGAGAGAGGTTCAAAAGCACGTGACTTTCGGTGTTTGAAAGATGGTTATTCCAGCTGGTTGACCATGACCTTATTTTTTTTTAATTTTTTAATTTTTTTTTACCGATCTGCAGACAGTGACTTGCCACAGTAGCTGCCTTCCTATGTGTCTATCTGCCTTCCCACAGCGGCTAGAGTTTGTAAGCAATTTGATAAGAGGATTTTCCAAGAAGGCAGAAAGGTCATTTATGCAGACGAAATATATTTCTGAAATGCCTGCTTTGCTGGTCTCCAGCCTCAGAGGTCGAGCACAATCAGAATACCACTCCAGCCGTGAATAGGCTGTTCTCAAAGGCCTTAGCTGACTATTTGGACACTGATTTGAGGACGACTCCTCGCCAACTGTCAGGGTGGCAACTTAGTCTTCTCTGATTTGCAAGAGAACTGGTGAGAGGACAGCAAAAAATCCATGTTTCAAACTAAAAAGACAAAGCCTCATCGATGGAGTATCAAAGCTGAGAAGGGGGATGTGTCGACTACGCAGAGAGAAAAATAAAAGGTTGGTACGAAGGAGGACATGTAATAAATAATGGATTGATGTTCATTTTGTCCTTGGTGATTCACTCTCTTGGTTTGTTCTTTTCTTAATCTCTGTTCTTGGAAGCATCTCGCACGGACATCGGATTATGTTGCTTTGTCTCTTCCCAGCAACCTCACAGGCTGCCTTTCTCTTGCACGACCCGGCGGTGCAAGGCCATTCGCCCTGCCCAGTCAATTCTGCCTTTATTTCTTGAGTCAACATCCACCACGGAGCAGTGGCACAACAACTGTTGGAACAACGCTTCAGAAAATGGTCTTGTCAATGTATGTTTGCTTTGGAGCTTACTGTTATGCATGGTTGTCCTTTGTAACGAAGTGGGCCGTTACATGTACACTTGCAACCTGGAATGCACAAATTGTGTTGTAGTGTAGGAAGTTGCAACCACCACGTGAGAAAGCAAGAGCTCAGACAACCTTTGTGAGGAAACATCCAAGGAAGCCAGACCACCTGCCCACAGTTTAGGCAGGAATTTGGGAATTTTGCCAGAGTACCGGCAATACTTCACTGACTCTTCGTGAAAGAACTGAATGTTTTTTGTGACTACCAGACACGTTACCACATGTCCCTAGATTCTCATCTTCTGAGGATGCGCACTTGTTTGATGCAAGCTCCATTCGTATCGTTGCGTACAAATCGAGCCTCGACTTCACAACTTGGTTACAGAGCAAATGAGTGGTATGATTTGGTATCGACCTCTGCCCCGAAGGTGCATGAGGGTTGTTTTCACCCCTGTCTGTTGCTTGGTCTTGTCTGCGCAGGATATGTGGAAAAGTTAATTTACGGATTCGGCCGAAACTTGACAGTGGTGCGTATGAGGACGAATTGATTAGACTTTCTGGTGAAGTTGATTCTGTGAACCTTTTTAAAAGGTTCCTCACATTGAGAATTATGGCCAAAACAATAAATAGCAGACAGGTCAAAAATCATGGACAGATTCGCAAAACTTTGGTGGACAGGTTGGTCGGCTCGAGGACAAATGGTTAGATTTTGGTTAAGTCTGGAATCCGGAGCACATGCGCTCTCAGTGGATACAAACGTTAACTTGTTCGGCCTGGCGGAGGCTAGTGCTCCACGCGTGCCTGTTCTTGTGTTGTGTTGTTGTATGCTGGTTGCTTGAAGCTTGCTTGGTTTAATAGCGCATGCTTTGGGCAACATTGGAACCTCCAATAGGCTATCATTGGTCTAATTGTTACATGGTCAAACTTCATTGTTTTGATTGTGCAGGGTTTTGTTATACGTGATTGTTTCCAAATAATAACATCTAAACACCACCATTGGTTCCTGGAAAGCGGGTTAGGAAAACACAGAAGGAAAATAAGTCCTTGAAAAACACACCTAACTCGTCCATCCTACCTTCTTGGCAATCTAATGTATCAGACCCTCTAGGCGGTGGATTCTATTGACATCTGCGAGCAGGAAAGTCTTTCCACAAAGAAATGTAATTTCATTTTTGTACACACCCTCCATGATATCTATCTCCATCATTGCAGTTTGCTTATATGGCTTGCTTATACGTACAAATTACAATAAGCAATCCTACGGATACTATACATTGTCTTTTTTAACAGGCCCAGTTATCTGGGAGTATTTTTCACAAAGCCACTCTCAGGACTAAACAATCTGTCAAATATCTCACCTGGCTTGTCACACAATGTGTGGATTTCGAGAACAAGATTGTAAGAAATATGTTATTTTGGAGAGCACAGATCAACAGTGCAAGCCATCTTCCCTTCCCAATAACATGGATTACCAGCTATTACCACCTGGGTGTTGCTACGAGCGCGTCATCGGATCGCCGTTGATTTGAGAAAGCCGCGAGTGTTTGAGATGCAGCAATGCGGCCATGCAGTGCTTGTACACCTTGCATTCCATGCAGCCTGGCTTGGACGTCCAGACACAATCAAGTTATCAACTTTGAGATCTCCCCCCGTTCAAAAACTACCAATAGATGTGCAATAATCACATGCCTGTATGAATAAGAATGTATGCCCAGGTTTTCCGATAATGAGAACGGAGTTTCTTCAAACCACGATGAACGATGCTTTTTTGGCGTTTCATGGCAAGGTGGATGAAGATCACGAACACTGGGTCCAGATCATTGGACATGTTGGAGTTTAACGGTTGGATGACGTTGGGGTCCCGCGGAGGAAAAGTAGTAAGAGAAGTAGGGTGAAGTTGCAGACGGCAAATGAAGTAGGAGTTGACGAGACCGAGTTGACATAGTAAAATGATTGATCTCAGAAGTTGATGTAGACTGCAAGACAAGGTTAATGGGTTGAGATAGTCAATATAAGACAGAGTGATGAAGACCACCTATATTGTATGGTTGGTGGATGTCTTTTTTTTTTCTAATGCGTGCTCGTTATCCTCTCTAAGATAGAGCAGTTGTGCCAGTAGACTGGAGTGTGCAGGTGTATAAGATAAGATTGCAAGTAAAGGTTAATGGAAGCTTTTCTCCTCAATTTTTATATAATTGTTTCTATCTAAACAGGATTTATTATGTAGGTATGAATAAATATTAATGGGGGTGGTGGTTAGTTTTGTTGTTTTTTGTTTGAGATATAGCACATTAGCCCTGTATATTTTATCTCATATAATGGTTGTCGCATGATCTGTTTGTACCCTTCGTCTTTATGTTTAAGGGAAATTATGCTGTATTATCGTTAGCAAGGTGTGACCAGAAATGAGGATTATAGAATAATTACTATAGACCCATCATCTTTTGGTTGCATGCATTAGCTCGTGTGGAGAAGGGGGCTTATTCGAGGTCTATGGACCGGATTATGCGACATGTAGGGTGGCATGAGTAGCTAGACTGCCGCAAATCTGCACTACGAGACAGAGTCTGTTTGAGATGACCGAACATTGTTTGAGAAGGGTGCACAGAGGATTGAGATGGTTGATATGCTAGGAGCAAAGTGTCCGACACAGGAGGGAAGCTCGGGCTGAGACAAGATCTATAATCGCCTATCGGTCATAGATGATGGTACCTGAAAGTGGGAGACTTGGGCCTATTGCAGTAAAGCACTGTTGTAGGAAGGGCAGAGAGAGGCCATAGAGAGACGGTTTTCTGCCAGTGTGCAGGATTGTTACAAGCGTACAATTGCGTCGTTTCGCTCGAGTTGTGGCAGTCTGGATATGATGTAACATCACCTAGGGAAGAATGATTGTCCGCAAGGAGACGTGTTAGATGCTATACTGGAAGACGAACGCGATCTGATCGCAGACTCGACTGTTTGTTCGACTCCTAGCGGTGAGGTCAAAGGCCGATAAGCCAGGGCAAGAAGGAAGGTTGAGGGAGGATGACTTTGTGCAGTGGTCTTTAGTCTCCTTATCGCCATTTTCTGGTACTTATAGGAGAGAGAGCAAAGATAGGAAAGCAGAACAATAAAGACGCACGCAACACAGAATATTCTAAAATATTTCTACCTAGCGACCAATAGCAATGCAAGAAAAACCTCTAGCATTCTGCTCATATTGTGTGTGGGTTATGCGTTTTTGACTCAATCGGAAGAGCCAGACTTAGCAATGAGCCATAGTCCGTGTGATGTTCAATTGTATAGAAAGTGCGGCGAGATATTTAGCAGGGCAGTATAGTCCAAGCTGGATCTCAAGCATGGAAAGGCCGACTGTACACTATGCCCAAAAAAAGAGGAAACGAGAATATTAGTGTACCGCCAAAGCATGACCGGGTACCTGGGCGTTGAAGCACAGAAATTTATTACAAGCCATATGTGGTCTTAGTGCAGATAAAAAGTGGTGAGTGAGCAATCTTATAGGACCACTAGGAATTCTGGGGATTGATCGCGCACAGGCAAGGCGAATACGCCACTATATTGCGCAGCCTCATAGGTTCATGCTATGATAGAACAAATACCAGCAGTTGCGTTGGTAAACGTGCAGTTCTCGAAAGGCATCTCCTAAGGTCCATTTCGAGAAGTCTAGTGCTGAGCTTTAGTTCTTCAGATACTATTCTACGTCTTTTAGCTCTATATAAATAAGAAGAGAACTTTCCATGTCTCAGCTCCACTCTAGGTCTTTTATGCATATGGACTGCTCTCAGTTGCGTCCGACTTGAACAACCTTAGCCTGCTTCAACAACCGTAGCTTGTTTGTCCTTCGCTATCCCTGCCACGTCCCACAAACCTGCGCCCTGGTTACTGTGTAGGGAAATAATGGACATTGTTAACCTGGGTTCCACTCGTGAGAAAGCGCAAGGTGGCATGTCGCGTACAGCAACAGTAGAGTAGTCTGACATCTGCATGAGGGTAGAGATGATAAGCTGCCAACCATGATCTATGTTCTCTCAGTCCAGGCCACAACATAATGTATGCCTTGATAAGCAGCCAACACTCTAAATAAAACTTCATTGTGCACACTACAAGAACCATACTTACTTAGATTTGACAATTCTTATCAGATTTAGATTTCTCTTCCGAGTTTTCTTCTTTCTTCTATATTCATCTATTCATATGGATATGCAGAATCTGCCCATCTCTCGACATTGTTCAGCGGTGACTGACTTTTGAGCGCGTGAACCATCCCCTGCTCCCCCACTCAGCAAGACGAAACTCAGGAGACCAGACTCGACGAGCTGCACACAGTAAGCATTGTATCCTCGTGCCGTCTCTCTTGGGAATGGCATGACAGTGCATTTTAAGAGTGGAGATATTGTGTAAACTCTAAGTTGAGGCAGAAACAAATAGATATCGTGTACATCCTCCCAAGGAGTAAAAATGCAATTTCAGTGGTCTATTGAGATTGTTTCAAACAACATTACTTCTTTTATAAAGATGTTAGCAAAAGCGTAAAACACCGACCTAGCTTAATCCTCGCATAGGCACAGTGTACTTGTTTGCGCTTCTGAGCTGTTGTGGTTAGGGCGAGCATTATGTGGGTTCTTATCTCAGATATCGACATAATGTACACGTTCAGCATAAGCAAGGACTATTATGATGTCTATAGGATACTCCTTGTCCAACGTGTAAGGACTATTCTCCTTAATGATATCTAAATCCATAACTGCCTCGATTGCCTCCCACTCTGCTGTCCTTTCCATCATATACAGAACCTTGATTGATGGAGCATGAAGCGAATGACTATAAAGCTTCCCTGTCTTCTCTTTTTCTGGAAAACCATAGGAGCCGACCCGGGAATGGAACCAATGACTTATCCCTGCAGACACTGCTCATTAAAGTCCCGTTTCCACGCTTACCTGTGTTAGAAGAGAAGTTTGCAAACCCAGGGCTAAATGCCTTGATCAAGACCTTTGTTCTTCATCTAATATTCCCAAATCATCTCTAATTAGCAACCAGTTATAAAAACTGTGAGAACAAGCTTCTTCATCAGCCCCTTCGCTCACCATCACAATTCTTTCTCCTTCCTTACAGCTCCCTGGAACAAGTTGAGCTTCTCACCTGAAAAAGTGGAGAGTAAGCTGCCACAATCTTGATTTAGTCATGCAATAAACTTGGTCCTGATGGCATCGTTTTTACATACTTCCTCAAATTGTGCATCTGAACTGACTGGTTCCTCTCTCAACTCTTATGCAGAATGTTATTGTAGGGACACCTCTCCTCACTATGGAACGTGACAAGTCATTTCCTATCCATAATAACGGTTGTCAGACAGACCCTCTGACCAAAAGACCAGAAAGCTTTCTCCCCATAATCAGCAAGGTAATGGAATCCACCTCAACAGACCTTCCAAGGCCTTACCTCTTCTCAAAACTGTCAATCACAACTTTTGGATTCCATCCTGGTCATTCCACCTTGGATCTGCTTCCTTCTGATGTAACTCAGCAACGGATGGACTCGTCTCAAGCATGAGGTCAGCAGCAGTTCATGGACAATTTCCCCAAAGCTTCTATTACCATATGGGCATCAAGCCCTGATCATTAAACTCCCACCAAGGGAATCTAAGCGTCTTCTCTGACTGGCATGGTTGAATTTTTTTTTTTTTTCCTTTGGTCAAAAGCCATGCAAAGAACACCATTCAAAGGTCATTCTCCAACCCCTGTCTTTGGTATCCTTCTTAGACATTCAGAAGTCGAGTCTTTGTGTCGTTGACAAACAACGTACTTAAATTCTTCCTAGGCTGTTCACATATCCAGACTGACGGATGGGGAACGAGAACCTGAAATCCTCCAAGGCAAAGTATTCCTCTGCTCACAACAGTGTTACAAAACCATCATCTGCAGTCCATAGACTGATAGGTATGATTGTCTTCAGTCAGCTTGTGCTTCTAGATCTCACCTTTCACCCTTCAGTGGCGGAATACAAAATGTTCGAGGCTAATTGGAGTTGCTCAAAGGGGAAACTGAAGAGCAAAAGCCTGTTTCTCTGCCACTGCAGACCATATGATGGTCTAGTAGTTTTCTATTTCCTTCATTTCTGGTCTCACTTCACCTGCTCTCTCTCAGCAATTTTCCCTTATTGTTTCCTGACCAGGGTGCACCCACTCTGCGACTAACCCCAAACTTTGGTGACCTTCCCAAATACAGGCTAATTGCTCATATCTCCCTCCCACCCACCCCCCCTTTTTCTCCTAACTATCTCCATGTTTGTGAGCCTTTCCTAATTGGTTGGAAAGCTTCATTAACCTTTTTACTTGCCAATATCTTACCACCATTTGAAACACAAGGGAAAGACGCATTTAGGAAGAAAAAAAAAAATTACCTTGTGTAATTTTGCCACACAATCTTGTATAAAAAAAATTTATATTGTGTGTAATTTTGGCCTACACTAACACTATCTTTCCGGACCAGTCTCAGGGGCACAAATGTCCCATGACCCTGTCGTGATTACTCATCATCCACCTTGCATGAACCCAAGAGCATCGGTTTCATCGTGGTTTATGGGACAATCTCTCCATTATCAGAAAACGTGGCATACATTCTTATTCATACAGCATGTGATTATGTGCACATCTGATTGGTAGTTTATGAAACGGGGAAGATCTACAAATTGATAACTGTGATTGTGTACTTACCTCCCAAGCCATGCTGATGGAATAATGGCTAAGGTTGTACAAAGCATCTGCATGGCCCGCATTCGCTGCATGGCTCAAAGCACTCGCGTGTTTTCTCAAGATCAACGGCGAGTCCATGACCCCTCTCGTAGCACACCCAGGTGGTACATACTGGTCACACCTGTATTTGGGAAGGGGAGATAGAATTTCACTTGCCTGTGGGTCTCCAAAATAATCATATTTTCTTACCAATCTTGTCTCAAATCACACACCTTGTTGTGAGCAAGCCCAGGTGAGATATTGACAGTCGTTTCTGTAGTCCTGCGTAGATGGCTTTGTGAAAAAATACTCCCAGATAAACTGGCCTGGTTTAAAAAAAAGAAAAAATGTATCAGGTATCCTGTTAGGATGATGCTTATAATTTGGTAAGTATGAATAGGCATAGCCCCATAACTAAGCAAAACTGCAATGATGGAGTAATATTATCATGGATAGCTGGTGTAACAAATGAAAATTACATTTCTTGGGGAAACGTTCCTGCCTCGCAGAGTCAATTAAAAATCCAGCCGTAGAGGCGTCTCGAACTACTTAGATTGCCAGAAAGTAAGGATGTGACGACGTTAGTTTTTTTTCCAAGGACTTATTTTTCCTTCTGTGTTTTTCCTAACCCCACTTTCTCCAGCACCAAGTGGTTGGTGTTTATATTTATATTTGTGAAAACAAACTCACTATAAAACAAAAACCCTCACAATCAAAACATTACAATGAAGTTTGAACTTATTTTGTAACAATGGTTAGAACAACCAAATTGATAGCTATTGAGAGGTTTCCAATGATTGCCAAAGTCAATGCTCTATTAAAACCCAGCAAACTTTCCAAGCAACCAGCTACAAACAACCCAACACAAGAACAAGGCCGCAGTGGAGCACTGACCTCCGCCAGGGCTGTTACAGTTCACGTTTCGTATCCACTGATAGGCTGCATGTCGCATCCGGTTCCAGACCTTAACCAAAATCTAACAATTTGTCCTCGATGCACACCGCAACCTGTCCACCAAGTTTTTGGCGAATCTGTCCATGACTTTTTGACCTTCCTGCTATTTTATTGTTTTTGGCCATAATCTCCAATGGTGAGGAAGCACTTTAAAATTCACGAGCCAGATCTTCACCCAAAAATCAAATCAATTCGTCCTCATCACGCACCCACCTGTCCAAGGTTTCGCCGAATCCGTACATAACTTTTTCCACATATCCTGCCCAAGACAAACAAAGCAAAACAGACATGGGGGTGAAAACATAACCTCCATCCACCTCGGTTGGCAGAGGTCATAACCAAATCATCAGCCACTCAATTTTGCCTCTGACACCAACGTGTGAAGTCGAGGCCTCGGATTCTTAGTACCAACGATACATGAAGGAGCTTTGCATCAAAAAGTTGCGCCAATCCCTCAGAAGAATGAGAATCTAGGGAACCCATGTGGAACATGGTCTGGTAGTCACAAAAAAAAACATTCACGGTGTCTTTCACGAAGAGTCAGTGAAGTATTGCCGCGTACTCTGAAAATTCCAAATTCCTGCCAAACTGTGGGCAATGGTCTGGTTCTTCTGAGATGTTCCTCAACACAAGTTTGTGCTGAGCTCTTCTTTCTTTCACAGTGGTGTTGCAATTCCTACACTACAACCAATGGCATTCAGGTATTTGCAAGTTTACATGTGAGGCCACCTTCGGTTACAAAGGACAACCATTGCATAACATAAGCTTCCAAAGCAACATACATTGACAAGCACCATTTCTGCAGCTTTTCCAAACAGTGTTGTTGCCACTTGCTCCTGTGGATGTTGATCTCAAAAAAAAAGGGCCAGATTTGTACTGGGCAGCCGAATGGCCTTGCACCCGCCGCTCGTGCAAAGAGGCAAAGCGCCTGTGAGTGGTTGCGTGGAAGAGAACAAAGCCAAACAGTAATCCGAATATTCCGTGCCAGATGCTTCAAGAACAGAGATTAAAAAAACCTAACCAAGGAAGATAATGACAGAACAACAATATGAACAATCAATCCCATTAATTTATCTACATGTCCCTCTTCGTACAACCTTTATTTTTTCTCTCTGCGTTGTCGACCATCCCCATTCTCCAGCTTGATGAACTCCTCGATGAGGCTCTTTTCTTTTTATTTTGAAACATGGATTTTTTTCTGTCCTTACCCCAGTCTCTTCAAATAGAGAAAGGAAGACTTAAGTTTGCCACCCTGACAAGTTGGCGATGGATCGGCCTCAAATTCAAGTGTCCAAAATAGTGCAGCTAAGGCCTTTTGAGAGAAAACAGCCTATTCACCGCTGGAGTGGTATCTGACTTGTGCTCGACCTCTTGAGGCTGGAGTACCACAAAGGCAGCATTTCAGGACCAATATTATTTTTTCTGTCTGCATAAATGACCTTTTCTGCTTCCTTGGAAAATCCTCTTATCAAATTGCTTACACTCTTACCCTGTGCAGAAACAGTATACTTACACATTCTAGAGGCAGCTACTGTGGCATCACTGTCGCAGATCTGTAAAAAAAAAAGTAAAAATTAAAAAATAAGTCACTGGTCAACCAGCTGGAATACATCTTTCAACACCGGAAAGGTCACGTGCGTTTTGCTCTCTCTTCCACAATGATCAGGTGTTTTCAAACCCCACCCCACCCAAGTTCATTCTGTGGCCAATCCCTGAAAGAGGTGCCATCTTGAGCTATCAACCACAAACTGTTGGGGCAAGACCATTTTAGCAAAAATGCATCTAAGGTTGGTCTCACCTTGTATTCTCTACAGGCCTTGTCCGTTCTGAGAGCAGTGCAACAGATTAAAAGTGTACCACAGCCTTCATAATAAGTAGCACAATACATGGTTCATCTCACTTTGGGTTGCAGCAGCTGTTTCCTATCCTGCTCCCTGGAGGCAATTCCGAGTTCAGGGATTTGCATACCAGCATCCCTCCACGGAAGCAGATTCTCCAGGATCTCCTTGGCCACCGCAGGCAGGTTGGGTGGACGCCACGTTCTATTACTTCATTCAAATGCGCCTCTTCCCGGCATACAGCCCTCAACCCCCCTCACTCCCAGAGTCGATACGAGATGTTATTAAAGCAAATATGTGACACTTTGACAAATGTCCTTTCCCTTCCTCCTCCTTTCCATCCTCCACTTTCCTCCCATATTATCTTATCCCCCACCCGTCTCCTTTCCCCAAGTAGGGAGGTTCTTTTTTTTAAACGAAAGTGCTTTTTATCTTCCATTGATTCACATGGAGTACAACTTACCTCCATCCACCCTACCCCCAAACCCCTCATCCCCTACACTGATCAGCCCAAGAAAAAGACAAACATCTGCTGCAATCAAAACTCAAACATTGAGAAAAACATCCTGAACATTGGGCATAAACCGAGACGAGAGACAGAACAGACAGACAGAGAGACAGAGACAGGGACAAATAATTGTACAAAAGAAACATCAGTTGCTTCTAACTCGAGTTGTTGATCTGAAAATGATTTCAAACGCACATGACCTGTTGAACCCAAAATGGAATCGTTTCATCTTGTGTATTCACAGTCCGTACTTGTGCCAAGTTGCTCCAATCCCTTCTATGGCTCACAATGTTGCGTTGTATGGAATTGTCTGCTATGCATGCACAGACGCACAGCCGGAGAGACAACCTGAACACATTTATTGCTTCGGCTGTGGAAAGAAATAAAAAATCTCGCAAAACGTTAAATAACCAGAAGAGATCTCATACACGTGTTTCCTTAATTAATGTCACGTTTATTCTAAATTACATACAAACAGACTCAGTGGAGTCATGTTTAGGCCACCTGCGGCTGAATCTGGAGATCAGTGGTTCAACCCTGGCTGAGTCATATCCAGAATATTTTTTAAATGGTACATGCTGCTTCCTTGCTCAACGCGTCAGCATTTTAAAAGGATAAAGCATGGACAATGAACACTGGGAAGGTATGGCAAACACCGTATAACCCTTGCCAAGAAACTGCTTCGGCAACCCAATGCTCTGTAAGTTAGAGTTCGGTAAATGGGCAAAGTTTTTTTTTGATTATAAATAATCTTTCATTTCCCGTTTATGCACCAATAAACCAACTTTCTGACCCCAGCACAGAAGCCTTCCCTTCTTGAATTACCTTAAACACAGAGGACGTGTGCTGTGTTGACCTCTTCATTGAATGACGAATTCTTTCACAAGCTTGGTTGCAATTGGTTTTTATTTCTCTTCAAAAATAGAATTAATTGGGAGTTTTAATGTGCATTTTTTATTCCACAAATCATCGGTTTTTGAACCGTTGGTCAGATGCCTTCTTTACAAAGCTCTCTGCCCATGCCAAGTCCTGGTACTGGATCCATTATTTAATTCACGTGAACAAACGAATGATGAGAAAACTTTCATTATTTACCGGAACCATTGTAAGTTAAAATTCAGGAAGGGAAACGGGGGGGGGGGGGGGGGGGGAAAACCCCCCAAAACCCAAAAGGCCAATTTTTTTTTGTTGGATTTTTTTTTAACCGGAAGGGAACCCCCCAGGCGTATGGAAAAGGTTACACAAGCGGTGGACGAACTTTCGGGATGACCCTTGAAAATGTGAAGAGGTGCTAGAACTTGTGACATTTGCTACTTCCCTTCATCTTTGAGACACCTTGTTCCGAGTTTCATAGCACAGCGCCAATTGTACTGCGCCTTTGGCATACCCATGTCTGCGCAGCTTCCGAAAATGGACGACGGCCGCCTTCGGGTCTCCAGCTTGTCATAGTCTGTTAAACCTAAAAGTGGAATAGTTTCATTTTAGAAGATAAATGTTGTGAGTTCTTGAATTTGACAAAAAAAAAAACTTGTAAGATGAGTTGGAAGTAAAGAAAAACAATCCGTTTATCAACGTCATGAAATAAAGCCACCTACCCAGATGTTTAGGCACGGTGTGTAAGGAGGAATTGTGCACAGACTGCAAGTTTGCTGCTGCACTGTTTAGATTTTTGCTCCAAGAGCATTTGGAGTTCTGCAGTTGGCAAGAAAAACATTGACATTAAATATTGTTCTGTAGGTATTGTAAAGCCAGTTACATCATCGTGTTACTGTTGATTCCGGAGGCGTGAGATTAACTGAGAAATTCCAGACACGAAACTCGTGCGCTGTCAAGGGTAGAAAAAAATTAGACAACTTCAGCATTCATGCATTGAGCCACGTTATCTCTTAAAGCGGATCCATACTTTGCAACACACAGTTTCACTTTTGGGAAAATGCACTCTGTTTTGGCAAACCTCTGTTTGACGCACTTCATTTCTGGCGATCCTTTGCGGTAAAACTGCAGGTTTGACTTTCCTCCGATTGTTCTTAAAAGGCAAGTGAGAATGGAAACGTCAACATTCGAAAATGCAACCAATCATCAATAGTGGCAACTTAGCATAACAATTGTGATTTTGTGAGGAAAGCACCCAAATTTGGCATACGGAGTAGCCTATCATATTATGAACAAGATTTGGATATTGGGCCATCTCAAATTTTGATGGCAGTGGAAAATGGCTGCACAGCCATCAGCGGCTGCTGAATTTGAGATGCCAAATCCAAATCTGTTCATTATATGATAGGCTTACAAGTGTGCCAATTTGTGCGATTTCCTCACAAAAATGCACAATGGTTTTGCACTGATGATTTAGCTAAGTTGGCCCATACAAGGGTTATTGAAAAAATGTAAATGACTTTTCTGTGTACCTGAACCGATTCTGGCCTCAGATATGTCTGAGGAGACTTGTCAGCAACACAGGTGGAAGAGATGTCAGGCTGAAGGTGGGTGGCTTGCTAGTCTTTCGGCAGAACATAGTGAAGACCAATAGACCTGGGGAAGCCAAAATGCAAGTTTAGAATATACTCGTACAACAGTGGAAAGTAATTTATCCAATTCTTTTTACTTCATGCAGTCTGCGTACAAGTCGGAGGTTTGGTGAAGTGTTCATGCATACCAAGGCCTCATGTCTCGCGCAGCCTCGGGCCACTCTGTAAAGACACGGGCACGTGAGCTGCGCTCTTCCTGCTGCCTCAGAAAAGAGAAGGTGTAATCGCCTAGCTCGCCTGTAATCCCACGGCCACGATAGCATCCCTGTGAGTACAAGCAATGAACATGGGCTGGCATCAAACACCTTCGGAATGATGAAAAATATTTGGCCGCGGCTTGGTATTATTATGCAATGCCAAAAGTAATTTGAGTTTTCAAAGCTAATATCATGTTTGCATTCGTGAATCATTTTAAAATTTTTCTCAGCACTTCTGTTGCTATTCTTGACTTGCCCAATGTCTTAACATCGCAAAAGATAAAACAGGAAACATATCTACTCAAAGATAAGTAAAAGTGCTTCATTCCAATTTTAAGCTTTGTACTCAGTGCTTTACATTTGTCGCTCAATTATACAATTGTATTGACAATCACTTGTAACCTGTGCATGAGGAATTCTTCAATGCCAGTCCTATTAATGCATCACAAGTAACACCCGAAGATGTTGTGTTTATCAAAAATAAAATAGATAGGCTTATACCCGTGCTCCGTCACGGAATTGAATGGGTTTGACAAAAGTGGATGAGGCATAATAGTGATGTTATGGGAAGCTGGGGAGGGTGTCATTCGGGGTGTGATGCACTGATGGTTACCTGTCCTGTTGTTCTTAAAGGACCTCCTGTAGATGACATTTTTTGCGTGAGTGTCTTGTTGCTGAATAGTCCTTTTATGAGGAATTATGACCACTTTGATAGATATATAGGAAGTAACCTCTTGCACGTGAAATGCAACATATAGTTTGGCCATGGAGAAACACGGGGGCTGGGAGGATATCCGAGTTTGTCAATGTTTGGCCCTGGGATTTGTTTTATGGTCATCGGAGTATGCGAGTCTGACCTGGAAATTGCATCCTCTGCAGTGTGTGACTGGGAAGGTTGGCGTCTGATGGGGCAGTTTAACATTTGATATCGGCCTAGCCCCTACACTGAAAACAGAAGCAGTGGAGGGTGACCGAGAATCAGAATGGAAATTTCAATGAACTGCGCACTTTTTGGCACTCATACCGACGATCGAACCACCGCTGGACGCTTTAATTTGAAGATCAACATGCAAGACACAACACAGGTAATGATGGCGGTTGTAAACGTCAATTACGTGCGACGTTAACAGAAATAATATATTTTTAAAAAATAAATCTTTCTTGTAATACAATGTTTCTTGTAATTTTTTTGTGTCAAATTCACCTTCTGAAGTAGTCAGCAATGTGCGAGGAAGAGGTTTTACATTGCAGACGCTGTTTTCTAGGAGTGGCATTACGCTCTCGGTGGTGACTGTTTCTGTTTGGCGGGGGGACGACAGACGTAATGACGTCAGCGAATGACCGATGATGTCATGACGGAATTACGCCTCTCAGCTGGTGACGTCACACGTCGCCATGACAGCGAAACGTAAAATTAGGGAAAATCGCCCAAAATTCCCAAACGTGTCCGTTCTGGCGCGATCTCACATTTAGCCCATACAGGCCATACTGTTCATTAACCACAGGAGCATCCGCCTGCCGAAAGTGGCGAACAATTCCGTCCGGCAGTTTTGGAGGAGGAGATACGTCAAATTACACGCAGACTGTTAACAGAAATAATATATAGATTATAAATAGTATCCCAATTACATCTCTCAGCAGGAAATCAACCCCCATCCCCAGCTTGCAACAAGAATTGTGTAATTATAAAGAGAACCAATTAATATACAGCGCGATGTTGCCACGCTTAACAAGTGCCAAACGCCTAAATGAGTCCACATGCTATTGTGCCCCACTGTTTTCAGGACAACAAATACAAACTAACCCCTACCCCCTTCCCAAAAAATTCCCCCTGCCCCCAGGACAACCATTTGACTCCCCATGGGGCCTTACATTAATCCTTGAAAAGTCTTGTCGATGATCAATTAACCCCCTAACCCCAATCCCCCCCCTACTTTAATCCTCAAAATCTATTAAAGCTGATAATAACTTACAAGTCTGAAGACAGACATAGGTCCCAAGCGGTATTTGACGAGTAGATTGTTTCAGGATCAGATGAGACAATGATGATAATGTTGACCAAGTGTATAAAATGATCACAAGATGTGGTACGAGTGACAGTTATTAGCTGCAAAATGTTCGAAAACACCGTTTCGTTCAAACATTTAAAATTTGCCCTTTGCATAACCTTAAAGGTCCAAAACAATGTTGTGGACAATAAATTATAAGGAAACAGGAAACGTCTTATACGCTTAATGGAGTGTAGATTCGTCGAAGAAGGCAAAACACCGGTTCAGATTCCACAAACTTGAAAATTTGACCTTTGAACTTTTAAAGTCAAAGGTCAAGAGATTATGAACCTTGGTGCAACTCCTCTGAACATTCCAGGAACAATATAACGTTCATATAGCTATAATGGCATTTTCACACTCTTCGGATTATCCAACTTTGAGAATACCAGTAAAACAAACTTGAAGGGCGCACGGGCAATGCGGTTCGAGATAGAAGAAAAAATGGTTTCAAGACTTTAGGTGGGGAATGCCTCAAGATTATGCAAAAAAATATGTCATCCTGAGTTTGCTCAAAGTTTGGGCGATCGTCTGTATTTTATGTCAAAATCCTCGAAATTTCAATTCATGACTTGATGCAACTTGTGACCTATGCCTTGACTAAAAATGAAAAATGAGCTCCGTGGGCTATGCAGGTGCCATTGGCTAACAAATACCGAAACCCCTTCAGATTCGACAACCCCCTCGGAGAAATGGATTTTTTATGTCAAATCGCAATTTTCTAAGTTTCGGACCTCTGTGACCTGACCGTGGGACGAAAAATGAAAAATCGAGCTCGTGGGGCTATGCAGGTGCCATTGGGCTAACCAAATACCGAAACCCCTGCCAGATTCGACAAACCCCCTAGGAGAAGATGCAAATTGAAATCGGCTACCCCCGAAAAACACAATTCGCAACTTTCTAAGTTCGTGACCTTGTGGCCTTGACCTTGGGACGAAAATGAAAAATCACGCTCTGTGGGGCTATGCAGGTGCCATTGGGCTAAGCAAATACCCAAACCCCTGCCAGATTCGACAAACCCCTCGGAGAAGAAATTTTTTTATGTCAAAATCGAAATTTTCTAAGTTCGTGACCTTGTGACCTTGACCTTGGATACGAAAATGAAAAATCGAGCTCCGTGGGGCTACGCAGGTGCCATTGGGCTCACCAAATACCGAAACCCTGTCAGATTCGACAAAACCCCTAGGAGAAGATGCAAATTGAAATTGGCTACCCCTTAAAAACACATGTATGGGCGGAGCCACGCCCATTTTCAGGAAACACAACTAGATCATGATATAAACCTCCCACCAAAATTTCATCAGGATTGGATCAAAACCCACGGAGCTATGCTCGGGACAGACAGACAGACAGACAGACAAGCCGGTAGGCGGACATGGGTAGTCGGCCGTTGCTAGGCAACGGGGGGTCCATAGCAACGGTTCTTTCTCACACATAACTAGGACATACCATGAACCTACCATACCAGTTTCATGTATATCTGACTCATAGTCTCTGAGATATAACGAACTTCGTTTTTTTTATTGTTTTCGACCAGGGTTCATTCAAAGTCTATCTTCTCCGACAGTTTTCATAGGATCCGGTGAAATTTTTGACAAATGGCTGAATGTACTGCCCACAGTCGCTCATGCCCGATTTTGATTTTCGAAAAAATAAATTTTTTATGATTTTTCTAAAATTTCAAAGTCCCGTTGCTAGGCAACGGTGTGTCCATAGCAACGGTTCTCATTTGCACACAACTAGGTCATGGTGTGAACCTACCAACCAAGTTTCATCGAAATCGCCATTGTATTAACTGAAATCGCCATTTTAAATACTGATAATAATAGTACAAATCTCAAAAAAAAATTTTTTTTTTCGACTAGATCGACTACCCAACAAACAAGCCAGTAGGCGGACATGGGTAGTCGCCTACCCAATAGAACCTGACGCGATGGGCCCGTTCGATGGGGAATGACCTGAGGATTAAGCACAAGAAAATTCATGATTCTAGCTTCAAGGGTTAATGCTGCAGATTGTTTTCGTTTAAAATACCCCCACATTTAGAGGTTTTTCGGCCGTTGCTAGGCAACGGAGGGTCCATAGCAACGGTTATTTCTCACACATAACTAGGACATACCATGAACCTACCATACCAGTTTCATGTATATCTGACTCATAGTCTCTGAGATATAACGAACTTCGTTTTTTTATTGTTTTCGACCAGGTTCATTCAAAATCTATCTTCTCCGACAGTTTTCATAGGATCCGGCTGGAAATTTTTGACAATATGGCTGAATGTACTGCCCACAGTCGCTCGTGGCCCGATTTTTGATTTTCGAAAAAATAATTTTTTTATTTTTCAAAAATTTCAAAGTCCCGTTGCTAGGCAACGGTGGGGTCCAAAGCAACGGTTCTCATTTGCACACAACTAGGTCATGGTATGAACCTACCAACCAAGTTTCATCGAAATCGCCATTGTATTAACTGAAATCGCCATTTTAAATACTGATAATAATAAGTGTAGTACAAATCTCCAAAAAAAATTTTTTTTCGACTACATCGACTACCCAACAGACACAGACAGACAGACAGACAGACATACAGACACACAACAATAACGAATATAGTGGTCACATATTTTTCGTGTAAAATATTTTTTCATGAACCAATATTTTCACCAATAACCCCCAATGGTGTCTATACGATTCCTACCAAGTCGGCATTCACTGAAGTGTTATATAGATCCACCCCCCCCCCCCCCCCAATTCCAAATCCCCCCCAAATTGAAAATTCTATAAAAGCTAATAACTTTTCACTATAAATCCCCCATAGGGCCCCCATTATGCAAGCCATGTTTGGTAGCCCTGCGGCCCATAGGGCTCACGTGAATAGCCAAACTCTGATAAAAAAGAGCCTCCTACCCTCCCCACACTAAAAATGATTACCCCCTCCCCTTATTTTACTCTCCAATGTGTGTGCTAAATTTGATTGCGATCACGTAAGCCTTTCAAAGATCTCCCCCTCTTCTCTCTCTCTCTCTCGCCCCAACCCACCCCTCCCCCATGACACTCCCCACATGGCCCCCAATATATTTGCGAGGTTTGATGGACCTAGTGTTCCATTCTTAAGATATAAGGCAACAGACAGACAGACTGTGACAATAAGGACAGATTTGTCTGACATGAGACTGGTGAAGCAAATGCACCGCATGTGGACCAATTATATAACTAGTCAAATAAGAGCTGCAACCTGGTGAGGTCTTCACCATTTCCCATGAAACCCGAGTGGTTTCATTGCAAATACATTGACGTAAGCGGGCAACTCCAAAAGGTGTGCAACCATTCAACTGCCATATTATACAACGCAACATCAAAGATATAGCCAGAAGCAAAACAGCATCACACGTTCTAAATTTTAACTACACATCTCACAGTGAGTCACCTGGTTTATGCTACCGTCACTAATGATCGGCCAAATTACGCTATGGAACCAACTGGGTTGGATGGGAAATGGTGACGGACAGCTATGATCTAATTAGTTATACACACACACACACACACACACAACATACCAATCCAAAAGCATCCAGAAAGCAAGGTCGTGCATAATCGTAGGCGCTGGTGTTGGATGTGTGATTTTTTCTCTGTTTATTGTGCTTGCCATTCCAGGTGCTGCCACTCAGCTCCCCACAGCTCAAGGAGCCAAACCTGGTGTGAAAAGCATATCTTTATGAGTGACAGAACAAAGCAACAACACCACTTTCATTACCTCTGGCACTTCAATGTGCCTTTTGTACACCGTTTATATACAGCAGAAACAATGGCGCTGTCGAAAGGTGCATCAGGCTTCAATCTCTGAAAGGACACATTTTATGAGCCAACATACTTCCACCTTCTCTCCCACACCTTTTTAACAATGCCGGCACCAAGAGGAAAAAAACGCACCCTGATTCGAGTCTACGGCTCGTATAAAACGATGACTGCATGTGAAAACTTTTCATTTCCATCCTGCAAAACTACATTTTTACTCGTTTTCTTTTGTATGTTTAGTTGAGGTTAGTATAAGAGTTAACACACATAACATAATAAAGGGAGCAGGAGACAAGAGGGGTGAGAGAGGGAAGCACAACAACAGTAGGGAACAGGGACATCAGGTGGTCCGTAGAAGAGAGAGGGATGGGGCAAGGTGCACGGGATAAACAAGATAGACACTACAGGGACTTTCAGGAAGGAAAGCAGGGAATTTGAAGGAGGTGGGTTTGGGGT
>CM068954.1:46733130-46751264 GCA_035128595.1 Eptatretus atami | reverse complement strand
GATTTGTTACCTGCTTAGTCCGTGAGCATCAGTTGCGGCTGTATGGACGTGACTCGTTTTCCTGATGCTGATCCTTCTCACCAGATTCTCTCAGTGAGGAAGTCTCGTGAGTGGAGGAGGCCAATGACGTGCTTCGTGGTTGCAGCAGGTTGATCAGCATCTTAAGGAGATGAGGATGGGCCAGGCATCTGCCTGGGGGATGGCCAGACGGATGCCCATGGAGTACTGGCGGAAAGTGGATGTAGTGACGCGCTGCTCCGGCACATGCTCCCATACCTGACCTGACCTCTCTTAGTTTTACTGGGTTTTTTTATTTGTTTATTTTTATTCTTATGCAGCTTGTGGCTGCTTGGCTGCATCATCTGGTTTTACTGGTGATCTGCATCAATAAATTGAGCCATACTTCATTGACCAAGGTCAATGCTAGGTTGTTGTTGTGAATGGTCAAATCATCAATCCAGCTCAAGTAACATCTGATGAGACTCAGGGTAGTGTCTCTGGACCATTCTTAAGGTTGTCATTGTCATCTTCACCTGTGATATTGCTTGGTCATTGTAAAGTGAACTTTGCCATATGCTAATGATTTACACTCTGAGCCACAAGTGTATGAAAAGCTGCTTTACTTCAGAAAGATTTTCAGGAGCTTGATATACAGGGTGTCCCAAAAGTCTGGATCCATAGGCAAAAATTTATTTTAAAGTTTTATTACAGTAAATGCTCAAATTGACGGCCTTGGACTTCACGACACTTGTTTATACGCTGAATACAAGAACGTTGAACATTTCTGAACCTAAAACGTTTAAACACTTTAACAGTGACATGTGTTATTGGATGCTTATCAGGATGCTTTCTATTTAATTTGGCAGCAACTCCTCTATGTGAAGAATCCTGTCTTGCATACATGAGAATGAGTTCAATTCGATCTTCTATTGTTAGTTTCGAAGCCATCTTGGATCTGAAAGAAAAAGAAAAATATCAAATTGTATATTAGGAAAAATGCCTCTGGATCCAGACTTTTGGGACACCCTGTATAGTGGGGCTACATTCTAAGCCATATATGTTTAAATCTTCCTGAATATCAAAGTATGATCGTATTCATGTCATTTTCCTGTCGGTGTAATCAACAGCTACCAGTCACCATATATCTTAAAATCATTGGCGTCACACTGGTATGGTGTGTTACTCACTTCTTCTCCAAAGGGATTGCTATGAGAATCACAAACTTTAAAAAATATTTTTTGGAGCCAGTTTAAACCAGTGTTATTGTTTGATAGCATTACTGTCAGAGATTCATCATGAATGCAATGTCTCCATGGCTCAGGAAGCACCTGCCTGACTGCCAAGCTTCTCTGGAGCAGGTGGGTAGTGAATGGAATTTTCCATTGGTCAGGTAATCTGGAAATTATTTGGCAGAGTGCCAAATTAACTTGCCTATGTTGTAATGAATGCTGCAGGTGTTCAACATGGTTGCTTGTGGATGTAGCTTTATGATCATCACAATGATGTCCATCACTCATCAAAAGAGCCTGATGTTGGTTTAGGGGTTAGGGTTGTGGCTTGGGATCCTAAGGTCCTGAGTTCGAGACCCGTTGGCTGCTAAATGTTAGCGGTTAGGGTGGTGGCTTGGGATCCTGGGGTTCTGAGTTTGAGTCCCATTGGCTGCTGAATTAACACCAGGAGGGTTGACTCAGCCTGCCATCCTTCGGAGGTCGGTGAAATGAGCACCAGAGTATTGGTAATAGGAGAACTGCATCAGCAGCATCGCCGTGCCCCTAACCAATGATGCAACCAACATCCAAAAAGGGTTGTACACGATTGGTACTCATTGAAAGATCATCGTTAATTCATTAACCCGAGTACTGTCTCACATCTTAAAGCAATAGAGTAAGTGTTGGAGCATATATGCTTTTCCATACTTGTAACACAAACACACAAGCTATCCAACAAAGTATTTTATTAAAGTTGTTTTCACATATTTTTTGCATTAGCAATATGCAGCAGGAAAACACTCCCTGCTGCTAAACCGCAAAAAATCCATGAAGAATGCGGTAAGAAAGCTATGCAAAACACACACACACGCACACACACACACACACACGTATCTGCAACACCAGTCTAAATATCTTGACAACCGAACTATGTTACTGCATCGATTAAATGATCAGCTGAATTACTGCATCAATTTACATAAACACGGTCAATAATGGAAGAAAATATTTTGCACATGAAATTACAAATTTAACCTTCACCGAAATAGGGAGTTCATTAAGCTTACACAAAAAGACAATGTGAATCATTCATGATTAATACATTGCCGGAGACTCATGCTTACATAAGGCCAATGTCAAGTCTGCCCTGACCGTGGCTAATTAAAAGCCACATGATGATAAATCAAAGACCCTGACAAATGCATACTGCATACAAGCCATTTTAGTTGGTGAGTAGGTTTATTTATATTCTGCATGTCTTTTATTCATGCATGAGGGCAAAATGTTTGTTTGAATAATATTGACCCTCAAATATAAGCACACAACATAGGTTAAAAAACAAAAGCATAAACCATTGCAGCTAGTACAAGCACAATTGCAATGAGATAAGAGATGCATGGGATGAGATTGGTCAAGCACATTGCAATGAGATAAGAGATGCATGGGATGAGATTGGTTTGGCTTCCAAAAGAATATGAGACATCTTAGGGAAAATAGACAACATTTGGACATCAAAGTGCCATCGCTTTGAAAAAAGTGTGGAGGCATAACGTCCGTGACATGTAATGCAAAATTGTGTTCTTTTTGAAGGTTCGAACATTCGTCTGAAGTACACGTGCACATTCTCAAACTTCCGAAGGACTTCGCGGGCAGAAAAAAAAATATCCACAATGTCTGCCAGAAAGTCCATGTAGCTCATAAAAGGAAAGGTCGAATGATGTTAGATTTCACGACTGCAGTTTCGACCAATTCAATAACTTTTCGCTAATTGCTGTCTGCCAAGTTCACGTGATTAGGAATCCATGGTTTCCAGGTTCAAACGCTTAACCATCCTTTAAATATTATAAACCATAACACATTTCTTGTAGTGTTGTTTTTTTTACCCTTCAATGACCAACAGACACATATGCCCGTAAACTCCAAAGTGGTGTATCTCTGATATTTTCCATTCAATTTTAGATTCCTTTTTGTTTGTACATTGGCAAACATTTCAGCTAACACTGGGTAAGAGCTTTTTCCGTTTCCATAATTTTTCTTTTGTTGACTCAAAAAACTTTATTTTTAGTCATGCATACTTTTAAATTCCACTTTTAAAAATTCAAAGTTGGCCAAACTAATAATAAAATTTGACTTGTATCTGAAAATTACTTTCAAGATAATTGTGGTCCTCAAAGAGTTAAAACCATCGATTGTTTCACAAAATGAAATCGAATCGGTCCTCATACTCAAATCTGCAACCATTTGTACGTGACAGAGAGTCGATGTTGGTCCAGAAAGACCATTGATCTAGTATCTGAAAGACTGCTCTGTCATTAAGAAAGGATAAAAACAATTGAATAGAGTTTAAAATACAATGCCAATGACCTTCCCACTTAATTAAACTTTGGTTCAAAAAAAATACAACACGAATTCCAAAAACTATTGTGTGGACATCATGTTTTGTGTATAATGTTACACTCTTCAGGAAAATGACAAAGCACAGTCGATAAGTACATCCGTGTTAGTTGTGAAGTAAACCCATTGTAATCCAAGCATAATTTGCTCTTTAAAAAAAAAACTCACAATGAAACAAACAATAATAAGATGAAAATAACAACTGACAGTTTTCTTGACAATTAGTTCTTAACAGTGATACTAACCAACTGCATTTTTTTTTTAATCATGTATAAAATATTATTGTAACATCTCCTCATCACTAATTTGTGAAGATGTTGCGATGCTAAGCTTATGTTTAACATTTTAACCCATCGCCGAATGCCATTGAAACAATGGCAAAATGAGTAACATGTTTATGGAAACATATTCTCTTGACTTCCAGCCACTAGTGTTTCATGAGAGATGTCATTCCCGACGGGAAGGAACTGAGCATTACTTCCCACCATCCTCCCCAGCCTTCCCCTCCATCAGAGCAGTGCCTGCAAAAGACATGTCACACACCTCTGTTTATTTTTCCATCCGCTGCCTTTTCGTGCGAGAGACTTGCGGTTCAACATCAACTCAGTCCTTGCCAACTGCTCGATTCATCCTGACTTTATGTCTTTGTTAATCCTTTGAGAGCAAAATGTTCTCTTGCAGTGAAAACATTATTAGTAGTAGCCTTGAAAAGCTATAAGCTTAAAAAACTGCAAAACTAAAACAAAAGTTCGAGCACCTGACCACAAGTTGAAAAAGAAAAGAGAATTTATGATTAAACGTCAGTGCTATGACGAATGTAACGACCGTACTGTTCATTACAATGTCAAAAAGTGTTTACGTGACATTTCCATGCAGTTGTAGTGCAGCTTGTGAACTACAAACTCCATGATAAATAACCCATTTCAGATGTATGAATAATATAATGTGTGGAGCTCATCAACTACCCGCCACACCACTCCGCACCTGCTCAGCCTTGCAGGAACAAGCAAATGGCAAAGCACACGTGAAATACAATCGAACTATGTTTTGCCTTTCTAATTTTCTCATTCATTATGATTCTTGCACTCGTTATTACTACCAACACATTGACACACAAATTGATGGCTGATGGTAATTGTGGAAACCTGCTGACCAAAACTTTACTACCTGGATGGACATAAAATTAAGAAACCATTTTGATAACATAGTTCAGCAAAGTTTATTGAAACCAAAAAAGACATAGCCCGCAGCCTAAGTATGGAATGATTTTATTTAACTCAGACTTGGGCTTGGATGAAATGGGACGCATGACCAAACAACCCACTCACTGTTCTCTGCATGTGGATTGGCCTGTCAGATCGGGAAGGTATTTCAATTGCCTCTTCACTTTATGATTGCAGTGGTTTATACTTCCACCGGTTGGCAATGTGATGATTTCAGTTGAACACAACATCACTTTACGTGGTCAGATGATGCAAGCGATGGCTTTCCTGATGGTGTAAGAGGTGCATTCGAAGAGTTTACAGGAACACTCGCAATAGTCTATGACTCGCCAATTATTGTTCCCCACCCCTCCGACAAGGTTGGAGATGGGAACATTAAAATGAGCTCTGTCCGACCGATCCACCAACCGACCAATCATCTACCCATGTACTTTTGTGTTTGCAATATTTCAAAAAACATTGAACATTTAGCCTTCATATTTCAGATATCTATTCCTCATGACAGCATCTCAACCTGATTAGATCATGGCTATGATTGGCTAAATTATGTTGCCATGGCAACCATCTCAGTAACTTGGTTTGTGCACACGATATTTCAAAAACCGTTTAAGATTTAGCTTTCATATCACACAGATCAATTTCTCATACCACCCAAAAAGTGGGGGACCGAGACTATCAGCTCCTTGTTTTTCATTAATGTGACCCTTGACATCAATGCACTCGCTCCCTTTGTCCTAACTGTCCATTCAGTAAAATATAAGTTTTCAATTTGCTTCTTTAGCCGCATCTCAGTTGCTTTAGTTTAGTCAGTTCCATGTCGGCGAATTACTGCACGAGGAAGATCAACTGTTGAAAGAGACAAGGCACCTGGAGCCATATCCAAACTGTAGGTGAGGATGGTGAGGGGGTGATACAGTTGCTCAAAGCCACTTACGAGTGTCAGTAAGCGCAACAAGGTCATTGTGCACAAGCATACTGTATTGTCATGAAGAAAGACCACACCTTTGATAAACATAACATAGACTGCTTCTTCTTCTTTTGTATGCAACACAAGGCTGCGAGTACTGCTGATGCAATGCCCTCTGTAGGTTAAAGCAGGAATTTGGAATTTGTTCAGGATGTCGACGATAGCTCGCCTACTCTTTGCCATTGAGACTTTAACATCCACAGAGTGATACTGGCAGACGGGACTCCCAGTTTAACATCCATCTGAGGGACAGCACACACATTGATGCCTCACCCCTGCCTGCGAGACACCAAGATGAGTTTGCCGCTAGGCCGAGATTCAAACCTAGGCTAGATAACTCGGAGGTGAATGTGCATACCTCTAGGGCCTGTCATCCTGCCAGCCCAACATACCATAGTGTTTGTCCTTGATGGCTTGCTGCAAACGTTGCATGAGGTGATGAAAGTGACATAATAACACGTAATAGTCAATCTGCAGGATTCTCTTGGCATCCACCAAAAATGAAGCCATGAGATTTCTGACTGAGGGTTGGATGCAAAACATCTTTGGTGGTGATGATACCTTTTACTTCTGTATGGATTGCATGGATTCCAATCTGGTTTCAGGATCCCCGTGATGAAGCTACGTTTTGTCACTAGTCAACAGTTGAGCGATACAGTAGGATGGGTCTGTGTTGAATCATTTGTTGAGCTCACAATGAGATGCAAACCATTGCTGTTGAGTGTGAGTGCTGAAGTTTTGGCAGATCGATCTTGTTGAGACTGTGGACATGCCAAAGTGTTGGTGGTCGATGGTGAAAATGCTACCTGAGAAAATTGAAGTGCTCTGGATATTTCTGTGACATTAACGAGCCGATACTTCATGAATGCCCAAATTTCCACAATAGTTTGTGAGTAGGTCGTATCTCCAAACTATCCTGACCTGAGGTCATCTTCAAGGGACTTACATCCATGCTTAGGACATCAGCTGCCAATTTGGCTCTTTGAGAATGAGGATGGAGATTCAGCATAGTCATTGTGTGTTCATGCATTTCATTGGAGCTCACAGCTTTACAAAAATTATGACACTTCGATGCCCAATATTATTGGGATCCACAATTGTATAAGGCAGTAGATCTCTGAATTACACTCGACATTGATATTGAATGAGCTTTAATGCAGGAGAAGGCCATTTGTTTCATCATGACAACATGACTGACATCAGGTAAGGAATGGGAGCATGCGTGGAGCAGAGCGTCGCTGTATTAGTTTCAACAATAACGTCGCACTAATTCAATGTATCAGTTTATCGACTTAATTTCACTGGGGTGAGGAGGGGCAGTGTGAGTATTTCCAACCACCGACTTAACATGCAGCTGTATTTTCCTTTGATAAACACCTAAAAAGAGCAACCACCAGTTAAACATGACCAACAATCATGAACTCTGGTCTATGTTATGTCAAATGATCACATTTGGTAAAAACATATAAAAACTATAAAAAATGAAATTGACCCTAGCTTCATAATAAATTGACTCTAGCTTTACCCTTACCTTTATAATTGAGTTATGAAGCTAGGGGTAAAGCAGAAGTGGCGCAATGAAGCATAGGGTGTCTTCATTGTCCATCAAATGAAAGACCGCCTGTTCTGAGAGACTGTTGGGATTTGCCAAAAGGGCGGTCTCTCAAGACAAGATCTAATGTACTCCTTTAAAATAACTTCATTAATGAAAGATGGTGGCGGTGCAAGTTTTTTTATTCGCTGAAATTTGCTTCATCCATCTGACTCTGACTGGTCTTCAGGATGTCAGTGGTGTTAATGAACATGTAAAGCCATAAAGCACCCTTCCAGTTGTTATATGGCTTTACAGCAACTAATTTTAGGGCCAGTGACATTCATGTATGGACCAAAAGAAATATTATTTCAGAGCAGCTTATGTTCAAAAATATTTTTACAGCAACTATGCTAGTTTTGCAGTTGCAATAGAATATTATCCCCTGTGATAGAATGATTATTTGATCTATGTCAACTGACAATCTCATTTCATGACTGAGAGAAAGGGAGAGAGTGTTTATTTTGGTGATGATTCGTTTATGTAGCACATTAAGAGATTGTGTAACTTTCACTTTGGTCCACGTTTGATGTTTTAATGTTCAGACGGGCTTGTGCACAAACCTGAAGGATCCTTGTTTTCTGCATCTTTCTTCATTTCTCCTGCATTGTTTTCACTCCTCTGTCCTCCTGCGAGAAAGAGAAGGAAAAGGCAAAAACAACGAATGAAACAATGGATTAAAAAAAAATTAAAACAAATAAAGTGGATCAAGATGATTGCAAAAAGATGATGATTGCAAGACCCTTAAAATATACTCCTCACCAAAATGGTTGGGACAACATAACAAGTTGAATCATTACCAGATTAAGTTTAAAGTTTAGCATCAGTTTCAATTTAGCACCTTATCAGTGTTCTTCTCATAAATCAGTCCACTTTTCTCTATATTTTGTGTCTCGAATCAGGCATACATTACCGAGCATTTCCCTATCAACTTCTTGTTTTTCACCTGGCATTGCACTTGCTCGTATTTGCACAATCAATACAAGTTTCCTCCAAATTTGGCCAACCCTATGTTTAAGTGTGCTCCAGGAATTGGGATATCCATTTTCATTCGACCTCTTATGAAATGGATGAAATCAACAAGACGTTGATTGAGGTATGCTAACCACTGTGGAAGGCAAGGAGAAGCTGACGTTTTGAGCGTTAACTCTTTCTTTTGCTCCGACAGAGGGTTAACGCCCCAAATGTCAGTTTGTCCTTGCTTCCCATGGTGGTGAGCATACCTAAACCAACATCCCGTTTATTTCATCCATTATCTACCTGTATGCCGACATTGATTGTGACACTAGCCTTCACCAGCTACACAACTTCTTCATGCTACCTCTTATCGAAGTTTGTTTCAGACCAACAAAAATAATTTCCTGGTAAATGCAACTCTCCTGGAATCCCAATTAGTGTAAATAATGTTGTATTGTGTAAAACCTCCTGTAAACAGGCGTGGCCATGTCGAGGACTTGGGCACAAAAGGCACACAGAAAGTGCTTTGTGTTTTAAAGGAACAGCCATCATGAACTGTTTGGCCAGTGGACTGCAGGCCATGGCAGTGAGATGGGCGTAACAATGTTGGAGGATCCACCCCTTAAGGCCTGTCACACCTTGACGATTTAGCCAGCGTATGCCGACGTATGAAAAATTTGTCTAAAACGCTGGCACACGTCGAATACGTTATGGGTAAGTTTTGTATACGCTAAAAGCACGCTGGCATACGTCGTAGTACACTGGCATACATCGTAGTACGCTGGCATACGTCGTAGTACGCCGAGCTCGTCGACAAATTTTAACATGCTTGAAATTTTTCGACGTATGCCAGCGTATGACTCACATGTTCCGCATACACTGGCCATAAGTGTAGGCACGTTACGCAATCGTTGACACACGTCGACACACGTTACTCATAAGTCGAAACACGTCGAGGTAATGTTTAGCATACCCAAAACTTATTTCTAACCTATGAGTAACGTGTTGTAGGCACGTTACGCGATCGTTGACACACGTCGACACACGTTACTTGTAGGTTACTCATAAGTCGAAACACGTCGAGGTAATGTTTAGAGTCAGTGTTCCAGACTCCCTGTTTTTTTTTGGTTTTTTTCTTCGGTATGACGGTGATGTTGACACTTCGATTTCTAGTGCGGTTAATATAATATAATTAATAGGCTGCCGCTCAACGATTTAAATCATAACCGCACTAGAAATCGAAGTGTCAACATCACCGTCATACCGAAGAAAAAAAAAATACCCCGAGCGGGAGTGCCGGTCATCTCTGCCAGAGGTCGAAAGTAACTCTGTGCCAGACTGGAATAGGGGCAGTTCATAAAGTACGTACGCTCTACTTCCGGGTTTCAAAACCACCCACCCCCTCTGTATGCAGGCTAGTGACCCACCACCCACCCCCCTCATACATCGCTAATCACTTGCAAAGCCAGCAGTTCCTTATGAACCGATGTTTGTAAGCCATGACAATGCAGTCCCTAGCGGTGTAATTTACCTTTTTCTTTTAATATCACAGCACGTCAATTATGAAAATAAAAGTACAAATTGACATTCAAAACAATGTTAATGTCATAAATAAAAGTAAGTGTGCATATAAACTTGTATTCCATTGTTTTAGTTAAATCTGACAAAAGCTTCAAATGTAATATTTGTCTCGGAGAGTTCCGGTTCTTAATTTTTTAATACTTTTTTTTTGTATGTACGTACTTTATGAACGGCCCATACGGGGAATCAGAACGAAGTTTGAAGGGCTATAAAATCGGAACGAGAGCAAATTTCAAAAAAATGGCTCGTGTTGTTCTAGATAATAGTCCGTAGTATCTGAATCACTAATAACATTTGATCTCTCTTGATAAATGAGGAGGAGATACGATTTGAAATCGACGATTTTCGCAACTTTGACAGCCTCGTGACGTTGACCTCGACCTTGGAGGACCTTGAAAGTTATATCGTTCTTCATGTCTCATCGACCTCTATCCATTCCACTATTGGTTATTTGTCTCCACTCGGTTGATTGTGGACTACGGACGGACGGACGTACGTACGGACGGACGTACTTCGAGACTGGGGTTATTAGGTCATCTCTACTGAGATGATAGAGATGACCTAAAAAAACAGGGAGTCTGGAACACTGACGCTAAGCATTACCTCGACGTGTTTCGACTTATGAGTAACTTGCAAGTAACGTGTGTCGACGTGTGTCAACGATCGCGTAACGTGCCTACAACTTATGGCCAGCGTATGCGGAACGTGTGTCATACGCTGGCATACGTCGAAAAATTTTCAACATGCTGAAATTTGTCGACGTACTCGGCGTACTACGACGTATGCCAGCGTGCTCTTAACGTATACAAAACTTACCCATAACGTATTCGACGTGTGCCAGCGTATTCGGCAATTTTTTCATACGTTGGCATACGCTGGCTAAAACGTCAAGGTGTGACAGCGGCTTGACACTTCGATGTCTAGGGCGGTTATGCTTTGAATCGTCGAGCCGCAGCCTTTTAATAGGCTACGCCACGTGATCGTCGGCGATACGCTGCCGCGCTATGCATAAGTTAGACTATCGTTGGGCATAGGTTGTGAACGCCGACAACACGCTCAGCATTCGTTGATATAAGTTATCTATATGTTATCGAAACGTTCTGTGTACGTTACTAATACGTTATGCATACGTCCAACTCGTTATTAATACGTCCAAAACTGGAAAAAAAACATCAATAGTCAGCGTACGCCAGCGTTTTACATACATTTTGATACCTTGCCATACGCTGGCTAAAACGTCAAGGTGTGACAGGGCCTTTAGGATGGGACAGCTCGAACGGGTGTACCGCCCACACCAGCAGGTGGCCAATGAAGGGACCCGCCGCCCATGAAGGCGGGTGGACCCGCTGCCCATGAAGGCGGGTGGACCCGCCGCCCATGGTCCTGGATTTTAAGGCTGTGGCCACGCTGCACGCGAGTTGATCTTGGACATTGGGAGAGACGACATCTCTCTTGTTCACTCTCTGCTTTGTCATCCATACAGTTTCTTGGACGTATACGGCAACTTGTACACCACACATCAGCTCGTACCTGCCACAAGCCCTCACCTGCCCCTTTATTCCTCGTATGAGTCCAGTATTTTGGTGCCATTATGGGGTTAGTTATTTGTTTCTCTTGCACGTAGATTTGAGTTTTTCGGGTCTTACCTTCCACATTTGTTTGTCTTCATGTGCCAAATCTGTCCGAATATTGTTGTCTCGACTCCCCATGTCTAATTTCTTTTTTTTTTAAACAAAAAAACATTTTAATTATAAGAAGCATCTTCCACCTTTTTGCCTCCCGCTCATTTTACCGCCAGGTTCAGCTTTTATTTGGGTGATCCTAGGGGAACATAATATAAAGAACAACTAATTAAGAATGCAGTCATTTTAAAGATCATTTCAGCGACTTCAGATGGCCTTGGAGTTAGACCATCCGGCTCAGACGGTCCATGTTAACGGGCCCCATCTGACGTGACAACATATTCCTTTTCATATGGTTTTCTCACTTTTATTTTTAACATTCAAAATATTTGCAGTTCAGGGAATCCCCGCTATAAGTCTCCCCACTATCTGTCGTTTCACATATAGGTCCATAAGTTACTTTGGAACATTTTCATTATACATCCAACAGGCCTGGTGTTGGCTTAACATTTAATAAGGTGGCTGGCTTAAGATCCTTGGGTCTTGAGTTCAAGCCAGTGTTAGGCTGTTGAATTAACACCAAGTGGGGTTGACTTGGCCTGTTATCCTTCTGAGGTTGGCAAAATGAGTACCAGTGAGATGGTAACAGGGGGCATTGCATCAGTGGCACAGTTGTGCCCCCAGAAAATGATGCAGCCAAGCAGATACAGGCTGCATATGAAAACATAAAAATACATCCAACAATTCCCTATACTCATGTCCATAGAATGGAAGACCAGTTACCAGGTGTTCCACCCCACAATTCCCTGTGTCCTCTTCCTCTCACACAGTGCATTGTTGGACTTCATGCTACCATGTACTGCACTGTATTTTTATGTTTGTGTACTTTACCGTGCTAATTGACAGAGATGATTCGAGATTTTCAAGGTGGAGGACCGCTAAATTTTCATTATTAAAATAGTTAAAGGATATGGTAAGTAAGATAAAAAAGGTGTTTGTGTTTTAAAATTTGATTAACTTATTGTATTCTTTCCTATGTTTTGTGTGTTCTTTACGTGTTTTTTGATTGCTAGGCTTGTTGAGTGGTATTGTATAGGATGTAAACTAATGTGTTGGAACGCATTCCCCCCTCATTACATTATTTGTTATGGGGGAAAATACCCAGATATCCATCGTTTCGTTATAAGTCCAACTTTTCTGGAACGTATCTTGGACGTAGAGCAAGAACCCCCTGTATCAGTTTCTTGGATGTATAGCGATGACCCCCTGTATCAGTTTCTTGGATGTATAGTGAGGCCCCCCTGTATCAGTTTTCTTGGATGTATAGCGAGGACCCCCTGTATCAGTTTCTTGGACGTATAGTGAGGACCCCCTGTATCAGTTTGTTGGACGTATAGCGAGGACCCCCTGTATCAGTTTATTTTTGCATTCAAGGTAATACATCTCCCTTTAGTTATTAGAATTGTTACGATAAGCAGTCTTCTTACAGGAAGGAATTATTTCTTCAACCTTTAATATTGTTGTGGGGATGGCCACATGGACTAACGGAGGTAAGATAGAATAGATATTTCACTAATAAATGTATAGCATAAGTGTTTGGTTTCTATGTGAAATAGGGTGTTATAGGTTACGTGTCATAGGGTGTTATAGCAAAAATTTAAAGTCTTCCCACCATTATGTACTGTATGTGTCTAAGCCCCCGACGATTTCCACACTTTAATTCTCTAAATCGTTCCCCTTCGGAATCTATCTGTATGTGCTTTAAACCGTGTCGCCCTCTGGGGCACGGACCGGTGCAGACAGTGGGCCTGAAGGACACACGAAGGGACGTGGAGAAAGTCGCCTCGCCTACTGACGAGAAGGAACGGGAAGCATCTCAAAGCCACGGTAGCTCTCTGGCATCTATAAAAGGCTAAGCGCAAACATCGGTTGGAAGAGTGAGCCGGTGAATCAAACCAGTGAGTGGAGGAGTGAGAATCAAACCACACCAAAGAGGAAATGTCAGCGCTGCGAGGGCAAACATGGACCGGAGTGAGGCACGGAGTATCAGATCACCTCCGTGTCACTGGAGCAGCATGAGGAAGAACACAGCACAACCCGACAAAAGCGCAGCAGGATTCCGGACCAAGACGCAGCATGTCCCCATCGAGCACACGACTCCCATCGCAAGCACTACTAGTATGCATGAGCATAGTTTCTGGACAGGTTCTTTTTGGTCTTGTCCCCCTCTTTCTGTCTCCTATTCGTAAGTGTGAGGGCCATAAGTTATCGGATAAGCCCACGAGATTATTCATGCGCATGGGGGATATAGACTGTGGAGAATTCTCCTTCATTGGAGGTTTGCTTCTCTATCCTCCATTCCCCCTCTTTAATAAACCCTGTTTTTCACTATTGAGGTGTTAGTTTGGGCACAGTCCAGAAATGGGAACAATAAACCATGATGTGAGTAAAACTGTGGCCATTGGGAATTGACACAAAAACCCCTTGTTAGGAGGGTACAAACATGGTGGTTCTGACACAACAATATATTCCTTTTGGAGGGCCTTTGCTCGGCTCCCATCCTTTTCAACCAACAAACGCATTGCAGGTGACAGGGTAGCTGGAGAAATTGTGCATCATAAACTGAAGTAAAGATCTTTTGGGCTTTCCCGGCAGACGATGTCGTGTAAGGTGTTGGGGATGGGAAAGAACAATGAAAATATAGATTACATGATGCAAGGAGCAATTTTGGAGCGTGTCACACAGGAGAAGGATCTTGGAGTGGTGATAGATATGAGAGGAAAGCAGGCAGCACAGGGTTTTAGGTTGTATTCGGAGGAGGATCAATTATAAATCAAAAGAGGTGGTGTTAACGTTGTGTAGGAATTTAGCGAGGGCCACATCGAGAATATTGTGTGCAGTTCTGGTCAGCACAACTCAGGAAGGACATAGATGTCATAGAGAGGGTTCAGCGTAGGGCTACGAGATTGATTCCGAGCCTAGCTAGACTTAGCTATGAGGAGCGGCTGAAGGACAGAGGGCTTTATCTACTAGAAAGGAGGCGGTTACGAGGAGATAATGAAGACAAAATAAGTGCAGAACAATTATTCAGCAAAGTAGACAGTAATAGGACCAGGGGCTATAGCCTGAGAGTAGAGAAGAGGAGAGTTAAGACAGTAGCAAGGCAGGGGTCTTTTACTCAGAGAGTAGTTAATGCATAGAATGGTCTCCCTGGAAAGGCAGTAGCAGCAGAAACAGTAGATAAGTTTAAATTGGAATTAGATAGGTACCTGGAAGTATTGGAGATAGAGGGGTATGGGGAAGTTGACAGGACTTTTAGGTAGCTTGAAAATTGATGAGTGATTGTGTGCATGTGCTGTTGGTGGGGGTTTTGTCAAGGGGTGTGGTGTGGTTACTGTGTGTTTTCACCCAAGACCGTCTACGCCCATGGCCATGCTCCCTCCCGTGGAAAAAATACAAAAGAAAATCACAAAAAAACACCTAATAAAAATAAAAAAACATTTTGCATTTTTCTTATTTTGATCTGGTGTTGATAAATTGGTGTGGTGTTGATGTAGCGCAGGTATGATCTGAATGGCCTCCACCTGCATCTAATTTCCTTGTGTGTATCCTTGCAGGTAAGGATGACGACAGGCATAATTATCTTATTCCTGTATATTACACAAGTCAGAACACCCTTCAGAATGATAAGATCAGTTCTTCTGCCAACCTGAACAACTGCCCATGCCATCAAGTTGCCTCCACCAAAGGGATCATGCCACCTAATGGAAAAATTAGCAAATCTCTCTCCACGGCATCCCCAGATTCTGACATAGCAAGCATTGAAGTCTAGGCAGAATCTATATACGTGTCAATGAAAATAACATGGTTTCAACAGTTCACTCTCTCGTCGTGATGCTGTCTCTCGTGATTTTGTCGATGGTGATGTGTGAGAGATGTGGAGCAGTGGACTTTTGTAAGCCTGGTGTTGGCTTTATGGTTAAGATGGCTGGCTTAAGATCTTAGGGTCTTGAATTTGAGCTCCTGTTTCACTGTTAAATAACACCAGGTGGGTTGACTCAGCCTGTCATCCTTCCAAGGTTGGCAAAAGGAGTATCAGCTTCCTGGAAATAGGGGGCACTGCATCAGTGGCACAGCCATGCTCCCAGCAATGATGCAACCAGCAGCCAGAGACTGCATAAAAAATGATGATGAGTAGACTTTTGGACCTCATACCAATGGTGTGGAGCCTGTTCCAAAATGGGTCAAATTAATTGGTTGATTGGTCTTTGTAGGTCATTTTTGAGAGATTTTGCTGTGCAAAAATGGTTCCTTCTGGTTAGAGTGACCTGATAACGATCCTCACGAGCATTTATACAACTCATGAGTAACCTGAATGAAGTCTCTCTATGAACTGTCCAGCTTGACGGTATATTGTCAATGCCCGAGAAATGATACTGGGATGAACATTGTACTGGGAAGCAACGGTAGTCTGAGTCACCCACCTCAGTGTAGCTTTTCTTGGTTACTTTATGTAGCTTCCTTTGGCTGTTAGAATGTGGGGGTTAATTTAATGAAATCCTACCCACTTGGAGTAATTAAGGAAGAGCTGATTGGTTAATCTGCCTAATTACGCGTGAGAGACATGATTGGGTTTCGTGATGTATATATCAACTGCTATTGGCATTGCACATGGTACATGCTTGGGAGCCTCGGTGGTGCGCATTTCTGTCTACACTGTCACTGATGACTCGCCAACAAGTGATGAAATCAGGGGGCATGTAGCATTGGGATTCTCCATGTATGCCCTACATGTAAATGTCTGCAGCTGTAAAGGAACATGGGTATGGTTTCAAACAGCAAAGGGCTTACCTTGTGTATCTTTTGTTGGTTAATTTGGCTCGAAGAGCAGAGGGGTTTATCTAATATTTAAAGCTCTTTGTAATCACTCACTGATATTAATGTTTGGTACCTTCTGGTTGATGGAGAAAGCTGAAATTTTGTGTGCCGATGGACATCGAAGCAATACACCGGAAATTTTAAAAAAAATCATACAACAGTTGGAAAACATCCGTAAATAAAAATAAATAAATGAAAAAAAAAGAGAAAATAAATGCAGGTGAGCAACCCGAGACAATGGGGAAGCACGCTAATTTTGCATGCCAACGGATATCGAAGCTGATACACCGGGAAAATCACAGAACCATCAGAAAACATCCATAAATGAAAATAAATAAATGAAAAAAAATGAGAAAATAAATGCAGGTGAGCAACCCGAGACAATGGGAAAGCACACTAATTTTGCGTGCCAACGGATATCGAAGCTGATACACCGGGAAAATCACAGAACCGTCAGAAAGCATCCATAAATGAAAATATAAATAAATGAAAAAAAATTAATGCAGGTGAGTGACCCAAGATAAATGCAGGAAGCACCGCTAATTATTGCTCACAATGTGTAAGCATACCCCACTAGTTTATATATCTATGAAACACCCACCCACATCTCTCACCTGTGAACGGAGGGAATAGCCAATCAGCTCTCACTTAATCAACGAAACCCAGGTGGCTAGGATTATACAAATAAATTGACACCTCCCATGCTCCTCCAGCGAAAATTGCTGCATAAAGCAACCAAGAAGGCTAACACAAGGTAAGCACTTTGCTGTATCAAGCCCTTCCCAGAGTTCCTCTAATATTAATATATATATATATTATGATATATATATAATTATATATATGATGTATCCATCCATCCATTGTACCATACTCTGTGCAGAGCATTGGTACTACCAAAGCAGTCTCCTGGCTATTGGTACAATCCTGGACAGGTCACCACTCCGACACAGGATACCAGCAAGCCAGCACTCATTTCGCCGACCTCAGAAAGATGACAGGCAGAGGCAAGCTCACCTGATCAATCCAACAGCCAAGTGGATTTGAACTCATGATCCCAAGCCCACTACCCTCAACATTAAGCCAACACCAAGGCATATATTAAATATTATATACATATATTTTACATTTACATATATATACATATATATATATATAATTATATATATATATATATATTATAATATTATATTGTATACGAGCAAATACAACCCGTCGCTTCACGACTGGTCAATAAATTGGGGGGGGGGGAAAATAGGGGGGGAGAAAGAGGGAGGAAGAGAAACAGGAGGCAGGTGTAGGGTGAGAAAGGTGGGGGAGGATTAGGGGGGAGTGAGAGAGCGACACCTCACCAAACGTTGCTATTCACTGCGGGAGGGAGCAGTGTGTGCATAAGACACACACACACACACACATAGGCAGAGACAGCGAGGGAGCGACAGAGGTGTGGGAGGGAGAGTGCTGCGTTTTACGAGGAGGGGAGAGCAAGAAGAGGACAGAGTGAGAGAAATGGGTGGGGGAGAGGAAGAAAAAAAAGAAGACAGGTGAGGGTGAAGATGGGGTAGCAAAGACAATGATATGTGACGCTTCATGACCGAACATGAAAAAAAAACATGTCAGAACAGCAGTACACACAATGACACAACAGTTTTTAAAGTAATCTGCTGGCACATCTGCAAAAATTTTGATATTCCAGTTCCAGAAAATTTGTGGGAA
>CM068954.1:46683079-46701281 GCA_035128595.1 Eptatretus atami | reverse complement strand
TATGCTCTGCTTTTTTCGATAACAGGCACTCATCTCGAGATATACTACAGCGTCACATCCGTGTTATGCCGCGCTTTGCGTGGGTTATCTTCTAGTTATTATTACAACATAATCGTGGGGCTGTTTCCACGAGGGGTAAAAGTCTTGTTTGTTTTTTCTCCACTGAGAGGTGTGAATTTGATTATCTTGACACTCTTCCCAACTAAGACTTGGTAAGTGTGGTGAGGAGTATTGCAAAAACCCATCAACATGAGTTGAGAGGCCTTTGTCCTGCAATAGACTAAAATTGGGTGGATAATTTGATGGGGTTTTCAATACTTTTAAATCTTTCTCGTATTAAAAGGCTTTCATCTTTGGACACTGCAGTGGCATACTTTGTCCATTCGACATTGTTGTTAAATCTCCTTGCTACTCAAAGACTGAACTTCTTCAAGAAGTTCAGTCATTTCTAGGGTTGCACATTACACTCTTGTGACTTTCAGTGACAGTTTAAACCTTTCTCATGCATACCCGTCGGGGGATGGTGACACCGACCACCATTTGATACCATCCTTCCTCCTCCAGGCATTCCTTGGGGGCCTCTGATTACATTGCAAAGTTTAGTTGAGATCGGCCAAAAACTGGAGGATTAATTTGTGAACAGATCATTCTTGCTTTCAAATTGATTCTCACATGTTGATGGCAGTGTTTAACACCGATTCATTTTGATAGAACTATTTTAAACGATATCTATCTATAATTCCAGCAATGTGTGTGTGTGTGTGTGTGTGTGTGTGTGTGTGTGGTGTGTGTGTGTGTGTGTGTGTGTCTGTCTGTCTGTCTGTCTGTCTGCGACCGCAGTTTCTCGACGACCGCCGGTCCGATCTGATTGAAACTTGCCAGGAATATTGCCGGGGCCCCGCAGATGTGCCTTTTCGAGGTTTGATATCGATCGGACAAGCGGTTCCCAAGTTACGGCCATTTATCTGTCGGCCAATGACAAGACACGGTGCTATGACATCACGAATGATGTCACAATTAATGTTTATTTATTTATTTTTTTGCACGATCGACGGTCCGATCTGACTGAAACTTGCCAGGAATATTGCCGGGCCCCGCGGATGTGCTTTTCAAGGTTTGATATCGATCGGACAAGCGGTTCCCAAGTTACGGCCATTTATCTGTCGACCAATGACAGGACACGGTGCTATGACATCACGAATGACATCACAATTAATGTTTATTTATTTATTTTTTATTATTTCTTTTGCACGATTGAAACTTGCCAGGAATATTGCTGGGGACCCACGGATGTGCTTTTCGAGGTTTGAGAGAGAGAGAGAGAGAGAGAGAGAGAGAGAGAGAGAGAGAGAGAGAGAGAGAGAGAGAGAGAGGCTGCACATACTGGCACTCACCTACGGGCACGCACCTACGGGCCCGCCCCTACGGGCCCGTACTAGTATTCACAAATTTTGATAATATGCAACATAACATCAACAACATCAACTACGACGACGCCAATTTCCAATACGACCAGCGTCTTTGGACACTCCAGTGTTACAACAAAATGTTACAACACTGTTACAACAGTGCATAAATAAAAAATATCTCCAGCAAGAAAGAAATGAGAAAAACTTTCCAGCAAAAAGAAAGATTTTCTCATGATTTTCTAGTTTCAAGAAAACTTTTCTTATTTTAAGAAAATATTTTCTTACTAAGAAAATTATTTTTGCCAGTGTACATTTAATTCGGGGCTGGCAGGATGGCCGAGAACTTCGCACTTGTCAAGCCTGAGTTTGAATCTCAACCCCACCATAAACTGTCATCCCGGTGTTTCACAGACAGGGTGATTCATCAATGCGTGTGCCGTTCCGAGGATGGATGTTAAACGGGAAATCCTGTTTGTCGACATTATTTGCTGGACATTAAAGATATCACGGTGTCCTTCACGAAAAGGAGGCAAGCTATCGCTGGCAGGATGACCGAATTACAAATTCCTTCCATAACCAGCAGAGGGCATTGCATAAGCAGCACAGCCACACCCCTCAGCCAATGATGCTACCCCGCAGCCTTGCGCTGCATACCAACGAACGAACAGGCAGGGTGGTTCATCAATTTGTGCCATTCCTTGGATGGACGCAACTGGGCACCCCGTTTGCCAGTATTAGTGGGTGGATGTTAAAGATCCCATGGTATCCTTTGCGAAAAGTAGACGAGCTATCGCCGGCACCCTGAACAAATTCCACATTCCTGCCTAAATGTCAGACCTGGCCAGCTAGTTCAGGAAAGACTTGGACCAAAAAAAAACAACTCCTCCCGCTTTCCCTCCAACCACCACCCACCACCCAGCCAACCCTACAAGAATGTAGGAATAATTGTGACCGTTTAACAAGGAAGAAGTGAAGATTTCATTTGTTTCCTGATGCCGTTTTGCGATGTCATTCATTGTTGCAGTGCTTTTAATTCAACTAATAGAAACATTTCAAACTAGAAGGGCACTCGGTAGAGCGCATACCTCCGCCACGTAATGCCTGATCCACGAGAACATATCGGGCCCAATACATTTTTGAAATATCATGCTACGTATATCTCGTTTTTGACCTATCTCTCAATGCTGAAGAATCACTTTTAAAATTATATAATTCTTGTATCCAGATCCGGATTCAGATCTTCACCAAAATCGAATCAATTTGTCGTGGTCACACGCCCAACCTGTCCACAAAGTTTCATCTGAATCCGTCCACAACTTTTTTGAGATATCTTGCTATATATTAGTTCAGCCCTATCTATCAATGGTGAAGAATCACTACAAAATTATTAGATCCGGATCTAGATTCGGATCTTCAAAATTGAATCAATTCTTCCTTGTAACACACCCAATGTGTCCACCACCAAGTTTTATCCGAATCCATCCACGACTTTTTGAGATATCGTGCTACATATCGTTTTTGGCCCCATCTCTCAATGGTGAAGAATCATTTTTAAAATTATATAATTCTTGTATCCAGATCTGGATTTAGATATTCACCAAAATCGAATCAATTTGTCGTGGTCGCACACCCAACCTGTCCACAAAGTTTCATCCGGATCCGTTCACAACTTTTTGAGATATCCTGTACACAAATAAACAAACAGATAAACAGACAGACAGACAGAGAGGGGTGAAACATAACCTCCTTCACCTTCGGTGGTGGAGGTAAATATACAAAAGGATGTCGGGATGTTCCTCCAAAAAGTATGTAAACAAGGTAGGGATGGTCATGAGAAATGATCACGTGACACCATCCCTACATCTTTCTTTGAATAATGGTTGTCCCGACACAAGAGACTGTGTGTGTGTGTGTGTGTGTGTGTGTGTGTGTGTGTGTGTGTGTGTGTGTGTGTGTGTGTGTGTGTGTGTGTGTGTGTGTGTGTGTGTGTTTGATGCTGTGCCCCTATTACCAGTGCACTGGTACTCATTTCGCCGACCTCGGAAGGATGACAGGCTGAGTCGACTACACCAGCATCCGACAGGACTCAAACCCAGGACCTTAAGTTCGCAAGCCAGCCATCCTAACCACTAAGCCAACACCAGGCTTAATTAAGTGACTAAATTGATTTAACAGTAATTTCTGGTTCTTAAGTGCTTTGCCAAGAGTATGTAACAAGAGCACCTTCATTAACTACTGGCAGAGTACCCACCCCCTGGATGGGGGGAATTTCCACATTACTTGCTGAAAAGAAGTATACGGGAGTCTATATTTTGTAAGAAGACTATATATGTTTGCATGGTGTGAGCTTAAAAGGTTCTAGATGGACTGAAGGTCGAAAGGTTACGTTCCAATATTAGTTGGTGTCGAAGGGGTCAAAGTGTCTAATCTCTCGAGCATGTAAAAAGGGCCTAAAAGGTCAAGTGGTCTAAACCTCTAAAATCTGTCTGAAGGGTGTAAGGAGTCTAAATGGTATTAAGGTCTAAGGGGTCCAGATGGCCTTAAGGGGTGTAAAGGTCTAAAGGTTCTCTGGGTCTAAAGGGTATCAAAGTTCGAAAGGGTGAAGGGATCTAAAGGTGTATGAAGTGTCAAAAAGGTATTAAAGGAAAAAGGGGTCTTAAGGGTCATTGGGGTCTTAAAGGTCTTGAGGGTCTCAAGTGTGTTAGGGGTATTGAGGGTCCTAGGGGTGTTAAGGGTCCCACAGGTCTTTGGGGTATAAAGGGTCTTATGGATCTTTGGGGTATTCAAGGGTCTTAATGGTCTCGTGGGTCTTCAGAGTCTTGGGGGTCTTAAAGGTCTTAGGGGTCTTGGAGCTATTAAGGGGCTTAGGGGTCTTTAGGGGTCTTAAAGGTGTTTGGGGCCTAAATTGACAGTCGTAGTCCTGCCCACCCCTCTGATGCCTTCCTATTACTTTACAAAGGAATGCAGTTTTGCGTACTTTTCATGGAATCCTTGAAAACTGTTATCATTTCGATAAGTTTGCACCTTCCCACGATAAAATGCAGTAGATTCGTGTTTAAACCAATTCGTGTTCGTAGCTTTAACCAATTTTGAGTTAAGCTGTCAGAAAATAAGAAGAAGAATGACAAACGGGCACTTTTGGGTCTCTCATTTTTCGAGTTCAGCGATGATGTCCCAAAGTTTAATGAGTGTTATTGGATGGGGAATTCTCTGCAAATAACTGGGAGGTAATTTATATGTTTATAAGTTTTATCTTGGTAGATTTGTTTGAGGATTTATGTTGTATTGAGCCAATGGAGTGTCCGGGCCATCCCTACAAAAGAAGTGTACCAACTTCTTCAAGTACTGTACTCTGAAATTTAGCCTGAACATAACTGCATGAACTAGCCTGAATAATAATTAATGCAACTACAGCAACAATTATAAGTCTCATTCCCCACGCAATCTTGGTGTACATCCCTAGAAAGTCCTCACACACGTAAGGCATTTCTAATGAACAATATTCTACATACCTGCAACGTGCAAACCCCCAACCATCTCCGCTACTTGCTCGTCACAAATCCCCAAATACAACCTTAATAGTAAGAAGCAGTTTAACACATGTGAAAGGAGATCCAAATTATGAGACGGTCAGTGACTATTTTTTTTAAATAACATTTTATTTAATCCCTGGCCCTCTGGTGTGACAAACAGGAACACGTTGGCTGTGAATGTCCTCTGTCCTCGGTGGTATCGTGACATTTTCCAGACAGGATCAGAGACTCATGCGTGCCAAGTGATAGAAACAGAGGGCACAGAAGTAGGAAGAAGGCTATGGGGGTGAGGGGGGCGGATTTCAGGTCAGGGTCGCACGGAAGTTTCCTTCCTGTTTCCTCCATCCTGTCAATTGTCTTCACATGGTCTGGGCCAGGGGACATAGGACACACCTCACTTCATGTTTGGACAAAATAAAGCCTGCAGGGGGTTTAGGATCCCATTTCAAATCATAACAATGAAAAAATAACTATCAAGTGGAATCCCTCTGAATTTCACACTTTGTTATGGCTTTCTGTGGCAAATTGCCATGTCCAGACGCAATTGTAATAATTTTGCTTTCATTCATTCTTTTCCTAAAGAGCTTGCCCACAAATATTTACTTCACCAAACTCATTTGTTGAGCCATTTTAAATAACTGTCTTGTCTGCAGGGTTGTTTTAGGGACCAAAGAGGGTTAGCCACAGGAGGTCATTTGGCCCATCATGCCTGAGCTCTTTCCACCTGCATTAATAGGAGTTTGGAGGAGAATAGTGGAGCACGTACCGTTATTTTTTTTGCTTATTTATTTTTTGGGGGTGGAGGGGGTCGTTGAGTGAGGGATGAACAAATATCGAGAGCACATTCACTTTTTGATGAGACCCTCTCAGACAACACAATCACTACATCGGTATACAATTACCCACACATTGGTAAGCCATACAACCAGTAAGTACATACTGCCGATATATATGTACCCCTCTACCCGCAATGCTTCTTGGTAGTATCTGTCTAATTTAAGTTTAAACTTATCTACTATTTAGACTCCCCTTACCTATCCAGAGAGACATGCATTATCTACAATGACTGAAATACCACTACTTCCTCACCAGCACAGCTCACTATTTCTACTCGCTATTTTCGTCCATACCGTTCATTATATCTTAAATATCCCTTTGTGATCCCCTCATAATCGCCCCCTCTCTAATGCATAAACTCCTCTCTCCTTCATCCATGCATCATATCTTCGTTTAGCTCAGGGCAGAATGAATTTAGTCTCTGTATGCTGAACACTCTCCCTGGCAGCTGTGTCCTTCCTCAGACATGGTGACAAATTGGAGACAATATTCCAGATGAGGTCGCACTAAATTCCTGTACAGTGCTAAGACTACCTCTTCTGATTTGGAATTTATCCCCCGACGAATACAGCCGAAAACCCCGTTAGATTTACCTGTAGCTGCCTGGCACTGTGCTGTCTGCTTACCTCCCAATAACCCCCCCATCACCATCACCCCTCCATATCTATTAGCATACTCATATTATTCTCCTGTGTAACATACTCCAAGACTGCCCTTTGCATTATATAATCCCAATTTTCATGATTCTTAACCATCCCCAGCACTTTATATTTCCTTTTGTTAATCTGCATTGCCAATCTTTTGCCCAATCTATGATAGTATCTCGTCTATCTACCTTAACAACCCAATCTCTTGGACTGCTTATGTAGGTTTTGTACAGCAGATTAGCAGGTGTGTGTGTGTGTGTGTGTGTGTGTGTGTGTCGTTGGTTTTTATCACTATATGCGGATTTCAGTATATGGAATGGAGTCCTTCCAGGTCTCGAAGTATCTACCTCCTTTTCAGTAACGGATCATGATTCATAGACCAAACTGTGAAGTACTCGTGTTTCAAAGTTTTGTTCTGAGGGCTTTTTCAGGATCGTCACTGAGCCCCAGACAGCTTCCAACTGTAGTTTGTTTGTGGTAATATTTGCAGGGATGTTTTTTAAATCTCCTTGAGGTTCTTTTTTTTATCATTGCCATTGCTTCAGATATCACTGGTACAATGTTGGCACTCTTCAGCTTCCAAGATCTTTTCACTTCATTTTTGAGATTTTGGTATTGTATTTGGTGATTTATTTGATTTCTGCATTATTTAGGCCAAAATATCTTGGTACTGACACCTCAATTAGCAATGCCATCTATTTTTGTACCTAAATACTATATCTGGTCATGATGTTTTATTTTCTATGTTCACGCTCGATGGAGTCATCAGGTCGTATGTGAGTTTTATGTCCTTGTTTTAAATGATTGTTTTTGGTTCATGTTTCCATTTTTCTAAAACTGGGACATTAAATTTTTTTCAGATGTGCCAGTGGATTACTCAACAGACCTTGTTGTGCCTTTGTGTATACAGCTGGTCTAACATGAGTTTTATACATACCGAAAGGAGGTGACTCATGCTGTTTCTGCCTTACAGAACCTACACCTGTCTGATTGACTCAGTCCTGCCATTTTCTTAAAGCCATTAGTATAGTGTCCTTGGTCTTGGGCATTTATATGATTCGTTTTCCATCCCAGTTGAGCTTACCTCTCCTTAGCCACTCCAATGAGCCTTCTTTGTCTATACCCAATCTGTCTCTTATACCTCCCTGCTCTTTTATCATTCTTCTAGTTGTCGGTGTATATCTTTTGATATTTCGCTTTATATTTTCTTTTCATTTTTTAATATCTCCCTCTTCATGCTCTTTTGTCTGTCTGTCCATCCATCATGCTATCACCTCCTAAATGGTTGTGCAGAAATTCACCAAACTTGATAGTTATGATCACCACATGACAACAATGTGTGAGGCACAGTTTTACTTTTGGCCCTGCCCTGTTGGGCACTGGGGCAGGGTCAAAAGGTCAAATGCCAAAAAATACAATTACGGGCCCATTTTTAAACGAAACTTTGTATACGGTATTCAATAAACATTGGAGGACTCATGAAATATGTGACAATTTTTGGGGGTTTGACCCCCGTTTCCTGCCCCAGGGGGTAGGGACTTGGGGTCACCGTGGTTAATACAGAAGAGTTTTTAAATTCAAAATTTGATATTGGATCATTCCTGATGGAACTTTTTACCTTCTTTCAACCTTGCTTTCAGTGGGAAACATGGGGATTTGTGATGGCGTGCTATTGACTTCACTCTCGTTACAGTTGTTCTGACATTTTTTTTGTCATTTGGTGTGAAGAGTTTTAAATCATCCATGTACAATAGATGTGTCACCTTTCCTGTCTCTTTGGAAGTTCTCTTATTGGACGTTGGGGTGTATCCATGTCCTTGCTCATTAATGAGGTTACTCAGTGGGTTTAGGGCCAGGCAAAACAAGAGGGGCAAAAGGCTGTCACCGTGGAAAATCCCGTGTCATATCTTCACCCCTGGTATTTCAATCCTTCCTTCCGGGTGCTGTAACATCAATGTGGTGTTCAAGAACTGTAACATCAATGTGGTGTTCAAGAACTGTAACATCAATGTGGTGTTCAAGTTTTTTCTATCAGTTTGATGATTTGGAGGTTGATCTTGCACAAATGCATGCATTTTATCATCCATGAATGTGGGACACTATCAAAAGCTTTTTTGTTGTCCATCCATGCTGTGAACAATTTGGTTTTTCTTGTTTTACAGTTTTTGAGTATGGCCTTGTTTAGTAGTAGGTGGTCTATTATTCCATAGTATCCTCTTTTACATCCCTTCTGTTGCAGAAGGTGTCAGTTCGAAAGAGCTGTGGTCGTTCCCCGAGTGGTATCAATGTCATCTTCTCTATTTTGTTGGCCAACTCTTCTTCCAGTATATGCTGATCATCATCTTCCTTGCTCAGTTGTTATCCCTCGTCTTCCTGCTGCTCACCAGGATAAACATCCTTATCTCCCTGCTGGTGTGTGTGTGTGTGTGTGTGTGTGTGTGTGCTACAGTTGCATATTGTTACTTTACCCATATAATATAGCACATATCAGTACACCACCACAACAAAAGGATTGGTTAACTAAGAAGCTATTATACAGCATACACTATTCCAAGTGGTAATGCTTCCATTCTTCAAGAGGAAATATTTGTGTGCATCATAGTGGTACAGACTATAAAGGCATACATAATTTCCACCAAAAGAGACATCGTCAAGAAAGTCGAAGTTTCAAGGAATAATTATTGCAAAGAATGTTTTTCAATGACATAACACAGGAATTTTGTAAGAAATATTATGTTGATGCAAAGCCCCAGGAAAATACATTTTGAACCATAATTGCACACATCAGTAATTTTACGCACATTGCTGTTAGGTCTGCAGTAGTCCCAAAACTAAATTTCTCACCAGCAACGTTCATAGGGATTGTGGTTCATTTTCAACCACCCTGCTCACCTTTCCAAAAATAACCAGGCAAACAGCTGAAGCATTGTGCACAAACGGTCAGGGACATTCAAGCTATGCAGAGGCTTATTCTTCCTTCAATAACTTTAACAATGACTGGAGAGACTTTAAAGGACAGTCATGAAGTGTCTTACTCAGGATTATAATAAGTAAAAAGTATCATACTTGTTGAAAAGTAACACAGACAAAACTTAAATATTAAGTTAAATTGACTTTAAACTGTTAAATTCAACACTCGGAGATAAATGTGTTTTTAAATGTTCAAACCTAATACATGAATGACTGTAAACGAAGATATCAGCCTTTGGAAATAGCTGATATATCTCGGATATCCATATAAAAAGCCATATAAATGGCTGATATATATATATATATATATATATATATATATATACACATATATATATCTATTTGTTATATACAGTGGGGAAAACAAGTATTTGATACACTGCCGATTTTGCAGGTTTTCCTACTTACAAAGCACGTAGAGGTCTGTAATTTTTATCATAGGTACACTTCAACTGTGAAAGATGGAATCTAAAACAAAAATCCTGAAAATCACATTGTATGATTTTTAAATAATTAATTTGCATTTTATTGCATGAAATAGTATTTTGATACATCAGAAAAACAGAACTTAATATTTGGTACAGAAACCTTTGTTTGCAATTACAGAGATCAGATGTTTCCTATAGTTCTTAACCAGGTTTGCACAGACTGGAGCAGGGATTTTGGCCCACTCCTCCATACAGATCTTCTCCAGATCCTTCAGGTTTCGGGGCTGTCGCTGGGCAACACAGACTTTCAGCTCCCTCCAAAGATTTTCTATTGGGTTCAGGTCTGGAGACTGGCTAGGCCACTCCAGGACCTTGAGATGCTTCTTACGGAGCCACTCCTTAGTTGCCTGGTGTGTGTTTCGGGTCGTTGTCATGCTGGAAAGACCCAGCCACGCCCCATCTTCAATGCTCTTGTTGAGGGAAGGAGGTTGTTGGCCAAGATCTCGCGATACATGGCCCCATCAATCCTCCCTCAATACGGTGCAGTCGTCCTGTCCCCTTTGCAGAAAAGCATCCCCAAAGAATGATGTTTCCACCTCCATGCTTCCAGTTGGGATGGTGTTCTTGGGGTTGTACTCATCCTTCTTCTTCCTCCAAACACGGCGAGTGGAGTTTAAACAAAAAAGCTCTTTTTTTGGTCTCATCAGACCACATGACCTTCTCCCATTCCTCCTCTGGATCATCCAGATGGTCATTGGCAAACTTCAGACGAGCCTGGACATGCGCTGGCTTGAGCAGAGGGACCTTGCGTGCGCTGCAGGATTTTAATCCATGACGGCGTAGTGTGTTACTTATGGTTTTCTTTGATACTGTGGTCCCAGCTCTCTTCAGGTCATTGACCAGGTCCTGCCGTGTAGTTCTGGGCTGATCCCTCACCTTTCTCATGATCATTGAGGCTCCAGGGAGATGAGATGTGACCCCAGACCGAGGGAGATTGACTGTTTTCTTGAACTTCTTCCATTTTCTAATAATTGCGCCAACAGTTGTTGCCTTCTCACCAAGCTGCTTGCCTATTGTCCTGTAGCCCATCCCAGCCTTGTGCAAGTCTACAATTTTGTCCCTGATGTCCTTAGACAGCTCTCTGGTCTTGCCCATTGTGGAGAGGTGTTAGTCTGATTGATTGAGTGTGGACAGCTGTCTTTTATGCAGATAACGAGTTCAAACAGGTGCAGTTAATACAGGTAATGAGTGGAGAATGGGAGGGCTTCTTAAAGACAAAACTAACAGGTCTGTGAGAGCCGGAATTCTAACTGGTTGGTAGGTGATCAAATACTTATTTCATGCAATAAAATGCAAATGAATTAATTAAAAATCATACAATGTGATTTTCAGGATTTTTGTTTTAGATTCCGTCTTTCACAGTTGAAGTGTACCTATGATAAAATTACAGACCTCTACGTGCTTTGTAAGTGGGAAAACCTGCAAAATCGGCAGTGTATCAAATACTTGTTCTCCCCACTGTATATATATAACAAAAAATAGCATGCTCACATGTGAGCTGTCTCGTTTGGGTTCGATTCTTAACCTGACTACAAACTGCCATGGTGGTGAATATTATATGCAGGGTGTGTATCAATGAATGCCCCTTCCTTCAAAGAGGACACAAATCCAACTGTCACATGTGCCCGTATTAACCTGTGGATATTAGATACTCCACGGTTTCTTGAAAAATATGTAAGCACATCGTGTGCCAGTACAAAGGCCAAATTTTAAATCCTTTTCCTAATCCATGGGGGCACTGCATCAGTGGCATAGCCACACCCTGAAAAATGATGCAAACCACCATCCAGGAGCTGCATATGTAAGAGAGCATTTACAAATAATGCTCAGAAAACATTTCCCATGACAAAACTCAGGCAATGTCTTTGAAGACTATTGAAATAAATTAATGGAGACCTCAAATCTGAAAATGCTCACGTGACGGCCACACCCAATATAAAGAAGAACTGGTAAGCATTAGCATGTGTTGGATATATATATATATATATATATATATATATATATATATATATATATATATATATATATATATATATATATATATATATATATATATATCTCCAACACATGTCAGGCATGGGAAAAACATTAAAAGTTAAAGCAAAGACATTCTGCCAAGCTCACTAGCAGGAAGGAAGGAATTAGTTAGAAGCAAACGTTTTCTCTCGATTTCATGGCCAACACTCCTTTCATCTCGGCTTTCTTTGGAGAGAAAATCATCCAAGAGGTTAAAGTAAAATCGCGCTGCCTGTGTGGGGGTGTACTGTTCTTTGTCTGAAAGACGGGTACGAAGCGTAAAGCTCTCAGATTCCTTCTACGTGACACCAAGGCAAGACACAAACATGATGTGCAATCTCACAGAGACCTAGCTCCATATTTTTTCTTTCTTTTTTTTTTAATGATGATCGCTCTTTCCGCTCGCAACCCAAGATTATCAGCTCGATCCGGACGATAGCTGCTCTCATCCTGGCATGAACAGACTTGCATCTGCCTTGTTCTCCCCTCAGCCATTAATGTGCCCCAAACCATAGCCTTAGAGCTCGCTGCGCCAGCATGTAAAAGTTTGCCGAGGGCTATTTTGTTTTCCAATCAGCCTGCTATGACATATTATTTTAGAATGTTCTCAAAATACAGGTATACGAACAGTGCAGATGAAATCATCATTGACAATGACGAAAATAAAGTGAAGACCCCTGAGAATGTGACACTAACAGCGATATGTTGCGTTTCAAATTTGTGCCATTTATATGTAGCCCCTCCGTGCTGATTAACGACTTGTGTCTGAGAAACATTGTCTAGGCTGATCTAAAGACCCCCCAATGCATAATGGTCTGCAAGTGATTATATTTGAGAAAAGGTCTTACCCGATAATATCGCAATGATTATGACCACGAGGGTCAGACAGTAGATGAACCGCTCGGAGATCATTCTTGTGCCTTCTTGAGTTCTGGTGCCTTCTGCTAAACTCCAGCGATCGTGTGCTTTGCAGTGCTTCTAGCCATACAATGCCCCACCCGACCTCTTCCAGTACGCCCTCTCCCTCTCTCAACCCTCTCCCTTTTTTTTTTCTTTCTTTTCCTCTTTATCCCGATCCCACCTGCCTCCGTTTTGCCTTCCCTCCTCTCCTCCCCACGCACCCACCCTCGCTCTAACGGCGACTTCTCTTCAAACGTTATCCCTCTCTGCCTCTTCCTTACCTCACCGTTGTTCTTCCTCCAGCACTCAGCCATGAGCCCCATTAGGGATCTGGAGTGCTGACTTCCTTTGCGATTGGATGAAAAAAAAAAGCTTTCCCTAAAACTTTCTAAATAACCTGCAAGTAGTTTCATCCGACTTGCGATTATCTGAACCGCAGCCGAATGATATAATCACGGGGTCTCTTTTGAGCAAGTCGAGGCAAAGTGACGTGATGTTTAAACCCGAGCAAATCGCCTGCCACAAACGTCCCTGTTGTCTTATGCTTGAAACCAAAATCCACGAAGGCGAGATCATTCCCCTGCCCCCTCTCCCCCCCCCCAACTCTTTATCTTAGGTTTTTCCCTTATCAAGGTACCAAAAATGGAATCCCTTTTACATCATCGGTTATAGTTTCATAAAAGCCATGTGTAATGATTCTGTGGCACGGTAACAAGATCTGCAGACCTTCAAATGGGATAGACCTTTTGACATTGCGTTAAAATCCTGCCACTGCATCAGCTGGTGGATCCATTACAGAACAGAGGAAATCATTCACAACTCTACTCAAAGAGTTCGATAGAATGAAGCTGAAATCCATCATGTATGATGCAATAGGATACTTCTATAAACTCTGTGTCATATCATCAAAACGATTCATGGAACTTGAGCATTGAAAGAGAGGCTACGATAATAGGGCTTAGGTGTGATGTGGTCGCACGTTAGATACTTGTTGAAAAAGACTTGGAAGAGAGGTTGTAATTAAGGATGAACAAGTTAAGAAACTGTCACTACGCAGTAAGAGGTGGAAATAACTCATTGAAGCCTGGTGTTCGCTTAATGGTTAGGGTGGCTGACTTGAGATCTGATGGTCTTGAGTCAAGTCCCTGTCGAGCGTTGAATTAACACCAGGTGGGGTTGACTCGGCCTGTCATCTTCTGAGGTTGGTGAAATGCGTGCGTACCAGTGCATTGGTAATAGAGGGCATTGCATCAGTGGCACAGTGGCGCCCCCAGAAAAATGATGCAACCAGCAGCCACAGGCTGCACACGATAACTAACTCACCTGCCCCATCGTTGATGATGAGCAGCTGTATGAGCGAGTTCAATGAGGAAAAGAAAGGAGACTATTTTATACTGCTTCATGTACTCGGTAGGCTCGTGCTTGTACTGAATTTACATCATTCTCGGCTCAATACTGTCCTGTATTTGAAACCTCTCGTGAAGAAGAAACTTGTGAAAATAGTGATTTTCATTTATAGTTTGTTTTAATTGATGTCGTGTACCTACTTACATCATGATGATACGTTCCTCAATGATGTAAATATTACACTAGAATCGCAGACATTCGCAAGCGAATGCAATGTCTTCTCCGCCACCCCAACCCCTCCCAATCCACTAGTTGACTGATGTGAAATTTAACGAAAGACACCAGACTAATTTCTACCTGCTTTAGAGTCTGTAGGGGATGTGGAAAAGTTTTTTTTGGAATGGTCTTGTCAAGATTGATTGGAATAGAAATGCATGGTCTGTTTCAGAGGGCAAATTAAACAATGGATTTTATCAACTATATGGAAGGGGCGATAAGAGTATGTTTACTACCATGGAATGGGTAGCCACACCCTGAAAAATGATGCAAACCACCATCCAGGTGCTGCATATGTAAGAGAGCATTTACAAATAATGCTCAGAAAACATTTCCCATGACAAAACTCAGGCAATGTCTTTGAAGACTATTGAAATAAATTAATGGAGACCTCAAATCTGAAAAGGCTCACGTGACGGCCACACCCACACCCAAGTGATGGGTGGCTGATGCCCTCTTTGGCTCTGACAGAGATAATGGTCAAAACATTAGCCACACCTCACTTCCCATGACAGTTTACATACTCTTATCAGCTTATTCGCATGCAAATTGCAGAGCTCCATATGGCTGAACACGATAAGTGCTTATTTTATTTTATTTTTTTTTCAGATTTGTTATCGTGATTTTGTGTCAAGTGTTGTGCATTTGGTATCACTTAAAGTTGCAGTTGTGTTTGTAGTAGATTACCAGGTAATTGCATTTGTTTTATTTGGAAGCGGCAGGGTAAGGCCTACATGTCTGTCGCTTCGAGTCGAGCAGTTATCATTTAGAAATATGGTTGGGAAAAGGGGCAACAGGAAGCAAGGTAATCTATAATAATAAATGTCTGTGTGTCCGTCAATGTTCGTCAATCTGTCTGTTCGTCCATCCGTCCGTCCGTCCGTCCGTCCGTCTCCTCGATAACTGCAAAACCATGCAACTGAGCACCCCCAAACTTTGCTTGCATTCCAAGGAAACTCCGACGTGGTGCATGAATGAAAATTGAGTGTTTGCGTTAATTTAAACACCCCTTTTGAAGATAATTTAGGGGGTGCTCATCACGAAAAACCAATGTAAGCCTTCCAAGATGGTGGCAAGCCATCTTGGTCAGCCCTCTTTCAGCTCAAAAGAGTTTGCAGCCGCCATTTTTTTTTGGGGGGGGGGCTGCTCAACAATGCATTTCCTTGGAACAGGCCGTAACGATTTCTTAACGATAATTTTTTTTTCACTTTCCTCACTCATATAATTGAATGTCTGATCATCATAGGTACGAATCACTGGATACATTGCAATGCTTATAAACACTGGGAGATGCCAGCGTTCGTGGCTTCATTTCATTTCCGCACATGCTATAACCGCGAGAATCTCTTAAACTAAGCCGAATTACAAAATTTAAGCTCCAGAATTGAACTTGGCAGCAATTTCGACTGTTCAAAAAAAAGTGTTCCTTTGTCCAATTCGAACATATTTGACATTTTGGCGTCTCCAGAAAGAGTTTAATAATATGACGGATCGCCAATCGCTTGCCAAGCCAGCCGTTCCTTATCAACCATTTCATTGGAGTGCTTCCTTGAGTGCTTAAGCCACTTGGCAAGTGCTCTGCAATATTCACACTGTCACTGAATACTGTATGGGTGACAATGTATAACCCGTATTCTGATCAGGCATTTTTGCTAAAGCCCGGATTTAATACAACAACAACAACGCTATGTCATCCTGTGTGAGTCGTTCGTGCTCCGTCTTCCTGGGCAAGTCATTTTTGTTCTGTCATTCTGAGCGATTCATTCGTGCTCCGTTATTCTGAGCGAGTCGTTCACTCACGACGGCCGAAACTATGGCTGCAAAGCATGTAATAAGTAGCATTGGAGATAATGATCACATGAAGAAGTAGTCAAGAAGGTCTCATTCATTAGAGGTGAAATTAATAGTTTTAGATTGGTTTGATAGAGGTGAGCGCAGCATTAATATTCAAAGAGAGATGGAACTTAGTGATTCTACAGTGAGAACCACTCGTGACAATCATGATAAAATCCACGAAGAGCGCTCAGACAATCATGAATCTCAGTGTTACCAGAACTATGAGATCTCTGCCTGATGCGATTGAGAAAATGGTGAAGATGCTGACCACGTGGATAGAGCAACATAACCAACAGAACATGCTCTTGTCTGGAATGGTCATTCGAGAGAAGGTGAGGAGTTTGTATGGTGATTGAACAAAAGATACCAATGATCCAGTGCCTTTTGCTGCCAGTCATGGGTGGTTCGAGCGCTTCAAGAGTCACCATGTATTCCACAATCTCAAGTTGACTGGGGAAACTGCTGTTGCAGATCATACTGCTGCCGACATATTTCCAGCTGTCTTCAAATCAGTGATTGTGGATGGAGGTTGCACACCAAGCCAGGTGTTTAACCTCGATGAAAGTGGACTTTATTGGAAATGCATACCCAGCTGCACTTTCATCTCCATCATCTTCATCTCCATCAACTCTAGCCTGAGGCAGTGATTGAGTTCAGAGGTTTCACGGAGGCTGAAGTCAGCCAAGAAAGGCAACAAACTGTGGACATGGCCCTGCAAGTGGGATTTGAGGAGGTTGACGAAGATGATGTTGAGGATTTGCTTCTCTCACACAGGGAGGAGCTGAGCAATGAAGCTCTTCTGGCTCTGGAGGAGAAGCACATCAGAGAGGGATCAGAATCAAGTCCTGAGGTGGTTGTGCCTATTAAAACCCTCACGAAAATGATCATAGCTAAAGGTTTCGAATTGGTCGGTCGATGAAGCCATGGCCGGGAACCCAGGGGGGTCAGCCTAGTTGGAAAGTTAACCAATTTTCATGTATATAGCAATGGAAAAGACAGGATTGAAAGACATGTTACAAGTGTTGGACCAGCTCCTGATTCTATCAAGCACTGCAGAGAGGGAGGAAGCAGTCTGCTGATACAACGAATGAGAAATTATATGGTAGAGGATGGAGTCATCAGTAGAGATAAGGATTTCCCTGAAAATTGGAAATATTGTTGATGAAGCATGTGCATGTCGAAGTAAGGAAATGGACATCTGCCGGGCACATTCTGGTGGGTGTGGTCAGAAGGGCCATTAGAAAAGGACCCAAAAATTGAGCTAGATCAGCTCTGTGAGTTAACCTGATGAAACCTAGTTGAAAATGTTCGGCATAGTCCCAAATATCATGTATGACAACTGCCAGACATTTTCAGTGGTGGGGTGTGACTGTGCCTGCCAGATTACATAACCGGAACCCCAAAATTGAGCTAGATCAGCTGCGTGAGTTAACCTGGTGAAACCTACTGGAAAATGTTCGGCATAGTCCCAGATATCATGAATGAACACTGCCAGACATTTTCAGTGGTGGGTTGTGCCGCCAGATGCCCCGAATGCCCCCACTTCCAAAATTGAGCTTGATCAGCTCGTGAGTTAACCCGGTAAACTTACTGGAAAATGTTTGACATAGTCCCAAGTATCAGGAATGATCACTGCCAGACTTTTTCAGTGGTGGATGTACCCGCAGACACCCCCGAATGTCCCCACCCCAAAAATTGAGCTCGATCAGCTCGTGAGTTAACCCGGTAAAACTTACTGGAAAATGTTTGACATAGTCCCAAGTACCAGGAATGGTCACTGCCAGACATTTTCAGTGGTGGGGTGTCCGCCAGAACACCCCCAAATGCCCCCACACCCAAAATTGAGCTAGATCAGCTCGTGAGTTACGCTGATGAAACCTCCTGGAAAATGTTCAGCATAAGTCCGTGTATCATGAATTTTCAGTGTCGGAGTGCATGTGCCT
>CM068954.1:46639343-46651028 GCA_035128595.1 Eptatretus atami | reverse complement strand
GCCACATTTCCAACCTGGCCTCCAAAGCCAGTCGCTGACTGGGAATTCTCCGTCGTGCAAAGTCCTTCCTCAGCCCACCTGAGCTCCTGACCACATACAAAGCTTTGGTCTGCAGCCTGATGGACTACTGCTCTCCACTCTGGGCTGGTGCTCCCACCTCCCACCTTTCTCAGCTTCCTCCGCTTCACGCTGTGGAAACCAAGGCATTTCGGATCATTGGCATCTCCCACGATGAGGCTGATCTTTGGCCTCTCACTCTCTCACCGCAGGCAGGTCGGTGGTCTTTCTGTCTTTCTACCGTCTCCTCTCCGGTCTGCGATTTGTCCACCATATTTACACAGAGTGCTCAGGTCCGACAACAACCCCCTTCTGGTAAAACTACCAAATCACGAATCACTGCTCATCACTCTTTCATTCCTCTTTTTCCCGCCTTTGGAATAAACTGCCTCACTCTGTTCAATCCCATTCTTCCCTCCAGTCCTTCAAACAGCTGTTCACCACCTCTTATCGTCCCCATCCAAATCCTCGATCTTTTCGAAATCCATTAATCCACCCCAAACCCACCTCCTTCAAATTCCCTGCTTTCCTTCCTGAAAGTCCCTGTAATGTCCATCTTGTATTCCCCATGTTCCCTGCCATCCCTCTCCCTTCCACAGATCTCCTAATGTCTCTGTTCCCCACTGTTTTGTCTCCCCTCTCCGCCCTCCTGTCTCATGCCCCCCTTGCTGTGCGTTGTGTGTTAGCTCTCATACGAGCCTCGACAAGTTTTAAAAAAATAAAATTTGTCCATCCAATTATCAAATAATTAAAAGCTTAATATTGTGTACTATATATAATCAATACATGTTATGAATCTAAATTCCTGGAATGAATTATAATCAACTTAAAGGAATATATTTTTATAATTATTGTTGCGACTGCAAAGTATATAATCAATTGTATATAAACTTAAAGTGTATATTTATTTGCCTTCATAAAGCTCGGTTATGTGCTTGTTTTGTAAAACATCACACATACACTTCAGGTGACTTGACAATCTTGTGTAATGCAAGACCTGTTTACTAGCTCAGCTTATCTGATCATCTGAAAGAGTTTTGCAACTCTTTTAATGTGGCTCTGTGTGTCAGTATTTATTTTAAAGGAACATTTAGCTTCGAAGTTCAATAAATTCTCAGAACAGTGTATATTTAATGTACGACCATGAACAAAAATCCAAAAGTTGGATTTCACTTTTACAACAGAATCTTAGGTGAAAGTGTGCATGAAGGCCAGTCACACTTTGACGTTTTTGCCAGCGATGGCAACGTATTAGAATGTATGTAAAACGCTGGCTTACGTTGAACTTTCGATGTTTTTTTTAAAGATTCGGACGTATTCATAACGACTTGGTCTTATGCATAACGTATTAGTATGGACACAGAACGTTTTCGTTGTGTATAGAGAAACTTATCCAACGAATGCTGAACCTGTTGTCGGCCTTCACAACCTATGCCAACGATAGTCTAACTCATGCATAGCACGCTGCACGCCTCGCCGACGATGACGTGGCGTAGGTTATGGAAGGCTGCCGCACAACGATTCAAATCATAACCGCCGCAGAAATGGAAGTGTCAACATCGCTCACCCTTGGCGATCTTGCCAGCGTATGCCGACCTCTGAAAAATGCGTCTAAACGCTGGCGCACGTCGAATACGGTATGGGTAAGTTTGGTTTGCGTGAATAGAACCTAAGTACGCTATCAACGTCCTATTAAGTGGAGTACGTCTTGTAATTTTAAGCATGTTGAAAATTTTACGACGTACTTGCCGTATCGACCACGCTCCGCATGCGATGGGAATAAGTGTACGCACATATCGATCGTTGACACAATCGACCACAGTTACTGTAAGGTGCTCATAAGTCGAAACACGTCAAGGTAATGGTTAGCGTCAGTGTTCCAGACTCCCGGTTTTTTTTTCTTCGGTATGACGGTGTGTTCAGTGTACAGTGCGGTTATGATTTAATCGTTGAGCGGCAGTCTATTATTATATTATTTACAACCGCACTAGAAATCGAAGTGTCAACATCACCATCATACCGAAGGAAGGAAGAAAAAAAAATTAAAAAAAAAAAACCAGGGAGTCTGGAACACTGACGCTAACCATTACCTTGACGTGTTTCGACCGATGAGCACCTTACAAGTAAGTGTGTCGATGTGTGTCAACGATCGCGTAACGTTAGTACAAACACGTAACTCATAGCTTAGAAATAGAGTTCGGGTACGCTAAACATACCTCGACGTGTTTCGACTTATGAGTAACTTACAAGTAACGTGTTGTCAACGATCGCGTTGACGTGCCACCAACTTTATGGCGAGCGTTATGTGAACGTGTGAGTCATACGTGGCATAGATCGTAAAATTTCAAGCATGGAAAGCTTTGAGGACAATCGAAAAGTACAACGTTTAAGCCAGCGTGCAACGACGTATGGCAGTGTTTTCCAGCTGCTTCAATGTTTATCAAAACTTACCTAACGTATTTCGACGATGTACCAGCGTTTTTAGACAAATTTTTTCAAAAATCGGCATACGTTGGCAAAAACGTCAAGGTGTGACTGGGCCTTGAGTTGCGACCTTCAATGACGTAGAATGAATTGAGCTGAGCATGGAAGTGATTGCAGCTATGCAGGATGTGCGGGTGGACTAACAGTATGAGGCTTTCCCATTGACTGTTGCCAATGTTGCTATTCCCCCAAGTAGTTTTCAGTGGATTTGTAATATAAATGAGTGGAGAGGTGCCTACCCAGTGTGTGTGTCTGGGTCGAATCGCTGAGAGGTACATCACAGAGATGAGAGGTGTTGTGGAGGCATCCCAAAATGTGATTCCATGCATAGTCTTCTTTTAAATGTGGGCATGCAATTTGCAGCTCTGATTGGGTTTGGCTCTGGAGGCTTCTGTTCGGTGTTTTCAACTGAGGCTGAACATTCCACACTCAACCCCCCCCCCACCCTCATCTCCTCCTCTTGACCTGCCCAGAAACTCCTCCAGAACAATTGGGAAACCTTTTCTCGCAAGGCGAAAAATGCTCTCATTACCTCCACCAGAAGGAGAAAGGTTATGTTTTCACCCCTTTATGTCTGTTTGTCTGTCTGTTTGTGTACAGGATATCTCAAAAAGTTGTGACGGATCCGGATGAAATTTTGTGGACAGGTTCGGTGTGTGACAAGGACGAACTGATTAGATTTTGGTGAAGAACCAGATCCGGATCCGACTACTATAATTTTTGAAGTGATTCTTCACCATTGAGAGATTGGCCAAAACGAAAAATAGCATGATTCTCAAAAATGTGGGCGGATTCGGATGACATTGGTGACACGTTGAGTGTTCGACAAGGAAGAAGTGATTCGATTTTGGTGAAGATTCGGATCCGGATCCTGATAATTTTTTAAGTGATTCTTCACCATTGAGAGATTGGGTGAAACCGATATATAGCACGATATCTCAAAAAGTAGCGGACGGATTCAGATGAAACTTGGTGGACAGGTTAGGTGTGTGGCAAGGATGAACTGATTCGATTTTGGTGAAGATCCGAATCCGGATATGAATACGAGAATTATTTAAGTGTTTTTAAGTGATTCTTCACCATTCAGAGATAGGGCCAAAAAACTATTTTTACTGTATAGCATGATATTTCAAAATGTATTGGCCCGATATGTTCCCGTGGATCAGGCATTACGTGGCGGAGGTATGTGCTCCACTGAGTGCCCTTCTTATTTATTTTTGTTTGTGTTCTCCATGTGCAAGTGTTCAGTATTTTAACTGGAATATTTAAGGCCTCGTTGAAATTCCCTGTGTTGTTGTATGTGACTTGGGGTTCGAGGCTCACTACGAGGGGAAGCACTCGAGTCCCTCCTGAACACCTGGTCCTGATGCCACTGGCACAGATAACTCCGTGCACTGGTGGGTTGCTTAAGCAAACCACAAATGCCAATTGGCACTGCCAATCCTGGCAGATTACAATTAACTCGCATGATACCTTTCCTGTGACGGCTGAAACCAAGGGTCTCGTGCCTTCAGCGCACACCCGGATTACTGCCGAGCAATACATTGAGTGTGGCTGGCTAACAAGAGCATATTTAGTCGGGCAGAACTTCCCAGCTAACTAATGTGCGGACCACGCCGGACGAAATGAAGGAAAAGACAGGACGAGCTGGGTACATTTATATACATAAGCAATTTATTTATAAAGGTGGGGAAAAGTATGTTAGCAATCATTAAAACAATGTTTTATTCAGCAATATGTACAGCAGGGAAAGCAAGGATTTGTGGGGTGCGGCAAAAGAGATGCAGTTATATACAAAGAGAAGACACAGTGCAAAGCTAAACCGATATAAAACCTCTACACTCTTAACTTATGCTCACAAATACAGGTGCCATCAGACACAGACCCGAGAAAATTAGGAAGCAAGAAAGATGAATGAGAGGCAGTTGAGGCGTTTTTGACCTCGTTCAATACCTGCATGGCTGACGGAACTTCACTTCCCAGTCGCTTAGGAGGAGGAGGAGGAGAAAAACTGGGGGTGCCTATGGTGCATGAGTGGGAGATGCAAATGTGATGCAGATGAGGTGCAGAAGAGGAAGAGTGAAGGAGTGCATGTCTGTAAATGCTCTTTAGTTATTTGCATCTACAGCAGAAAGACAGTACATTGGAGAGACAGAATTTGTGAGAGGAGAAGCTTAACATGGCGTGTGAGAGAGTCTGTAAGTGTCAATGGTAATGAAGATCGGCTGCAGAATGCAGCAGAAGCCGACGCGTGATGACCCGGCAATGATTCGGTGACTCCTCACTCGGCTCAGGCTCGGTGATGACGGCTGTCCTCTCTGCTTGGTGACTCACTGCAATGGGCTCAGTGACTGACTCTGTGTCTCTCTGCAGCTATTTTATAGAACTCGGGCGAAGGAGAGTCAAAAGGCGATCAAATGCACTGTAGGCATATCCGAGCGTTCTTATTGCACGCAGACGCTACCCTGAGAATTAACCCACCCCACAGACATGGAGTCAAAAATGGCCCATTTGCTCCAGGCTTGCCATGCAATAGAGCTCCAGGATTTACATGGGGCGTGCAGATTTTGGGAGTGTTATCTGGCCATGAATATGTACTGGGCTCAATCGAGCATCGTTATTTAACGGAGCACCAGGGCTACCCAGACATTGTTGAATGAGCCCAGTGCATATTTGCACTGGGAGCAGTTGAATGGGGTTGTGGTGAGAGGCTGAAGCGTTTGTAGTGAGGAGGCAAGGAGGTCAAGCATAGATTCCTGTGGGGATTTTTAGGAGGCGTCGTGTTGTTATGGTGGGGTGTGAGTGAAATGTCCGTTGGTGAATGGCGTGCAGTTTGAATGGGGAAATTGCGTGCGTATGCCAATGAGACTCTTTCTTGACGTCACCGTTGGTCTGTGGTGCACATGCATGCGTGAAGGAGAGGTCGTGTGTGAATAAAGTGAAATAAAATGGATGAAAGAAAAGCAAATGGAATTGAAGACCTAACTAAAAGCCCTACGCAACGCATCTTGTCCCACATGCCCACGAGACATAATGGAAGGGCTAACTGAACAAATACTTACGAAATAACTGTCTCGGACCACTATATGTTGGGTGTCATTGCCTTGGGGGTAGCCGGCTTCGCAGAACCTCAACAGTATTGTTTATAGCCCTACTTCTCAGTGGATCACTTTCATTTATTGGATTTAAAGTTGTGTTGAATTCTTTGCATAATTTAATTTTTTACTGCACAGAGTATTTCAATTGTGTGGGATAAATTTCAAGTTTATCTTTTGCATAACATGTTTTTCTTGTAGTTCCTAATTGCCTGTTTCATTCCTGAATTAATTATATCGACTCAATCACCACCATAGGGTAAGTTCGTTGGTGGCATTACACTTAATAACTGTTGATAGAGCCACTCGGTTATTCTTACAACAGGGCTGCAGCGACGTTGTAATAACTCTTACAACGACCAGGTTAATGTCAAGACGTGCATATTTTTAGTTTCTAGTTAATTTACATGGAAATCAATCGTTAGATGAGGGGCCAATCCAGGCTTCTGTTCCAATAAAGAGCAAAACAACCAATCCAGCAAATGAGCCAGGAAGGTGTGCCTAGATGTTTTTAGGCTTTCTGAGCACTGGCCTGTGGGTGCTGCCATCTTGTGGATACTCCAGTTGCTATCATTGCACTACCAGCCACTAGCAAGAGCTCAGCAGGTACAAGGAGGAGGAGATTGGTACCATACTCTGTGCAGAGCGTTGTGCTGCTTAAGCAGTCTCCTTGGCTATTGGGCACAATCCTGGATGGGTCGCCACTCCGACACAGTATACCCAGCATTGCGGCACTCATTTTGCCGACCTCGGAGGATGACAGGCCGAGTTAACCCACCTGTTTTGTAATTCAACAGCTGAGCGGGATCCAAAGCCCGCACCCTAACCATTAAGCCAACACCAGGCATACATATTGAGAGTAAGATATGAATCTAACTTTCCCAACTTTATGAGAGCCCTGGGCTTGGATTTTCCTGACCAGTTCATCAATGCAAGGATAAATCGTGGATATGCAGCACACATGTCATGATTTGGCTGGAGCTGAGATCTGTATTTTGTTTTTAAGGCTGTTAAGCAGAGAATCCATCTTCACAAGCAGAGGGTGATGCAAATGGAAGCAATATTTTTTATTTCTTCACCTGCCAGTTCTTCATTGTCCTTTCAGCAGAGAGCCAAAAGGCCGTGAGAGATTTCTTTCTGAATTTTACCTTCAGTCTGCCATCATATGACAAGCCCACAAGCTGATCTTGGGGCTCGGCAGCAAGGTTGTGTTTTGTGGAAGCAATTTTGCACATAGACATGCACAATACACCACCTACATTGTTAACACTACATACATATACATATCCACCTCATATTACACATACACATGTTTACACTTGATAGTAATAAATTGCTACAGATTAACGAATGATATTGAAACATAGTGAACGATCGTTACTTAATACAACTGTCTGTACTTTTCCATTCTGTGGCCTTGAGTGGTTATTAGCACCCTAACCTCTGTTTAAACTGGGTTTTATTGCCAGATAAACCCTTCTCTGTTAAACTGATATGAGCTGTTTGTACTTTGTTTGACCTTGCTTGACTCAACTCGTATCTGCCTAGTTTATGACTGATTTGTACTTGCTCGATTTTAACTTTTCACTGCCTGGGAACCTTGGAGCAGATAACCGCACTCGAAACAAAGACTAGTCTCAACTGTTTTTATCACCAGATGTATCTTCTTTTTACTCAACCATCTCCGCTATGTAACCGCGCCTCACTTGCTTAAATGTATAAAAGAACTCTGACTGGAGCTCCCAGGCAGAGAGATTCTGTGCAGTTAGCTGTGTGCTTCTCTCTCCACGCATGCATGAATAAATGATTCAACTCTGTTCACTTTGAAACCTGATTGTAAACGGAGTTTTCTTCCACAGTTTGAAGGACATCTTTGGAGAACTGCGCACGGATCCACTGCCAGTTTTCATCTGAAATGTCTCTGAAGTAGGTCTCAAATTGCGTATCCAAGAATCAAGGTGTGCAGTTCAAACTGCTTTGATGTTGGGCTATCCAATCTCAGAATTACTGAGAAATTCTGTGAGCAACAGAAACATTCCAGTCATTCCATTTCCAAGCGAGTTCACTGCACACCGACTTTCTTTCTGAATCCCATCACTTTATCGCCAAGCATCAAATGTTTGTATTTTTGCCTTGCATGAAAGGTTGAGATCATTCAGTTCAGAAGGTTAAATACATCGGCTAAATATGCAGTTTCGCAAGAAAGAGGTTGGTCTTTAAATTGGCTTGCACGGCTGTAGCTTGCATTTGTCAAGAATCCTCCAGTTCCTTGTGCAACTCAAACACTCGGTGCAAGACTCGTCCGCGTGAAAGCCAGCAGATCTCGTGTGTGCAGCAGTGCGAGTTGGACGTGATCAGGTCCATTTCATTGCATTGTGCAGCAAAAAGCCGACAATTAAATGGCCGAGCTTTAACAAAGTTTACTGTTTTCACTTGATCTGTCAGAATTTGTATAGTTCTGGCTCCAAATGGCGAGCTGCTAAGGCTTCTCTGTGCACAATGCAGTGGGTACTCGTACTGCTGAGGCAACTTGTTTTACCCGCTGAAATCACACCTTTGTGCACTCCGGTCATCGATGCATATCCAATAAAATCCAACCACTTTAAAAGATGTACCCACATGTAGGAATCAACAGCTTTGAGGATTTCTTCACCAGTTGTCTGAGTTTCCAGAGGTTTACAGAACAGGAAATCTTCAACGATTTCACCTTCCCAAGGATGCTGCATGTAAACCAGGAATTGAGCTAAACCAGCAATGTCTGTGGATTCATCGACTTGAATGGCGAATCTCTTACCGTGAAGATGTTGAACAAGTTGCTCTTCCATATAGAGTAACATGTCTTGAATGTGATCAATCCATCCATTGGGACCATACTCTGTGCAGAGCGTTGGTGCTGCCTAAGCAGTCTCGGGGGCTATTGGCACAATCCTAGATGGGTCACCACTCCGACACAGGATACCAGCAAGCTGACAATCATTTTGCCGACGTCGGAAGGATGACAAGCAGAGTTAACCCACCTGGTATTAATTCAACAGCTGAGTGGATTTGAACTCAGGATCAAGGATCCAAGCCGCCACTCTAACCACTAAGCCAACACCAGGCTTCTATTTAACATGGGGCCATTCATCGGAAACACTCCCTTTGTTCCCTAATGATTCCCACTGCTTCTTTAATGTAAACCTTCCTCAGACACCATTTTTCCAGTCATTGGTTGATGTCTATTGCTCTCTCATAGTTTCTATATCGTGTCCTAATCTTGGGAAAATCCCAGAAATCATGACCTCACAATCCTTTGGTTCAGCCACTTACCAATATCCTGTATCTATTTTTCAAAACCTCTGAGTAAACTTTCCCGACATCATTGGCACCTCGGTGTACCACAACCAACTTCTTCCTGCCATGACCCGATACAATATCGTTTACCCTTCCTTCAATGTCCATAACTCCTTACTCCTTCAAAACTACACAGAATTCTCTGTCTACAATCCTTCCTGCAGAATGAAGAACCTACCTACATATTTAATTGTCTCATCACCAACAAAAACGTCTCCCAGACCTCATTTCTAACAATTTCTATTTCTGCACCTACACACTGCCTGCACCCAATGTAACTCCATCACTGCCTGCACATGCTGCACTTCCACCACCCGCTGCACCTTCACCACTGCCTGCATTTTCTGCTGCCTGCAATCATTTACACACATCCCTCACACAGGGCATCACAAGAGCTTCCCCAACTGTGTGAGGTTTTTAGCTCGCTGTTCTAAGAACAGAGAGCTATAGCGATACCCCCGCGTGAGCGTCAGCGTGGAAATGTTTAATTTTTTGGCAAGTTATTTCCTTCTATGTTTTTATCTACACACTATTTTTTACTGATTACAATATACAAATACATATATTGCTTTAAAATTATTTGGATCAGACTTCCTGCAATGCTTTATAAAAAATATTATTGATTAGTCTTTTAAAAACGATAAATGTATAAACAGCGCGAGCGTTGGGTGGCTTTGACACCAACTCTCTGGTTGACTTTGCAATCTTCAGTGAAATCAGGAAAGATGCTTTCAACCACTATTAAGTACAGTTGTTATTTACACATTGAAAACTCCTGATGGCAAAGTTCCTATTTCTTTTGTTGAAAAAAAAACTCAAGTTGCTCTTTACACATTCCGGATGCTTTGTAGATAAATAGTGTGCAATTTTGCAGTACGTATTAACGCTTTGTTTGACAATACCTCCTGACAAATAACTGCTGTGCCTTTGGTTCCCCTTAGATCCAGTAAATGCAAATCCCAATGCTAAATATTCTGATTATATTTCCGACACACAGAGGCTTTCGTTTCTTTGAAGGTGACTGATGAGATTCCTCCATTCTAGTCGTAGGCCCAGGCTGGTCCCACTACCACTCGCTCGTACAATACAATCTCTCCATTTTGCAATGCACTGCACTCACTGCTCACCGAGTCGAACAGTCGTGATTTTGTATTTAAAATACACTCTGGAAATACGAAGATGAGTTAGGTGGGATGCAATAGGAAAGTAGAAAATGATTTGCACAGTGTCCAGGGTGTGAAAACACTGGAGCGGGCTGTGATATATCCGTTTGTTTAAAATGGCTGCTTTGAATGCTCGTCCGCTTAGAATTGCATCAAAAGCAAGCAAATGTAGAAGAGTACTGTATAAAGAGGATACATATATTAAAAGATGATGGAATCGAGCAGGTGAATTGAACGACCTGCTTTTATTGGGTAAATTTGTTATTTGTACAGAAATAACTTTTTGTAAAAAAACTTTTTTTTCTGGTTGTAACCAGAAATAACTTTTTTTTGGGGGGGGAGTAACTTACGGACCACCTGCCATTTACTCGCAGACCATAGGTTGGGAACCAATGATCTTTGGTACCTACATAATTCCAATTTAAACCTATCTACTTTCTGCTGCAACTACCTTTCTAGCGAGGGACAATTCCATGCATTAACTACTCTCTGACTGAAAGAACCCTGCGCTTAATACTTCCGAACTCTCATCTGTACTTTCAGGCTGTCTATGTAGGATTTTAAAAACAGGTGAATTGATCAATCAATTTTTATTTCATATCCAGGGCTTTTCATTTAAAATAGTTGCGGAAATGCTCCTAGGGTGTAATAATGCTTAATATAGCGTAGTTATTTCATTATTAAGGTTTAGAATAAGCATAACGTAATTAAATGTCTTATGAGATATGTCACTATTATGTTTACATCGACAACGACCCTTCCCTATCTGTCTGTGCCTAATAACCGCCACCCCTTTTGATCTTTAATTTTGTGTAGAATCCTCTGTTATCTGTCTAAATGTTTATTTTCTCTATAGCACTTATATTTTATGGGTTTTACGGTTTACACATGCAAGCATGGAAACAGCCGATGATGATGATGAATGATGATTGATGATGATGATGATGATGATGATGATGATGATTTTATGGGCTTGGGCACCAAATATCGGCATCGGATCTTGTCACACAGAAATAATCGGCAGGCACAAAAATAGGACTGCAGAAAGGGTATCGCTCTGCCACCAGGCCACAAAGCTATAAAAGATGGGCCCAAGGCTATAAAGGCAGGTGCATCGGGCAGATGCGGGAAGAACTGGACTCAGTCTGAGGACGGCCCGGACTCAGCTCAGATGGACCGATAAAGCTCTGGTTCAAATCACACACCATCCAACCAGCCATACTTTCCTCCTGCGCCTCAATCTGCAGTGAGTGTCACTTTGTCAGTGGGAGTGGTTCTCCTGTGCCTCCTCAACCCTAATGATGTCCTGCCGGGCACTGTCAGGTATTTCAATCCTTTCAGCCTCTAATGTCTCTCCATCATGAAATGAGTGTGGGCGCTGTTAGGTTAAATAGACAATATTCCCAACATTCATTGATCGTGGGTGCATATGTTCGACAGAGAAGGGGTTTATAATACTAGCAGAGTGCCCGCCCTATGGCGATCTTGCTCCCAGCTAGTAACACGTTCTTCTGCTGCAAACCTTCCGATGAAACTTGACTATCTCTCTTCGG
>CM068954.1:46609269-46639318 GCA_035128595.1 Eptatretus atami | reverse complement strand
GTTGCGGCTCCAAAAAATAAAACATTGTGACTGCTACATTGTGTGGACCGTGCGTGGAAATTATGCGGCCGCCTATAATTGCTAGTGGCCATAATTTTGTAGACCTACGGCCTGACCGAGCCAAATGTGACTGAGCAAAGGGTGGGAGAGATTTAGGCATGGAGAGGGTAGTAGTTGTATGGCAGCTTAGCTGCCGGGGTAGCTATCAATTTATTGAAGCGTGACTGTGTCGCTGATTGCCCAATGCCCCTCTACAGTTACACACACACTGGAACTTGGTTACTCATTTTGCCGACCTCGGTAAGGATGACGGCATGATGTTCAACCCCCTGGTATTGCTATATTAATTCTAGTGCGACAGGGCTTGATCAGGACCCTAGGATCCCAACCACCCCCGAACACTGGAGCCAAACACCAGCGCTGCATTGGGGAGGGGTGAGGAGAGAGACGATTGATGGTGGGGAATGCGGGAGAGGTTGGAAAGATATCTCAGTCTCCTTCATGTTTTCAAATGTAACAGAGTTGAAATCATTTATTCATGCTGCATGAGGGTGACGGAGAAGAACAAACATTACAGCAACTGCACAGAAATCATCTCCTGCCTTGGGCTCCAGTTCAGAGTTCTTTTATACACCAAACCCAAGTGGGGGAAGGGTTGCTAGAATGCGCGCGTGACAGGTGTGTTATTTGTGACGCGAGCAAACAAGATACAATCTGGTTGATAAAAACAGTGAGTTGAGGTACTAGTCTTTTGTTTAAGTGCAGTTATCTGCTCCAAGGTTCCCAGGGCAAGATAATAGTTAGTCAGCACGATCAAACAATGGAAAAGTACAAAACAGCTCATTTCGTTTTTTAAAGATAATGGTTGAGTCCAAACAGGTCAAACAAAGTTACAACAGTTTAACATTTACAAGTACAACAGTTACAAAGTACAACAGTTACATTTACAAGTACAAACAAACAACAAAGCTTAAACAGTTACATTTACAAGTACAAACAGTTACTTTAACATTTACAGTCCAAAACAAGGTCAAACAAAGTACAACAGTTACATTTTAATCATGCAGCACTCAGTTCACTATGTTCAATAGAATCATAATTTTATGTAGCAAGTCATTACTATCAAGGTGTATATGTGTATTTATGTTTGACGCGTATGTTGTAATATAATGTGCATATGTGTATGTTTGTACCGATGTGTATGGACAGTATGTGTCAGTTAACATCAATCTGTCAGGTGGTTGTGTTTGTGCGAATCGTCTATGTTGCAAAATTACTCTTTCTACCATCCCCCTCTTTTGTGTCTTCCTTTAGGGACAACCATTTTCTTCATGTTGTTAATTTTACATAGCTCTTGACATTCTCTCTTAAAATTGGCTTCCTCAGGCGGAAGGTACAATTTTTTCGCAGGAAGGCATTTACAGAGATATGTTTTTCTTGATTTACTGTTTTAACGAGAGGTAACATATTTACCATGAGGCAGAATGGCACTCTCCGGCTTTAGAGGTGCATACCTTCCACCATATAATTGCCTTGAGATTTCCACGATGAAGAACTAATCAGGCCCAATACCATTTTTGAAATATCATGCCATATATATCAATTTGGACGATCTTTCCCAATGGTGAAGAAGCACCTTTGAAATAATAATATTCCTCATTATCCAGATACACCCTCAGAATGCCATTATTTTTGATCATCAGTTTTTTTTCTAAATTTTCTGAGTTAACATAACTACTGGACTCCCCCCCCCCCCTCCCCACCACCCAGTTAAATCTCTGTTTTGTTGGTACTTTCCTGTTATTCAAAAATCTTCAGTTTCACCATTGCACTGCCTTCCCTCCCCTCCACTCCACACTTCCTTCCCTCACCGCTGCCTTCCCCTCCCCTCATTGCTGCCTTCCCCTCTCCTTGCGCTGCCTTTCCTTCCTCGCTGCTGGGTTTGTCTCCCTCGCCGCTACCTTCACCTCTCCTCACCTGCCTTTCCCTCCCTCATGCTGCCTTCCCTCTCCTCGCACTGCCTTCTTCCTCTCCTCGCACTTGCCTTCTCCTTCTCCTCGCGCCCTTCGCCTCCCCTTTCATGCGCCTTCGGCCTCCCCTTCACGCTGCCGCCCTCCCCTCTCACTGCCTCCCCTTCTCACTTCCTGCTGCCTCCCAATTCCTACCCCAACTTGCTGCTAACCTACCCATTTCCCTCCCATTTTCTCCCCTCATGTTGCTCCCCATTTCCTCCCTCATGCTGCCTCCCCCCATTCACTTCCCTCACGTTGCCGACCATTTCCTCCTTTACACTGCCGCTCCCATTCCCTCCCTCACCACTGGCCTCCCCATCCCTCCCTCGCGTGCTTCACAATTCCTTCCCCTCACGCTGCCGAACCATTCCCTCCCTTACACTGCCTTCCCATTTCCCCTCCCCTCGCACTGCCTCCCCATTCCCTCCCCTCAGCTGCCTCCCCCTCTCCCCTCATGGCTTTGGGGCCATCCCTTCCCTTTGCGCTGCCTTCCCTTCCCTCCCCTCACGCTGCCTTTCCCTTCCCTCCCTTATTGCTATCCTATCTCCCAAACCCCATTCCTCCACCATACAAACTCTCGGGATGTCAAGGAGAGATGGGGGTGTGTTCAAAGAACGTGCGTTATTGCGACAAATGAAACTTTTGTTTTTTGAAGCAGTCAGAACTTTGCTCAGCATAAATTCTGCAATTTGTCTCAGGTTAAGAGATTCTCGAGCTTATCACATGTGTGGAAATTAAAGGCACGAACACCAGTGCGGCTTTTTCAATGATTGAAGGAAAGATGACTTCCTCCTTCCCCTTACTAGTCCCAAAGCTTACGCTTACCTCGTCCCAAGCCCCTCCACCCCCCAACAGACCTCTCTGGGTGGTGGCTGGCCTTTCTTTCGTATTGACACGCTTTAACATACCTAAACTTGTTTATTCCTGTACCAATGCCGGCATGAGGGACCATCCACCATCCACCCCCCCCCCCGCTTTCCCTCACAACTCCCCCTATCAAGCCATGTCCAGAACACACACACCCGTTCCCCTCCCCACTACCACTTCTCTCCTCCTCTCTCCCTCTTCTATCCCTCCTCTAACTTCTCTCTCTCTCTCTCACTCCCTCTTTCTCCCCCCTTAATTGTTTCGTTCAGCGAAGCGACGGGTTGTTTTTGCTAGTCTATATAATAAGGTTTTATTGCACTTTCTTGAAATGTTCTATAATGCAAACATTGTTTTTTTTATTTGTGATTGAAATTTCCCCAAAATAAGGGTGGGAAAGCTAATCAAGGTTTTTGTGTTGTAATACAGCAGGTACTGCAATGGTAATCCACACGACTCCACTGCTGATTTCGAAAATATTGCCGATAATCGACCAAGCACTAATTGTGTGTGTGTCGTGGTGTGTGTGTGTGTGTGTGTTGTGTGTGTGTGTGATGTGTGCGTGATTGTGGTTGTGTGTGTTTTGCTGTTCATAAAGCACAACATTTTCTCTTCTGCTACCCCCCTCTCCCTCTCTTTCCTCTCTCGCTCTGCTCTCTTCTCCCTTCTCTCGCTCTCTTTCCTCTCCGCGCTTTCTCTCTCTCCTTTGTCTTCCAGGCGGTGATTATGTTTGGACGGTGTTTGTTTCTGGACATGTCCGGGCGGTGTTTTATCCTCGGACATGTCCGGGCAGTGTTTGTATCGGATTTGTCCGGGCATTGTGTTTATCTCGGGCGGTGTTTGTGCGTCTTCAGACTGGTCCGGCAGTGTTATGTCCGGGGATGGTTGTCTCCGGACGGTTTGGCTCCAGACGCTGTATCTGGCGGACGTTTCCTCTCTGGGCGGTATTTATAGTACTAGTACGTGGCCCGTACGTGTGTTGGGCCGTACGTGCAAACCAAAAAAAATATATATTATTTTTTAAAATTTTTCAAACGCGAGCAGAAAAACAACCACACAGGCCGTTCCTTCGCTCTCGTAAACGACCACTGTGATTGGGGCATTGTGTTTAACTATAAATGCGCATAAGAAATCGAGAAATTATTAGAATACATTAAAGTCATCATCTCGAGTGCCGGAAGCCCCTGAGTGCGTCACGATGCGATGTGTTCACATGCATTCCATGAATTATTCGCTTGCATTGAAGTAACACTGCTGTGATACTTCCACAGAGTTAAATTAAGAATCAAAATTAACAATCTAGAGTTAACGCTCCCGTCGTCTTTGCTTGCATGGACATTCGCCTTGCCATTGGCATTAGTAACATCCCTATATCCACGGTAAAACTAAGGCACCGAAATCCCCATCGTAACCGGACACGGCACGTTGACGTTCTATCGGTTGGCACGGAGCCAGGCTCAATCATGCCAGACACCTGGCCTACGCGAAGTTGAAGTTCTCTCACTGTCACTGGAATTCGCATATCGCAGTTACGGTTTTCGCAAATTTAGTTTTAATGGCCCAATTATTCAATTTTTGAGCCCGCCAACGTCATTTTCCTTTTCGCAAATGTTCATCGCAAGGGAAAACCAAAGAGAAAGAGAAAAAAATATTTAAAAACGTACGTGCAAAAAAACAAAAAACCAGAGTAGTGGTGTTCAAAGCCACCCAATGCTGCCTGTTTATACATTTTCATCGTTTTAAAAGACTAGTCTATATAATATTTTTATGAAGCATGGCAGTGAAGTTAAGTCTGATCCAAATTATTTTAAAGCAATATATGTATTTTATTTTATATCAGTAAACTGTACCATATTTAAATGAATGGCAAGGCGTCTAGTTAAACAGGCGAGCAATTGGGTGCTTTGCCACCATCTTAGGTTGAAATTTTAAAAAAAATTAAAATCATTTGTTAATTTCAACTTCACTACACCAATAGTATACCCGAAAGGAACCTCCATTGCCAAAATATCAGGCATCAGTAACATATTAAATGAATGGCAAGCCTTCTAAAAAATAACTGCACCAAAAACTTTAACGTTGAATGCTGCTACAAAAAAGTTTAGAATTCAAAAACAGTCCAAAAATTTAAAAATTTCAAATTATTTTTAATTTCACTTCACTACACCAATAGTTATACCCCCAAGGAACCTTCCATGCAAAATTCAGATTCTAGATACACATATTACATATGAATGGCAAGGCTTCTTAAAAAAATAAACTTGCACCAAAAACTTTAACGTTGATGTGCTAACAAAAGTTTAAATTTCAAAACAGGCAAAAATTTAAAACATTTGAATCTATTTTTTTAATTTCAACTTCACTACACCAATAGTTACCCCAAAGGAACCTCCATGCCAAATATCAGCATCTAGTACACATATTAAATGAATGGCAAGCTTCTAAATAACTGCACCCCAAAACTTTAACATTTTCACGCTCACGCTGACGCTGACGCTTCACGCTGACGCTCACTTGACGCTGACGCTCACGCCGGGGTGGTATCGCTAATAGCTCTCTGTTTCTTTCGAACAGGCGAGCTAAAAAAACCAAAAAAAAAACTTTTCGAAACAACCACACCAGGCTGTTCTTCGCTCTCGTTAAACAACGACTGGATTGGAGCATTGTGTTTATCTATAAATGCACATAAGAAATCGAGAAATTATGAGAATACACTAAGTCATCACCATCCGGAAGTCCGTACGTTGTAAACCCGTAATGGGGAACGCAGCTGAGGTTCTCTCCCATCGGCCACGCCTACGCAGCAAACGTGTCTTGTCATTGGTTGTGTAAATAAATGGCCGCAACGTGTCTTGTCATTGTGTTGGTAAATAAATAGCCATACATGGAGCACTTGTCCGATTAATATTCAAACCTTGAAAAGGCACATACTCAGGTCCCAGCAATATACCTGCAAGTTTCAATTAGATCGGACCAGTGGTTGTCGAGAAACAGCGGTAACACACACACACACACACACACTGCTGGATTATAGATAGGATGAGTGGTAGAAAATGGGATTTCAGACATTATTTTGTTTCCATCTTCACTGTTATTCGATTGCAGAATCATTTTGATTAATTAGTGGTATTTGCCAGTCAATAATAAATAGATTGCCTCCAAGCTTGTTGATTTGAAAGACATCCAAATATTTTTCTATTTGGTTCTTGTCATGTGACATGAAACGTAATGTCATACATGGATTTTCCAGAAATCAATGGCCAGAGGTTGAAATTATGACGTTTAATCACAGGAAAGCAACTGAAACTGAATTATCCCGATGGAAGAGTTAAAACAAATTGGCATTGGCGAGTGTGAATAAGCAGAAAATATCACCCTATTGTGCTGGCATCAGACAAAATGAGAATTGGTTCTTTAGTTTGCATTAATAGTGGCTCTCGAATAAAGACAGTGAAAAATGTATCTCAGTTTGGGTGCAAGGAAATTCGTTTTCTGTCCACTTTACATGCCTTTATTCCCAAAGATCTATTCACAAAACGTGTTTCCACTCAAGACAATTTCAACCTGGACTGTCCTAGATCATGGCCCTGCTCAACCCAGATTGCCATTAATTTTGCATCATAATCGCTCAGTTTTTACTGACATTTGGAGAAATCATTTTAAAATGTCAGAATGGGAAACATTCTCATTCCATGTGCATTTGTCTTACATGTACTGCATCTTACTCACTGTGAATGCCCCACAAATAGATCCATCTCTTCTCTTTCCTAATCCTCCACCAACTGTAACTACACCATGCCAAAGAAATCTGTGCCGTGATATATCTGTGCTCTCTCCCCTCTCCTCCTCCCCTCTCCCTCCTCTCCTTCTTACTCCCCCCCTCTCCCCTCCCTTCTTACTCACCCCCTCCCTTTTTATATTCGTCAGTGAAGTGACGGGTTGTTTTTGCGTTGTAGAATAAAGGAAAATACAGTGCCTATAGAAGTCTACAACCCCTTTCAAAATTTCACCTTTTAATGCCTTATAGCCTGGAATGAAATTGCATTAAATCAGACTTTTTCCACCTATATCTACACATCATAATCTATAACTTCCAGTGAAAAACAAATTCTACAAATTTTCATAAAACTAGTACGTGCCGTAAAAAAAATAAATAATAAAATAATAATAAATAAATTAAATAAATAATAATAATTAATAAATAATAAAACCACACAGGCCGTTTCTTCGCTCTCACGTGCCCGTACGTGCGTGACCCGGAAGTTCGATATTATTCGCAGTTACGATTATTCGCAATTTAGTTTTAATACCCAATTATTCAATTAGCGCCAACGTATTTTACCTTTTCGCATGTCGTGGCAAGGAAAAACAAAAAGAGAAAGAAGAGAAAAAAAATTATCCTCCTTCGGAGCATACAGCACTCTGATGTTCCCGAAATTTATTACACCGTCTAATATGAAAACGATCATAACGTTGGGCCATTTGTTCATCTATAAATGCGCATAAGAAATCGAGAAATTATTAGAATACACGAAGTCATCACTCTCCGAAAGCCCGTACGTTGTAACCCGTAATGGGGAACGCGGCTGTGCTTCCCTTCCCCATCGGCCACGCCCACGCAACAACGTGTCTTGCCATTGGTTTGGTAAATAAATGGCCATAACTTGGGAAGCACTTGTCCGATTAATATCAAACCTTGAAAAGGCACATCCTCAGGTCCCAGCAATATACCTGGCAAGTTTCAATTAGATCGGACAGAGGTTGTCGAGAACAGCGGTCACACACACACACACACAGACACACACAGAGATTGCTGGAATTATAGATAGATTAATTGATAATAATATAAAAAAAATTACCCCCGTGTGGGATGACGGTCATCTCTATAATACCACAAGTTCTCAATGTTCAGTTCAGGTAACCGCGAAACAGTCCAAACTAACCGTTTAGATTGAAATAGTTCACAGAGATACACTAGGATAATACTACTAATGACATAATTAATAAATATGTATTGTTCATTTAGTACCCGGATTAACACATCAGAATCACCAGTAAGTGCAATACGTGGTTTTCCGGTCCGTCCACTCTCTGGGGACATTTCACTTCCGGTTGTAGAAAAAAACGAAAAAAATAGGCTTAGCTCGGATATTATGAATCCTGTTGATTATTCTTCACTGATTATAATGCAACTTTCAGAATGAAAATTGGTCAAGTATTTATAGAGATATTGAGGTTTGAAAAATCGTTAGAGCTAAGCAAATTCATTAATTATTAATTCACCAGAAGTTTTCGTGACGCTGCACAAGTAACATGTCAGGTATGAAAAAACATTTTGTATGCCAGATTCATGAATTATTAATTATGGAATGTACTCATTGATATATTAATCAGAAAGCCCGAACATGTAGCATAATTTATCACATCCCCTCATCCGGGATCCGTGGCCTCGCCCCACAGCCTGCAGCCCGACGTCCGCCGGTGATTATGTTAGATATCGGCACGATCGAGAGGAGCCTGCGATCATCCCTGCTGATGCACTAATTGAATAGTGCAATCGTCGGCCAGAATATTCGTTGTCAAGATGTTGCGTGATTAAATCACCAATACAGTCACTCGAATTTATACCGCCGACATACTTCTTAACAATCACCTTCGCCCCAGAAACCACAGTCAATCTTGAACCACGCTGGCCACTGCTCAGATGCCATGACCGGACACTGCGACAGTTCTACTACGCAGTTTGGTTAAAGAGTGACTCGGCATTTTGGCGCGCGCGCACGAAATTATATTTGAAAATAAATGCCGACGTTTACATTTCGGGTTTTGAAACTTTGCACCTTCGGCGGAAAATGTATATAATATATAAAGGCTAAAAATATGTTTTTTATATATATTCATTTCTCCTTCCTTCCTTCTTTGCGAATCGCATCGCGTTTTTGGCCATCTTCCAGATCACGTGACGATAAAACGGGAAGGAAATTCAAAAATCTTGTCCGAGTTAGATACAAGATAATATTTTTTACTATCATAATCAATAAACAGTTGCCGAATATCTTGTAGAATGGCAGACGAGATAGGTTTTGAAAATGGCGATTTTTATAACTTACGTGACCTCGCGACCTCGTCCCTGACCTTGAACCCGGACAAAAGTTATATACGTTGTGCAACACTCATCGACCTCTACACATACTAAGTTTCATCAAGATCGGAAGAAAAAATTGTTGACGGACGTTACGGACGGACGGACATTTGGTCCGGCTTTTTTAGGTCATCTCGGTAGAGATGACCTAACTAGAATATCTTGGTTGGATGAGTGTCCAACCCCCTGAGTTAATACTTAATGGAAGCACCTTTCACAGCACATTACAGCTGTGTGTTTGTTGGGATAGGTCTCCAACTTGCATGCCTTGATTGGGCAATATTTTGTCCATTCTTTTGTTCAAAACTGTTCAAGCTCAGTCAGTTGTGTGGGGACAATTGATGGACAGCAATCTTCAAGTCATAGCACAGATTTTCGATTGGATTTAGGTCATGCTCTGACTGGCCACTTAAGCACATTTATCTTTTTGTTTCTTAGCCACTCCAGTGTAGCTTTGGCTGTGTGCTTCGGGTCGTTGTCATGTTGAAAGGTGAATTGCTGTTCACATTCAGCTTTCTTGCAGAGGGCAGTGGGTTTCTTTAGGATTTTTCTTTATTTAACTCCATCCATTTTCCCTTCTATTCTATCCTGACAAGTGCCCCAATCCCTGCTGAATGAGAAACATCCCCATAACATGATGCTACCACCACCATGCTTCACAGTAGGGAATGGTTTCTTTGGGTGATGTGCTGTGTTGGGTTTTGCGCCAAATGTAACATTTTGCATTTAGGCCCAAAAGTTCCATCTTGGTTTCATCAGACCCAAAACTTTTTGCCACATGGCTTCAGAATCTCCAGAGTGGTTTTTTTTGCATTCCTCAAATGGGATTAAAGGTGGGCTTTTTGAGTAATGGCTTCCTTCTTGCTACCCTACTGTACAGGCCAGACTTGTGGAGTGCTTGGGATACTGTTGTCACATACACACAGTGACCAGTCTACCAAAAAGGCATGTATCTCTTTAAAAGTTGCCATTGGCCTCTTGGTGACCTCTCTGATCAGTCTCCTCCTTGCTTAGTCATCCAGTTTGGAGGGACGGCCTGATCTGGTGGTACCACACGCCTTCCACTTCTTAATGATTGCTCTGACTGTACTCCAAGGGTGTATTCAAGGCCTTTGAAATATTTGTATACCCATCGCCTGATCTGTGCCTTTCCACAACTTTATCCTGGAGGTCTTTCGAAAGCTCCTTGGTGCTCGTTGTTGAGTCTTTGCTGTGAAATGCACCACCCAGCAGAGGAAACCTACAGGAGCAGCTGATTTTATTCTAAAATAATCAGAATCACCACAATTTAACACAGGTGGAGGCCAATTAACTTGGTGTGTGATTTTGAAGGTGATTGGTTACACCTGAGCTAATTTACAATTGCTATTATAAGGGGTGGACACTTATCCACACAAGATATTCTAGTTTTGTATTTTTAATTAATTTTCTGAAGCTTGGAGAATTTGTTTTTCATTTGGAAGTTGTGGGTTACGATGTGTAAATAAAGGTGGAAAAAGTCTGATTTCATGCAATTTAATTCCAGGCGTAAGGAAACAAAAGGTGAAAAGTTTGAAAGTGTGTAGACTTTCTGTCAGCACTGCATTATATATATATATATATATATATATATATATATATATATATATATATATATATTATATATATATATCTAACGCTCTAACCACTGACTGACTCACTGACTGATATTAAAGATCACTACCTTACGGGTGACTAGAAAGCCGAAATTTTGCATGCCGATGGACATCGAAGCTGATGCACCAGGAAAAATTACAAAACCATCAGAAAGCATCCGTAAATGAAAACATAAATAAATGAATAATAATAAATGAAAAACTGCAGGTGAGCAACCCAAGACAATGGGGAAGCACGGTAATTTTGTGTGCCAATGGACGTCAAGGTCAGTACACAGGAAAAATCACAGAACCGTTGGAAAGAGTCCGTAAATGAAAATATAAATAAAATAAAAAAATGCAGGTGAGCGACCCAAGACAATGGGGAAGCACGGTAATTTTGCGTGCCGATGGACATCGAAGCCGGTACACCAAGAAAATTCACAGAACCATCAGAACGCATCCGTAAATGAAATATAAACAAATGAAAAATCAAATGCATGTGAGCAACCCGAGACAATGGGGAAGCACAGTTTGTTTGCTTCCACAATGTGAAAGCATAGCCCGCAAATATCTTGTATATCTTTCAGGAAGATTTATCTCATCGGAAGACAACATCACTCTTTATCCAATTGATAATTGTTATTGTATTTTTATTGTATTAGCCCTATCTTTGTCTGCTTAAACTATGTGTTTTGTTTCGTCTTCCCACATTTCCACCAACAACAGATGAGAGCATTGAAAGTGAATCTTTAACGTTGTTGGTACAATCTTGATCCAGAATGATGTGGACGCAAGATGCATAGGTTTCAGTCTGTCTGGCTGTGCTTGAGAGTTGACAGTGTAGTGGAATTTATTTACTTACTAGCATAACCCGCGCTCTGCGCGACATGTTGGGGTGGGGTGTGTTTGAGAAAGGAACTGATGCAGAGTATCAGTAATTTTACTTTAATGCAGTAAGTGGAATACGATTTCACTGTTTCAGAACCATTTTATTTACTTTTTTTGTACCATGCACCTCATATGGTCTTTGAGATAATGTAAGCCGAATATCACGTTACTCGAGCGCAGAACAAAGTCGAAGATAGCGCGACACGAAACCACAACTCGGAAATAATATATAAGATAATCGAATAAACCCCTCACGTTCGGAATGCAGGTAATTATTACGAGGATAACAAAAAGCAAAACACAGACAGAAGTCTAGAGCGATAAAGTTAAATTATCCTTGTCCAAAAAACGTTTCAGCCACACAGAATCCATATTTATATGAAGTGGAATGTTGTCAACCGATTTCGTCAGAAATGTATGTGCAAATTTCTTTCAACATCTTGTCATTACAACAGTTGTTTTTCAAACATATGATGATTTTGCAAAATTTTCATTGTTATACAGGGATTAAAAAAACATCTCTAAAAAGGCTTACTTGTACAATGAACACTCTACACCTTTTTAGCAGATTATTCGAGACTTCTATTCATTATATAAAGCATTTATAATTCCACAGACGAATCTCAAATGGTAAGAAAAGGATGAGACGTGTGGTTTGAGCGATGTCAATGTAATGCACGAAACTTGGCACGAGATGTCACCCTTGCTGTACACAACTGCAATACTCACAATTTCGCAGTCATTAATTAATTAACACATTATAATAAAAGCCATCATTTTAACGATAGATTTCTCTACCCACCTTACCCTTACACAGATAGCTTTCTGTACCCACCTTACCCAGTCGCACCCAACTGTCCCTGGACTCTGTGTCCTTTTCTCCTGACAAGGTGGAGAGTTTGCTGTCAAACCTCGACTCAGATTCTGCAACCGGTCCAGACGGCATCAGCCCACGTGTCCTAAAAGCCTACCCCTCTGCTCTTGCTCGCCCTCTCTCTGTTCTATTCACCCTCTCATTTGCTCAAGGTCATCTGCCATTTGCTTGGAAACCAGCAAACATTACTGCCCTGCATAAAAAGTGCAAAAACAGATCGCTGCAACTACAGACCAATCAGCCATCTCCAATCATCAGCAAGGTTGTGGAATCCATCATCGCTTCAGACATTAAATCCTTCCTCTTCTCCAATGGTCTGATTTCCGATCATCAATTTGGTTTCAGACCAGGTCAATCGACCCTGGATATGCTGCTTATGTCTCTCCAACAAGGGATGGAGGTCCTCAATGCCAGACATGAAATCAGAGCCATATCCCTAAACATTCGCGTGCTTTTGACACGGTCTGGCACCCTGCCCTACTCACCAAACTCTCTTCCTATGGTATCCAAGGCCACCTCCATCTATGGCTCGGACTTCCTCTCCTGTCGCAGTCACCTGTGGCCCTAAATGGAGTTCTTTCGTCCCCTCTTCCTGTCAGGCTGGAGTCTCAAGGCAGCGTTCTGGGCCCTGTTCTTTTCTGGTTTTCATCAATGATCTCTCCGACTCTCGGAAAATCCTCTATCTCTTTGCTGAGGACTCCACCCTCTGCCTTACCATCTGTCATCATTCAGACCGGCAAGCAGCAGCTTCTTCGCTCACTGCAGATCTGAATAAAATCACAAACTGGTCCAACATGTGGAACATGTCTTTCAATCCAGACAAATCTCACACTCTCAAATGTCTCTCCAAAAGGACCTTTTGGAACCCCCCGCCTCCCATCCACTTTCTCAGCAATCTCCTGGAAGAAGTCCTTTCTTTCAAGCTTCTGGGTCTCACTATCTGCCATGATCTTTCCTGGGAAAGCCACATTTCCAACCTGGCCTCCAAAGCCAGTCGCTGACTGGGATTCTCCGTCGTGCAGTCCTTCCTCAGCCCACCTGAGCTCCTGACCACATACAAAGCTTTGGTTGCAGCCTGATGGACTACTGCTCTCCACTCTGGGCTGGTGCTTCCACCCCCACCTTTCTCAGCTTCAGCTGTGGAAACCAAGGCATTTCGGATCATTGGCATCTCCCACGATGAGCTGAAGTCTTTGGCCTCTCACTCTCTCACCGCAGGCAGGTCGGTGGTCTTTCTGTCTTCTACCGTCTCCTCTCCGGTCTGCGATTTGTCCCCACCATATTTACACAGAGTGCTCAAGGTCCGACAACAACCCCCTTCTGGTAAAACTACCAAAATCACGAATCACTGCTCACCTTCACTCTTTCATTCCTCTTTTTTCCCGCCTTTGGAATAAACTGCCTCACTCTGTTCAATCCCATTCTTCCCTCCAGTCCTTCAAAACAGCTGTTCACCACCACCTCTTATCGTCCCCCATCCAAATCCTCGATCTTTTCGAAATCCATTAATCCACCCCAAACCCACCTCCTTCAAATTCCCTGCTTTCCTTCCTGAAAGTCCCTGTAATGTCCATCTTGTATTCCTCATGTTCCCTGCCCCATCCCTCTCCCTTCCACAGATCTCCTAATGTCTCTGTTCCCCACTGTTTTGTCCTCCCCTCTCCCGCCCCTCCTGTCTCATGCCCCCCCTTGCTGTGCGTTGTGTGTTAGCTCTCATACGAGCCTCGACAAAGTTAAAAAAAAAAAATTTGTCCATCCAATTATCAAATAATTAAAAGCTTAATATTGTGTACTATATATAATCAATACATGTATATGAATCTAAATTCCTGGAATGAATTATAATAAACTTTAAAGGAATATATTTCTTATAATTATTGTTGCGACTGCAAAGTATATAATCAATTGTATATAAACTTAAAGTGTATATTTATTTGCCTTTATAAAGCTCGGTTATGTGCTTGTTTTGTAAAACATCACACATACACATTCAGGTGACTTGACGATCTTGTGTAATGCAAGACCTGTTTACTAGCTCAGCTTATCTGATCATCTGAAAGAGTTTTGCAACTCTTTTAATGTGGCTCTGTGTGTCAGTATTTATTTTTAAAGGAACATTTAGCTTCGAAGTTCAATAAATTCTCAGAACAGTGTATATTTAATGTACGACCATGAACAAAAATCCAAAAGTTGGATTTCACTTTTACAACAGAATCTTAGGTGAAAGTGTGGCATGAAGGCCCAGTCACACTTTGACGTTTTAGCCAGCGATGGCAACGTATTAGAATGTATGTAAAACGCTGGCTTACGTTGAACTTTCGATGTTTTTTTTAAAGATTCGGACGTATTCATAACGACTTGGTCTTATGCATAACGTATTAGTAATGGACACAGAACGTTTCGTTGTGTTATAGATAACTTATACCAACGAATGCTGAACCTGTTGTCGGCCTTCACAACCTATGCCCAACGATAGTCTAACTCATGCATAGCACGCTGCACGCATCGCCGACGATGACGTGGCGTAGGTTATGGAAAGGCTGCGCACAACGATTCAAATCATAACCGCCGCAGAAATGGAAGTGTCAACATCGCAGTCACACCTTGGCGATCTTGCCAGCGTATGCCGACCTCTGAAAAATGCGTCTAAAACGCTGGCGCACGTCGAATACGGTATGGGTAAGTTTGGTTTGCGTGAATAGAACGCTAAAGTACGCTATCATACGTCCTATAAGTGGAGTACGTCTTGTAATTTTAAGCATGTTGAAAATTTTACGACGTACTTGCCGTATGACACACGCTCCGCATGCGATGGGAATAAGTTGTACGCACGATATGCGATCGTTGACAACACATCGACACACGTTACTTGTAAGGTGCTCATAAGTCGAAACACGTCAAGGTAATGGTTAGCGTCAGTGTTCCAGACTCCCGGTTTTTTTTTTTTCTTCGGTATGACGGTGTTCAGTGTACAGTGCGGTTATGATTTAAATCGTTGAGCGGCAGTCTATTAATTATATTATATTACAACCGCACTAGAAATCGAAGTGTCAACATCACCATCATACCGAAGGAAGGAAGAAAAAAAAATTAAAAAAAAAAAACAGGGAGTCTGGAACACTGACGCTAACCATTACCTTGACGTGTTTCGACCGATGAGCACCTTACAAGTAAAGTGTGTCGATGTGTGTCAACGATCGCGTAACGTTAGTACAACACGTAACTCATAGCTTAGAAATAAGTTTCGGGTACGCTAAACATTACCTCGACGTGTTTCGACTTATGAGTAACTTACAAGTAACGTGTTGTCAACGATCGCGTGACGTGCCACCAACTTATGGCGAGCGTTATGTGGAACGTGTGAGTCATACGCTGGCATAAGTCGTAAAATTTCAAGCATGGAAAGCTTTGAGGACAATCGAAAAGTACAACGTTTAAAGCCAGCGTGCAACGACGTATGGCAGTGTTTCCAGCGTGCTCTCAATGTTATCAAAACTTACCCATAACGTATTCGACGTGTACCAGCGTTTTAGACAATTTTTTCAAAAATCGGCATACGTTGGCTAAAACGTCAAGGTGTGACTGGGCCTTGAGTTGCGACCTTCAATGACGTAGAATGAATTGAGCTGAGCATGGAAGTTATTGCAGCTATGCAGGATGTGCGGGTGAGAGTAACAGTATGAGGCTATCCCATTGACCGTTGCCAATGTTGCTATTCCCCCAAGTAGTTTTCAGTGATTTGTAATATAAATGAGTGGAGAGGTGCCTACCAGTGTGTGTGTCTGGGTCGAATCGCTGAGAGGTACATCACAGAGATGAGAGGTGTTGTGGAGCATCCCAAAATGTGATTCCTGCATAGTCTTCTTTTAAATGTGAGCATGCAATTTGCAGCTCTGATTGGGTTTGGCTCTGGAGGCTTCTGTTCGGTGTTTTCAACTGAGGCTGAACATTCCACACTCAACCCCCCCCCCACCCTCATCTCCTCCTCTTGACACTGCCCAGGAACTCCTCCCAGAACAAATTGGGAAACCTTTTCTCGCAAGGCGAAAAATGCTCTCATTACCTCCACCATCGAAGTGAAAAGTTATGTTTTCACCCCTTTATGTCTGTTTGTCTGTCTGTTGTGTTACAGGATATCTCAAAAATTGTGGACGGATCCGGATGAAATTTTGTGGACAGGTTCGGTGTGTGACAAGGACGAACTGATTAGATTTTGGTGAAGAACCAGATCCGGATCCGACTACTATAATTTTTGAAGTGATTCTTCACCATTGAGAGATTGGCCAAAAACGAAAAATAGCATGATATCTCAAAAAGTTGTGGGCGGATTCGGATGACACTTGGTGGACACGTTGAGTGTTCGACAAGGAAGAAGTGATTCGATTTTGGTGAAGATTCGGATCCGGATCCTGATAATTTTTTAAGTGATTCTTCACCATTGAGAGATTGGGTGAAACCGATATATAGCACGATATCTCAAAAAGTAGCGGACGGATTCAGATGAAACTTGGTGGACAGGTTAGGTGTGTGGCAAGGATGAACTGATTCGATTTTGGTGAAGATCCGAATCCGGATATGAATACGAGAATTATTTAAGTTTTTTAAGTGATTCTTCACCATTCAGAGATAGGGCCAAAAACTATATTGTACTGTATAGCATGATATTTCAAAAATGTATTGGGCCCGATATGTTCCCGTGGATCAGGCATTACGTGGCGGAGGTATGTGCTCCACTGAGTGCCCTTCTTATTTATTTTTGTTTGTGTTCTCCATGTGCAAGTGTTCAGTATTTTAACTGGAATATTTAAGGCCTCGTTGAAATTCCCTGTGTGTATTGTTATGGACTTGGGGTTCGAGGCTCACTACGAGGGGAAGCACTCGAGTCCCTCCTGAACACCTGGTCCTGATGCCACTGGGCACAGATAACTCCGTGCACTGGTGGGTTGCTAAGCAACCACAAATGCCAATTGGCACTGCCAATCCTGGCAGATTACATTAACTCGCATGATACCTTTCCTGTGGACGGCTGAACCAAGGGGGGTCTCGTGCCTTCAGCGCACACCCGGATTACTGCCGAGCAATACATTGAGTGTGAGCTGGCTAACAAGAGCATATTAGTCGGGCAGAACTTCCCAGCTAACTAATGTGCGGACCACGCCGGACGAATGAAGGAAAAGACAGAACGAGCTGGGTACATTTATAACATAAGCAATTTATTTATAAGGGTGGGGAAAAGTATGTGTAGCAATCATAAAACAATGTTTTATTCAGCAATATGTACAGCAGGGAAAGCAAGGATTTGTGGGGTGCGGCAAAAGAGATGCAGTTATATACAAAGAGAAGACAGTGCAAAGCTAAACCGATATAAAACCTCTACACTCTTAACTTATGCTCACAATACAGGTGCCATCAGACACAGACCCGAGAAAATTAGAGAGCAAGAAAGATGAATGAGAGGCAGTTGAGGCGTTTTTGACCTCGTTCAATACCTGGCATGGCTGACGGAACTTCACTTCCCAGTCGCTTAGGAGGAGGGAGGAGGGAAAAAACTGGGGGGTGCCTATGGTGCATGAGTGGGAGATGCAATTGTGATGCAGATGAGGTGCATAAGAGGAAGAGTGAAGGAGTGCATGTCTGTAAATGCTCTTTAAGTTATTTGCATCTACAGCAGACAAGACAGTACATTGGAGAGACAGAATTTGTGAGAGGAAAGCTTAACATGGCGTGTGAGAGAGTCTGTAAGTGTCAATGGTAATGAAGATCGGCTGCAGAATGCAGCAGAAGCCGAGCGCTGATGACCCGGCAATGATTCGGTGACTCCTCACTCGGCTCAGGCTCGGTGACTGACGCTGTCCTTCTCTGGCTTGGTGACTCACTGCAATGGCTCAGTGACTGACTCTGTGTCTCTCTGCAGCTATTTTATAGAACTCGGGCGAAGGAGGAGTCAAAAGGCAGATCAAAATGCACTGTAGGCATATCCGAGCGTTCTTATTGGCACGCAGACGCTACCCTGAGAATTAACCCACCCCACCAGACACTGGAGTCAAAAATGGCCCCATTTGCTCCCAGGCTTGGCCATGCAATAGAGCTCCAGGATTTACATGGGGTGCAGATTTTTGGGAGTGTTATCTGGCCATGAATATGTACTGGGCTCCAATCGAGCATCGTTATTTAACGGAGCACCAGGGCTACCCAGACATTGTTGAATGAGCCCCAGTGCATATTTGCACTGGGGAGCAGTTGAATGGGGTTGTGGTGAGGAGGCTGAAGCGTTTGTAGTGAGGAGGCAAGGAGGTCAAGCATAGATTCCTGTGGGGATTTTTAGGAGGCGTCGTGTTGATTATGGTGAGGGTGTGAGGTGAAATGTCCGTTGGTGAATGGCGTGCAGTTTGAATGGGGAAATTGCGTGCGTATGCCAATGAGACTCTTTCTTGACGTCACCGTTTGGTCTGTGGTGCACATGCATGCGTGAAGGAGAGGTCGTGTGTGAAATAAAGTGAAATAAAATGGATGAAAGAAAAGCAAATGGAATTGAAGACCTAACTAAAAGCCCTACGCAACGCATCTTGTCCCACATGCCCACGAGACATAATGGAAGGGCTAACTGAACAAATACTTACGAAATAACTGTCTCGGGACCACTATATGTTGGGTGTCATTGCCTTGGGGGGAGTGCCGGCTTCGCAGAACCTCAACAGTATTGTTTATAGCCCTACTTCTCAGTGGATCACTTTCATTTATTGGATTTAAAGTTGTGTTGAATTCTTTGCATAATTTAATTTTTTACTGCACAGAGTATTTCAATTGTGTGGGATAAATTTCAAGTTTATCTTTTGCATAACATGTTTTTCTTGTAGTTCCTAATTGCCTGTTTCATTCCTGAATTAATTATATCGACTCAATCACCACCATAGGGTAAGTTCGTTGGTGGCATTACACTTAATAACTGTGATAGAGCCACTCGGTTATTCTTACAACAGGGCTGCAGCGACGTTGTAATAACTCTTACAACGACCAGGTTAAATGTCAAGACTGGCATATTTTAGTTTCTAGTTAATTTACATTGGAAATCAATCGTTAGATGAGGGGCCAATCCAGGCTTCTGTTCCAATAAAGAGCAAAAACAACCAATCCAGCAAATGAGCCAGGAAGGTGTGCCTAGATGTTTTTAGGCTTTCTGAGCACTGGCCTGTGGGGTGCTGCCATCTTGTGGATACTCCAGTTGCTATCAATTGCACTACCAGCCACTAGCAAGAGCTCAGCAGGTACAAGGAGGAGGAGATTGGTACCATACTCTGTGCAGAGCGTTGGTGCTGCTTAAGCAGTCTCCTTGGCTATTGGGCACAATCCTGGATGGGTCGCCACTCCGACACAGTATACCAGCATGCTGGCACTCATTTTGCCGACCTCGGAAGGATGACAGGCCGAGTTAACCCCACCTGTTTGTAATTCAACAGCTGAGCGGGATCCAAAGCCCGCCACCCTAACCATTAAGCCAACACCAGGCATACATATTGAGAGTAAGATATGAATCTAACTTTCCCAACTTTATGAGAGCCCTGGGCTTGGATTTTCCTGACCAGTTCATCAATGCAAGGATAAATCGTGGATATGCAGGCACACATGTCATGATTTGGCTGGAGCTGAGATCTGTATTTTGTTTTTAAGGCTGTTAAGCAAGAGAATCCATCTTCACAAGCAGAGGGTGATGCAAATGGAAGCAATATTTTTTATTTCTTCACCTGCCAGTTCTTCATTGTCCTTTTCAGCAGAGAGCCAAAAGGCCGTGAGAGATTTCTTTCTGAATTTTACCTTCAGTCTGCCATCATATGACAAGCCCACAAGCTGATCTTGGGCTCGGCAGCGAAGGTTGTGTTTTGTGGAAGCAATTTTGCACATAGACATGCACACATACACCCACCTACATTGTTAACACATACATACATATACATATCCACCTCATATTACACATACACATGTTTACACTTGATAGTAATAAATTGCTACAGATTAACGAATGATATTGAAACATAGTGAACCGATCGTTACTAAATACAACTGTCTGTACTTTTCCATTCTGTGGCCTTGAGTGGTTATTAGCACCCTAACCTCTGTTTAAACTGGGTTTTATTGCCAGATAAACCCTTCTCTGTTAAACTGATATGAGCTGTTTGTACTTTGTTTGACCTTGCTTGACTCAACTCGTATCTGCCTAGTTTATGACTAGTTTGTACTTGCTCGATTTTAACTTTTCACTGCCTGGGAACCTTGGAGCAGATAACCGCACTCGAAACAAAAGACTAGTCTCAACTGTTTTTATCACCAGATGTATCTTCTTTTTACTCAACCATCTCACGCTATGTAACCGCGCCCTCACTTGCTTAAATGTATAAAAAGAACTCTGACTGGAGCTCCCAGGCAGAGAGATTCTGTGCAGTTAGCTGTGTGCTTCTCTCTCCACGCATGCATGAATAAATGATTCAACTCTGTTACATTTGAAACCTGATTGTAAACGGAGTTTTCTTCCACAGTTTGAAAGGACATCTTTGGAGAACTGCGCACGGATCCACTGCCAGTTGTCATCTGAAATGTCTCTGAAGTAGGTCTCAAATTGCGTATCCAAGACATCAAGGTGTGCAGTTCAAACTGCTTTGATGTTGGGCTATCCAATCTCAGAATTACTGAGAAATTCTGTGAGCAACAGAAACATTCCAGTCATTCCATTTTCCAAGCGAGTTCACTGCACACCGACTTTCTTTCTGAATCCCATCACTTTATCGCCAAGCATCAAAATGTTTGTATTTTTGCCTTGCGATGAAAGGTTGAGATCATTCAGTTCAGAAGGTTAAATACATCGGCTAAATATGCAGGTTTCGCAAGAAAGAGTTGGTCTTTAAATTGGCTTGCACGGCTGTAGCTTGCATTTGTCAAGAAATCCTCCAGTTCCTTGTGCAACTCAAACACTCGTTGCAAGACTCGTCCGCGTGAAAGCCAGCAGATCTCGGTGTGCAGCAGTGCAGTTGGACGTGATCAGGTCCCATTTCATTGCATTGTGCAGCAAAAAGCCGACAATTAAATGGCCGAGCTTTAACAAAGTTTACTGTTTTCACTGTATCTGTCAGAATAGTGTATAGTTCTGGCTCCAAATGGCGAGCTGCTAAGGCTTCTCTGTGCACAATGCAGTGGGTTACTCGTACTGCTGAGGCAACTTGTTTTACCCGCTGAATCACACCTTTGTGCACTCCGGTCATCGATGCATATCCCAATAAAATCCAACCACTTTAAAGAATGTACCCACATGTAGGAATCAACAGCTTTGAGGATTTCTTCACCAGTTGTCTGAGTTTCCAGAGGTTTACAGAACAGGAAATCTTCAACGATTTCACCTTCCCAAGGATGCTGCATGTAAACCAGGAATTGAGCTAAACCAGCAATGTCTGTGGATTCATCGACTTGAATGGCGAATCTCTTACCGTGAAGATGTTGAACAAGTTGCTCTTCCATATAGAGTAACATGTCTTGAATGTGATCAATCCATCCATTGGGACCATACTCTGTGCAGAGCGTTGGTGCTGCCTAAGCAGTCTCGGGGGCTATTGGGCACAATCCTAGATGGGTCACCACTCCGACACAGGATACCAGCAAGCTGACAATCATTTTGCCGACGTCGGAAGGATGACAGGCAGAGTTAACCCCACCTGGTATTAATTCAACAGCTGAGTGGGATTTGAACTCAGGATCCAAGGATCCCAAGCCGCCACTCTAACCACTAAGCCAACACCAGGCTTCTATTTAACATGGGGCCATCATTCCGGAAACACTCCCTTTGTTCCCTAAATGATTCCCACTGCTTCTTTAATGTAAAACCTTCCTCAGACACCATTTTTCCAGTCATTGGTTGATGTCTATTGCTCTGCTCATAGTTTCTATATCGTGTCCTAATCTTGGGAAAATCCCAGAAATCATGACCTCACAATCCTTTGCTTTCAGCCACTTACCCAATATCCTGTATCTATTTTTCAAAACCTCTGAGTAAACTTTCCCGACATCATTGGCACCTCGGTGTACCACAACCAACTTCTTCCTGCCATGACCCGATACAATATCGTTTACCCTTCCTTCAATGTCCATAACTCCTACTCCTTCAAAACTACACAGAATTCTCTGTCTACAATCCTTCCTGCAGAATGAAGAACCTACCTACATATTTAATTGTCTCATCACCAACAAAAACTGTCTCCCAGACCTCATTTCTAACAATTTCTATTTCTGCACCTACACCACTGCCTGCACCCAATGTAACTCCATCACTGCCTGCACATGCTGCACTTCCACCACCCGCTGCACCTTCACCACTGCCTGCATTTCTTCTGCTGCCTGCAATCATTTACACACATCCCTCACACAGGGCATCACAAGAGCTTCCCCAACTGTGTGAGGTTTTTAGCTCGCCTGTTCTAAGAACAGAGAGCTATAGCGATACCCCCGGCGTGAGCGTCAGCGTGAAAATGTTTAAGTTTTTGGTGCAAGTTATTTCCTTTCTAATGTTTTTATCTACCACACTATTTTTTACTGATTACAATATACAAATACATATATTGCTTTAAAATTATTTGGATCAGACTTCACTGCAATGCTTTATAAAAAATATTATTAGATTAGTCTTTTAAAAACGATAAATGTATAAACAGGCGAGCGTTGGGTGGCTTTGACACCAACTCTCTGGTTTGACTTTGCAATCTTCAGTGAAATCAGGAAAGATGCTTTCAAACCACTATTAAGTACAGTTGTTATGTTACACATTGAAAACTCCTGATGGCAAAGTTCCTATTTCTTTTGTTGAAAAAAAAAACTCAAGTTGCTCATTTACACATTCCGGATGCTTTGTAGATAAATAGTGGTGCAATTTTGCAGGTACGTATTAACGCTTTGTTTGACAATACCTCCTGACAAATAACGTGCTGTGCCTTTGGTTCCTCCTTAGATCCAGTAAATGCAAATCCCAATGCTAAATATTCTGGATTATATTTCCGACACACAGAGGCTTTCGTTTCTTTGAAGGTGACTGATGAGATTCCTCCATTCTAGTCGTAGGCCCAGGCTGGTCCCCACTACCACTCGCTCGTACAATCAATCTCTCCATTTTGCAATGCACTGCACTCACTGCTCACCGAGTCGAACCAGTCGTGATTTTGTATTTAAAATACACTCTGGAAATACGAAGATGAGTTAGGTGGGATGCAATAGGAAAGTAGAAAATGATTGCACAGTGTCCAGGGTGTGAAAAACACTGGAGCGGGCTGTGATATATCCGTTTTGGTTAAAATGGCTGCTTTGAATGCTCCGTCCGCTTAGAATTGCATCAAAAGCAAGCAAATGTAGAAGAGTACTGTATAAAGAGGATACATATATTAAAAGATGATGGAAATCGAGCAGGTGAATTGAACGACCTGCTTTTATTGGGTAAATTTGTATTTGTACAGAAATAACTTTTTGTAAAAAATAACTTTTTTTTCTGGTTGTAACCAGAAATAACTTTTTTTTGGGGGGGGAGTAACTTACGGACCACCTGCCATTTACTCGCAGACCATAGGTTGGGAACCAATGATCTTTGGTACCTACATAATTCCAATTTAAACCTATCTACTGTTTCTGCTGCAACTACCTTTCTAGCGAGACAATTCCATGCATTAACTACTCTCTGACTGAAAGAACCCTGCCTTAATACTATCCGAACTCTCATCTGTACTTTCAGGCTGTCATGTAGGATTTTAAAAACAGGTGAATTGATCAATCAATTTTTATTTCATATCCAGGGCTTTTCATTTTAAAATAGTTGCGGAAATGACGCCTAGGGTGGTAATAAATGCTTAATATAGCGTAGTTATTTCATTATTAAGTGTTTAGAATAAGCATAACGTAATTAAATGTCTTATGAGATATGTCACTATTATGTTTACATCGACAACGACCCCTCCCTATCTGTCTGTGCCTAATAACCGCCACCCCTTTTGATCTTTAATTTTGTGTAGAATCCTCTGTTATCTGTCCTAAATGTTTATTTTCTCTATAGCACTTATATTTTATGGGTTTTACGGTTTACACATGCAAGCATGGAAACAGCCATGAGATGATGATGATGATGATGATGATGATGATGATGATGATGATGATGATGATGATGATGATGATTTTATGGGGCTTGGGCACCCAAATATCGGCATCGGATCTTGTCACACAGAAATAATCGGCAGGCACCCAAAGATAGGACTGCAGAAAGGGTATCGCTCTGCCCACCAGGCCACAAAGCTATAAAAGATGGGGGCCCAAGGCTATAAAGGCAGGTGCATCGGGCAGATGCGGGAGAGATACCTGGACTCAGTCTGAGGAGCGGCCCGGACTCAGCTCAGATGGACCGATAAAGCTCTGGTTCAACATCACACACCCATCCAACCAGCCATACTTTCCTCCTGCGCCTCACATCTGCAGTGAGTGTCACTTTGTCAGTGGGAGTGGTTCTCCTGTGCCTCCTCAACCCTAATGATGTCCTGCCGGGCACTGTCAGGTATTTCAATCCTTTCAGCCTCTAATGTCTCTCCATCATGAAATGAGTGTGGGCCTGTTAGGTTAAATAGACAATATTCCCAATCATTCATTGATCCGTGGGTGCATATGTTCGACAGGAGTAAGGGGTTTATAATACTAGCAGAGTGCCCGCCCTATGGGCGATCTTGCTCCCAGCTAGTAACACGTTCTTCTGGCGCAAACCTTCCGATGAAACTTGACTACAACCTTCATCACCCGTGATGTACCAAATATTCTTCACGACATTAAAAAAAAAATTAATAAACCGGGATCTAAGGGGGTGTACGGGTGGGGGGGGGTGCCCCCAGAATATGTATTTGCTTTTTTTCTGTTGTAAAATCTGTTGTAAAACATTGGCTAAAGTCACTTTATTAGGAATGGTTCGTGCGCACTGAGATAGAGTTGAGGTAAAGATTTAAATTATCTGCAGGATGAAATATGCTTATGAACTCTCTCACAGTGACAGTCAGAACTCATTGTATTTGCAAATAAGGGCTGCTCACGGCATGAGTTTCTTTGTTTGCTCAGAACTCATTATGACAGACCACGAGTGAGTAGAATCTCTGTTCAAATATACTATGGTCTTGCTAATTCCATTTAACTGTAACATATATTTTTAAAGTAATGTTAATATATTGTTTGTCTTTCTCAATGTTGAGAAAGTGCTCTCCAGATCCACTAGTAAATGCTCAAAGCGAACATTTCAAACCATTTGGCAGTAATAATAATGAATATATATATAATCCCCATACTGGCCGAAGCACATCTGGGTTTGGTGAAAGATCTTGTAATTATTCCATGCTTAGTTAAAATTATATATGTACCCCTCTGTTATGTTTGCTGCTTTGATACTTTAAAATATACTTGATAATAATGGATCATTGCATACTGATGGTTGTTTTATAATGAATAGATATAGTGTGTTACTTAACTGTATAACAATATAATCTTTTCTTTATTTCACTTGGTTGGCAAGTTAAATTGAAGCTGCTTTGGTTGGTGCCAGTGAGTCAGGCACCAGTGACATTGCAAAGTCTCATTAAATCTGCCTTCTCATTCAATTGCAAAGTTTGTAAAACAGGAGTCTCATCGGACTGCTGAGATTATGGACTCCTCATTGTGTTGCAAAGCTATACCTTATCTGTGCAAACAGATGCTCCACTTAACTGGCCTGCTGTGCTGAATGCTTATCATTGCCTATGTAAATGAAAGTTTCTTTGTGCACGCATGCCCTGGAGCAAGGCACACATTCCTTTCCTTATGTTATCTTGTTCTCTTTTTCTTTGAAGGGACTTTTACTTAACAAAGCTTTCTTGTAGTCTGGTATTGATTAACCAGTACCCTTTCAAGCTTTGACCCCTCCCTATTTTCAAATCATATAAAAAATATTTAAAAAGCAGAGTCAGAGATCTGCTTGTACACTTGAGACAAGCCTTTCTCTCCATAAATGTGTTTATACAATAAACAACCTATTAGATTATGAAGTGTTTTCTCTTTTGTGTAAATTTCCACTACACCGTGTTGGCCGCATCTGCGACAAAATTTTGGCTGTCCTGCATAAAAGACTTGGCCTCTGTTCATCCCAACTATAACCCCATTCTGAATATGGGAGACCGTGCCGTTTTCCCTCGTCCGCAACTTGACTCAGAACTGTTTGGTTCTGGTACATATGCCGAGGCTGTTCCGGCTGAGCTATACTTGGCCACGGATGTCCGCATATCGACTGAGCCAAACCTTGACATCATAGTCATTCATGCTTTCATTGTCCATGCAGAGAGTCACAAGTCTCTCCTGAGTTTCTGAGAGAGCCTCAACTGCCCAATCTGGCAATTTCCCAGAAAACTGAGTGGGAGCCCACAGACTGAATATAGCCACTGGCACCAGAACTTGGCCAGTCCCCGCCCTGTTTGAAAGGACACATCAAAACCATGGGTGGGGAAAACCAAGCAGAAAAAAAATCAACAGCCTTGAACCCTAGCACGCCCATCAAAACCTCCTGACCGAAAGCTTCACTATCCGGAACGGCTCCTTCCTTCACAACCTTGAAGCGTACACAATTATGGCACCTGCTCGCCATAACATGGTTCGAGGGAGGGGGGGAAACCCACCGAACACGACAATATTGTTGTGGTTCTGTAAAACCACATTCCTCCGAGGCAATAGCACACAACATACAGCAATGCCAAGGCAGTTATTGGCATTGTTGTATGTTGGTGAAGGAGGATATGTTTTCACCCCTTTCTGTCTGTGTGTCTGATGGTCTGTTTATGCACAGGATATCTCAAAAGTTGTGGATGGATCTGGATGAAATTTTGTGGACAGGTTTGGTGTGTGACAAGGACGAACTGATTAGATTTTGATGATAATCCAGATCGGGATCCGACTACTAGAATTTTTAAAGTGATTCTTCACCATTGAGAGATCGGGCTGCAAATGATATAGAGCACGATATCTCAAAAAGTTGTGGACGGATTTGGGCGAAACTTGGTGGACAGGTTGGGCCTGTCGCAAGGACGAATTGTTTCGTTTTTGGTGAAGATCTGAATCTGGATCTGGAGACGATAATTATTTAATTTTAAAAGCGATTCTTCACCATTGAGAGATAGAGCCAAAAACGATATAGTACTGTATAGCATGATATTTTAAAAATGTATTGGGCCCGGTATGTTCTCGTGGATCAGGCAATACGTAGCGGAGGTATGCGCTCTACCACGTGCCCTTCTAGTTTCTTTAGTATTTGTTTAGTTTGTCCTTTCCATTTGTCTAGTGGGTAAATGGGAAAGATGCGTTGCATCGGGCTCTTTCAGTCAGGTCCACAATCTGCAATCCTTGCTCTTCTTCCACTCCTTTGCCCCGCTTTGTCTCTCTCACGAACGATGCAAGCAAGCACGCATGATAACAACGAAAAGCACCAAGCAAAGCACAGTGAGCGCCCCATTTGCATATGCACGCCATTTCCATTCAAAGCTCTGCGCCAGTTAGCAACTGCCGTCTCACCTCAGACCTTCATTCTGCTCACCACGATCCCACCACACTCACCACAACCACCCCACACATCTCCGAAAAATACCTGCAACAATTTACGTTCACGTCTTCACTAAAAACGCCGCAGTAACAAACCTATCCCTCTTCGCCGAAATGCTACCGTTACAAACAACTTCTCCCTCTTCACCGCAATGCCACATTACAATATATTCACTACAAAATGCCACAACCTACTCTCACCTCTCCACAACCACGGCAACTGCCACCTATTTATCAAACACTCACCACAGCCTTGAAGGACGCTGAAGGAATGAGAGTGGGTTTATTTCGGGGCATAACTCAAAGCGCGAACGTGCTCTGGAGTTCTTTCAAGGACGAACAAGTAGCATGGGGATTTCCCCAAAATACCACGTTTGAATGGAGGCCAGTGCACGTTCAGGGCCAGAGAGCACTTCCAAAAGCCCTGGCCCCATGTTAATCTTGGAATTCCGATGCGTGGCCAGGACAGCAAGTGACTGGGGCCATTTTTCGGTTTTGGGGGCTGGTGGGGCATGGCTACGGCATGGGACTATTGCTGTGGACCAATAGGGAAGCTGGAAATCACCTACAGACCCATTTGATTTAACTCTTTGCTCCTCCCTCGCCCGGGGCTCATAAAAGGAGCAACTCAGCTCAGATTGAGTCAGACTTCAGGGGACTTTAGAGACGTCAGATATCATTATACATCGACAGGGGTCAGAGACTGCGGCAGACTTCAGACAGCAGCAGATAGCGCAGAGTGTAAGTGTCAGCACTAAGCGAGAACATCACAAGTCAGCGCGGCAAAGTGCGGAATCACAAGTGACTACTACAAGCCGGGACTCTTCTCATCTCATTGACGCTCAGTTCAGCCGCATTCAGCAGCAGCAGTTACACTTAAAGATTCTCACACTGGTACCATCATAGGGTCTCTTTCTCTTTTGCATCTTTCTCTTCCATCTATCTCTCATCTACTGTGGACACACAAGAGCAATCGGCACAGGCAAGTCCCAAACAATTGTTCTTTTCAGAGCGAACCAACAATTATTTTCAAAGCGAAGCCACCGTTCTTTGCAGAATGAACCTTACTAACTCGCAACTCACATCTTCCTCTTACATCACGCTGCACTCGCACCTCACACTCCCACATCAGACACCCTCCATATCTCTCCAAGCTTCCCCATTCCTAAGCATTTGAGTTGTGCAAGTCTGCCGACTGTGCCAGGTATTGAGAGGTTGCTAATCCTCCACTGCTTCTTATCTCTCTGGGCTATCTCCAACTTTCCTCAGGTTTGTGTGTGTGTGTGATGGCGCCTGTCATAGCAAAAGTTAAAATTGTTACGCATATTTGGGATAATTCTGCACTGTCTCCTTCTCCTGTAAATACTAGTACGGGCCCGTAGGTGCGTAAACGACGACTGGATTGGGGCATTATTTCAATTAGATTGGACCAACCGTATCATAAATGGCCATAACTTGGGAAACATACTCAGGTCCCAGCGTCAATTGTGACGTCATATCAAACGAAGAAGAATTGTGTTGTCCTGTCATTGGTCGACAGATAAATGGCCGTAACTTGGGAACCGCTTGTCCGATCGATATCAAACCTTGAAAAGTACATCCGGCCCCGGCAATATTCCTGGCAAGTTTCGCAGATCGGACCGTCGATCGTGCAAAAAATAAAAAAAATAAATAAACATTAATTGTGACTCATTCGTGATCATAGCACCGTGTCTTGTCATTGGCCGACAGATAAATGGCCGTAACTTGGGAACCGCTTGTCCGATCGATATCAAACCTCAAAAGGCACATCTGCGGGGCCCGGCAATATTCCTGGCAAGTTTCAATCAGATCGGACCGGCGGTCGTCGAGAAACGGCGGTCGCAGACAGACAGAACAGACACCACACACAGAGATTGCTGGAATTATAGATAGATTGCAAGACTTTTGCCACACCCACAAATTCCTTGCTTTCCCCTGCTGTACAGAGACATGACAGACATAAATAGACACCTTAAATTTATTCATTTCATCTGTATAACGCAGTTTTACTCAGTGACTTGAA
>CM068954.1:46581791-46608681 GCA_035128595.1 Eptatretus atami | reverse complement strand
CATTTCATAGTTCGGTTTTCAAACACCTTTCTTCCTTTTTTCGGTAAGTTGTGATCGCCTTTGAGCGTATGTACCTTTTTGTCATTTTATGTTCTTCTGTATGGGGTAGGATTATGGTTTGAATGGCCATGGTTGGAGGTTTTAATTGCGTTTCCTGTTTAGGCTAGGAGTTGGAAGTCGGCAGTCGTCATGTTATAGCTATGTGTTTATCCTTTTCTAATATTTCGGGTTGATCTTTAAATATATCCTTATGTGCTGTTCGTGCTTTCATTTATCCAAATGAACTATCTCCACAGAGTATCGGCAATTCTGCATTTTGTTGCAGCATCTCGGATGCCGACTTAAACCTTCATCTTCAGCCGGTGAAGAAACTTAGCAAGATATTTTTTGCCATGGACAGAATCAGTACAAGCGGCTCTGCTAAGGTACATATCTGACATGTATGCGCTTAAGACCAGCCATCCAGAGACCTGGAGGGAGCTCGAAGCAGGCAATATTTCGGTCACCAAGAATACTATCCATTTGTATCGATCGGAGCAGACCACGCTGTTGAACATCTGAACAGGTTGCTGAAGGTTCACTCTTCTGATTGGCATATCAAATAATGCAAATGCCAGACAGCAATTCTTCTTGGCTGCACCTGAACTGTCAAGCCTGTCTTGTGAGTTTAAGGGACAGTTTGGTCTGAAGAAGTGAGATCACTGAGCACCCATGGCCTGTCTCCAAGTGTCGTCAAGCGTAACACAATGCAATTGACCGAATCAAGGCTGCCATACTTAGTCATGAAAATCCATTTGAAGTTGAGGGTAACCAGCTCTTCAATGTGGTCACCCACGCTTATGTGCCAGAAGAATTTGTACCACAGATATGAACATTGATGAAACGGGACAGAATCTCGATGAAGATTTTGTTGCTAAACGGATCAATGGTTATGTCAGCCTATGGGTGCCAGTGAAGAAGGAGAAGAACAGAATGTACATGTCTGCAATACAACACTAGCAATCAAGATCAGGACAAGACAGTAGATCTAAAAGAAACCAAGGATTTGTATGTAGACTGATGGTACTTCCAGATCCAGCAGGATGTCGACCAGAAGGATGCAATGGCAACTTTGAATTCACTGTGACACCGAGGGCCCTGTTGCACCAAACGGTAGCTTACTGTCATGCACCGACAAGTCGACGCTAATCCACAACTTGGAGAAGTTTGCCAACAAGGAACCGTCTTTACCAGAAGACGAGCTTGATGCCACACATATGGAACCAGCATCCGCTGATGCTGTAATTGATGGCATACTAGCACGAAGGTCGCAGTCGTGGATGGAATGGTAGTTGTCCAGAAAATGACCAAGAAACCAGCAAATGGTCGTGACAGTGAAGGACCTCAGTGAATGTTTCAATGATAGGGTGATGAGTCTGACCAGAGGCTTCAACCATGTAATTCTTTTTTGATACGTACAAGCAAGATTCCCTCAAGAGCACAACCAGAGACAAACGACGTCAAGGAAAGGCACCAGTCCAATATCAGGTCAAGGATGATACCAGTATCAAACACATCACGATGAGTCGATTTCTGTCCCATGATCAAACCAAGGCTGATCTGACGGAGTACTTGGCAAAGAAAAACTTTAGAATACAACCGCGATTCAACAAAAGTGTAGTCGTTTCGGCATCTGGCAGACGTCGAGCAACAGGTTTCTCCAATTTGAGGCGAATAACCATGAGGAGGCCGATACGTTGATGATCCAGCAAGCAATAGCTGCATCACAGCAACACATGGGAGATATTGAGCTGATGATATTCTCACCTGATACGGATGTCTGGTTGTTGCCATAGCAAACTATCATCTCCTGCCAAGACACACATCTATCTCAATGGCATCTAGCATTGTGAAAATCGAGCCAATCTGGAAGGCCCTAGGTGAGGAGAGAGCCCAGCATTGCCAGCCTTCCACGCATTCACAGGTGCCGATAATACTGGGCAGTTCGCTCGACATGTAAGGCAAAGTGGTTCCAGTGCTACTTGAAGGCCGATGACGACATGGTAGATGCCTTTGCTATGCTCTGTAAGGATGCTGAACTGTCAGAGGACCTATACACAACTTTAGCAAGATTTGTCTGTTCAGTTATTGTCCAAGTGGTGTCAATATTCCAGCATCCCTGAACTTCGTGGCATCTCTTCTGTAAGAACATGGCTGAGAATGACAAGTTACACCAACTGTCGGTGCTCTGAGCAGCATATATGCGGGACATATCCAGCATACGTTTGGGTCAAGCAGCAATTTCTCAGCAAACATTTCTTGATCCATTAAAGAATGGCTTCCACAAGGACACGAGTGGTCAACTCAAACCGACAACAACAGACATTCTCCCTGCACCAAAGGCAATTATCGAGATGATAAAGTGCCAGTGCAAGACAGAATGTTCATCACAGAGATGTTCCTGCAGGGCCAGAAACTTAACATGCACTGATCTTTGCATGTGCAGCACTTCATGTGAGAATGACGAGGACTCAAACATTGAACGCATGACCACGATAGTGATGATGACGATGGCAATGATGAGTGACATTAGAGACAGTGATGCCAATTGGCTACAAACTCATATTTGACATTAAGTACATTTCACTGATCATCATATTCATGCATTACTTGTTTCAATATTTGAAAGCAATACATTAAATAAACGGTAATTTGACCAAATGAGCGTTTCCATGCAACCATTGCTCAAAATACAGATATATGTATTCTATATTAAGAACTGTCCTCTAGTTAACAATTATGCATCATCAGTTGCTTGCTTTGCGATTAATTTTGAATTTTCAGAGCTGAAATTAAAAAACGGGTTTTACCCCAAAAATGACCTATTTGACCACATTATATGCATTGAAAAAATGTGAAACATGGATTTCTGTTTTGGTATTGTTTAAGCTTTCCAAAAAATGTTGGGTTAGCTACTCTCCAAAAAACTTCCAACGAACGTCAAATTATGGACACAAGGAACCTGACTAATAGAAAGCGGAATGCCAAGGTTCTGAGCTATCTGACGCTGGCTGACTCCACCTTCCGATTGGCCAACAATTTGTCCTCCTTGAAAATCAGAGTTTGTGTGTGCCCTGGGTTCGAGGCATAGTTAATTGTCATACAAGACCCAGGAACTCGTTTCTGCAAATAAATAGTTGAATATTGGTCAAGTCACTGAGTAAACTGCGTTATACAGATGAAATGAATAAATTTAAGGTGTCTATTTATGTCTGTCATGTCTCTGTACAGCAGGGGAAAGCAAGGAATTTTGGGTGTGGCAAAGTCTTGCAATCTATCTATAATTCCAGCAATCTCTGTGTGTGTGTCTGTCTGTCTGTCTGCGACCGCCGTTTCTCGACGACCGCCGGTCCGATCTGATTGAAACTTGCCAGGAATATTGCCGGGCCCCGCAGATGTGCCTTTTGAGGTTTGATATCGATCGGACAAGCGGTTCCCAAGTTACGGCCATTTATCTGTCGGCCAATGACAAGACACGGTGCTATGACATCACGAATGACGTCACAATTAATGTTTATTTATTTTTTTTTTTTTTGCACGATCGACGGTCTGATCTGTCTGAAACTTGCCAAATATTGCCGGGGCCCCGCGATGTACTTTTCAAGTTTGATATCGATCGGACAAGCGGTTCCCAAATACGGCCATTTATTCTGTCGACCAATGACAGGACAAACACAATTCTTCTTCGTTTGATATGACGTCACAATTGACGCTGGGGACCTGAGTATGTTTCCCAAGTTATGGCCATTTATGATACGGTGGTCCAATCTAATTGAAATAATGCCCCAATCCAGTCGTCGTTTACGCACCCTACGGGCCCGTACTAGTATTTACAGGAGAAGGAGACAGTGCAGAATTATCCCAAATATGCGTATACATTTTAACTTTTGCTATGACAGGCCCATCACACACACACACAAACCTGAGGAAAGTTGGAGATAGCCCAGAGAGATAAAAAGCAGTGGAGGATTAGCAACCTCTCAATACCTGGCACAGTCGGCAGACTTGCACAACTCAAATGCTTAGGAATGGGGAAGCTTGGAGAGATATGGAGGGTGTCTGATGTGGGAGTGTGAGGTGCGAGTGCAGCGTGATGTAAGAGGAAGATGTGAGTTGCGAGTTAGTAAGTTCATTCTGCAAAGAACGTGGCTTCGCTTTGAAAATAATTGTTGGTTCGCTCTGAAAAGAACAATGTTTGGGACTTGCCTGTGCCGATTGCTCTTGTGGTGTCCACAGTAGATGAGAGATAGATGGAAGAGAAAGATGCAAAAGAGAAAGAGACCCTATGATGGTACCAGTGTGAGAATCTTTAAGTGTAACTGCTGCTGCTGAATGCGGCTGAACTGAGCGTCAATGAGATAGAGAAGAGTCCGGCTTGTAGTAGTCACTGTGATTCCGCACTTTGCCGCGCTGACTTGTATGTTCTCGCTTAGTGCTGACACTTACACTCTGCGCTATCTGCTGCTGTCTGAAGTCTGCCGCAGTCTCTGACCCTGTCGATGTATAATGATATCTGACGTCTCTAAAGTCCCTGAAGTCTGACTCAATCTGAGCTGAGTGCTCCTTTATGAGCCCGGGCGAGGAGGAGCAAAGAGTAAATCAAATGGGTCTGTAGGGTATTTCCAGCTTCCCTATTGGTCCACACAATAGTCCCATGCCGTAGCCATGCCCCACCAGCCCCAAAACCGAAAAATGGCCCCAGTCACTTGCTGTCCTGGCCACGCATCGGAATTCCAAGATTAACATGGGGCCAGGGCTTTGGAAGTGCTCTCTGGCCTGAACGTGCACTGGCCTCCATTCAAACGTGGTATTTTGGGGAATCCCCATGCTACTTGTTCGTCCTTGAAAGAACTCCAGAGCACGTTCGCGCTTGAGTTATGCCCCGAAATAAACCACTCTCATTCCTTCAGCGTCCTTCAAGGCTGTGTGAGTGTTTGATAAATAGGTGCAGTTGCGGGTTGTGGAGAGGTGAGAGTAGGTTGTGGCATTTTGTAGTGAATATATTGTAATGTGGCATTGCGGTGAAGAGGGAGAAGTTGTTGTAACGGTAGCATTTCGGCGAAGAGGATAGGTTTGTTACTGCGGCGTTTTAGTGAAGACGTGAACGTAAATTGTTGCAGGTATTTTTCGGAGATGGTGGGTGGTTGTGGTGAGTGTGGTGGGATCCTGGTGAGCAGAATGAAGGTCTGAGGTGAGACGCAGTTGAACTGGCGCAGAGCTTTGAATGGAAATGCGCTGCATATGCAAATGGGCGCTCACTGTGCTTCTTGGTGCTTTTCGTATGTTATCATGCGTGCTGCTTGCATCGTTCGTGAGAGAGACAAGGGGGCAAAGAGTGGAGAAGAGCAAGGATTGCAGATTGTGGACCTGACTGAAAGAGCCCGATGCAACGCATCTTTCCCATTTACCCACTAGACAAATGGAAAGGACAAACTAAACAAATACTAAGAAACTAAAGGCACGTGGTAGAGCGCAACCTCCGCTACGTATTTGCCTGATCCCGAGAAATACCGGGCCCAATACATTTAAAATATCATACTCAGTACGTATATCGTTTTTGGCCTATCTCTCAATGGTGAAGAATCGCTTTTAAAATTAAATAATTATCGATCTCAGACCAGATTCAGATCTTCACCAAAAACGAAACAATCGTCCTTGCGACAGGCCCACTGTACCAGTTTCGCCCCAACTCGTCCGACAACGTTTTTGATCCACTACGATAGCTTCTAAACTTATCATCAATTTGCATCGCGATCTATTCCCTGCCTTCCCATTAAACAATTGGCTCAGAAGAATCAACTTTTGAAACAACAATTCTGTATAGCACGATCGAAGTGACTTTAAAAACTACACATTTCATCAAACTCTGAATCAGCTTCGTCCTTGTCAACAACACCCAACACATGTCCAAACAACATAACAATTCAGCCTTCCAATCCACAAGACTTCAAAGCAAATTATTGGACATTGTTCCTGATTCTGTAAAAAAAATAATCTTAGACTATTCAACACCACACGACACGAGAAAGGGGTGAAAACATATCCTCCTTCACCAACATACAACAATGCCAATAACTGCCTTGCATGCTGTATGTTGTGTGCTATTGCCTCGAAGAATTGGTTTACAGAACCACAACAATATTTCTGTTCGGTGGTTCCCCCCTCCTCGAACCATGTTATGGCCAGGTGCCATAATTGTGTACGCTCAAGGTTGTGAAGGAAGGAGCCGTTCCGGATAGTGAAGCTTTCGTCAGGAGGTTTTGATGGGCGTGCTAGGGTTCAAGGCTGTTGATTTTTTTTCTGCTTGGTTTTCCCCACCCATGGTTTTGATGTGTCCTTTCAAACAGGGCGGACTGGCCAAGTTCTGGTGCCAGTGGCTATATTCAGTCTGTGGGCTCCCACTCAGTTTTCTGGAAATTGCCAGATTGGGCAGTTGAGGCTCTCTTCAGAAACTCAGGAGAGACTTGTGACTCTCTGCATGGACAATGAAAGCATGAATGACTATGATGTCAAGGTTTGGCTCAGTCGATATGCGGACATCCGTGGCCAAGTATAGCTCAGCCGGAACAGCCTCGGCATATGTACCAGAACCAAACAGTTCTGAGTCAAGTTGCGGACGAGGGAAAACGGCACGGTCTCCCATATTCAGAATGGGTTATAGTTGGGATGAACAGAGGCCAAAGTCTTTTATGCAGGACAGCCAAAATTTTGTCGCAGATGCGGCCAACACGGTGTAGTGGAAATTACACAAAAGAGAAAACACTTCATAATCTAATAGGTTGTTTATTGTATAAACACATTTATGGAGAGAAAGGCTTGTCTCAAGTGTACAAGCAGATCTCTGACTCTGCTTTTTAAATATTTTTATATGATTTGAAAATAGGGAGGGGTCAAAGCTTGAAAGGGTACTGGTTAATCAATACCAGACTACAAGAAAGCTTTGTTAAGTAAAAGTCCCTTCAAAGAAAAAGAGAACAAGATAACATAAGGAAAGGAATGTGTGCCTTGCTCCAGGGCATGCGTGCACAAAGAAACTTTCATTTACATAGGCAATGATAAGCATTCAGCACAAGCAGGCCAGTTAAGTGGAGCATCTGTTTGCACAGATAAGGTATAGCTTTGCAACACAATGAGAGTCCATAATCTCAGCAGTCCGATGAGACTCCTGTTTTACAAACTTTGCAATTGAATGAGAAGGCAGATTTAATGAGACTTTGCAATGTCACTGGTGCCTGACTCACTGGCACCAACCAAAGCAGCTTCAATTTAACTTGCCAACCAAGTGAAATAAAGAAAAGATTATATTGTTATACAGTTAAGTAACACACTATATCTATTCATTATAAAACAACCATCAGTATGCAATGATCCATTATTATCAAGTATATTTTAAAGTATCAAAGCAGCAAACATAACAGAGGGTACATATATAATTTTAACTAAGCATGGAATAATTACAAGATCTTTCACCAAACCCAGATGTGCTTCGGCCAGTATGGGGATTATATATATATTCATTATTATTACTGCCAAATGGTTGAAATGTTCGCTTTGAGCATTTACTAGTGGATCTGGAGAGCACTTCTCAACATTGAGAAAGACAAACAATATATTAACATTACTTTAAAAATATATGTTACAGTTAAATGGAATTAGCAAGACCATAGTATATTTGAACAGAATTCTACTCACTCGTGGTCTGTCATAATGAGTTCTGAGCAAACAAAGAAACTCATGCCGTGAGCAGCCCTTATTGCAAATACAATGAGTTCGACTGTCACTGTGAGAGAGTTCATAAGCATATTTCATCCTGCAGATAATTTAAATCTTTACCTCAACTCTATCTCAGTGCGCACGAACCATTCCTAATAAAGTGACTTTAGCCAATGTTTACAACAGATTTTACAACAGAAAAAAAGCAAATACATATTCTGGGGCACCCCCCCCCCACCCGTACACCCCCTTAGATCCCGGTTTATTAATTTTTTTTTAATGTCGTGAAGAATATTTGGTACATCACGGGTGATGAAGGTTGTAGTCAAGTTTCATCGGAAGGTTTGCGCCAGAAGAACGTGTTACTAGCTGGGAGCAAGATCGCCCATAGGGCGGGCACTCTGCTAGTATTATAAACCCCTTACTCCTGTCGAACATATGCACCCACGGATCAATGAATGATTGGGAATATTGTCTATTTAACCTAACAGGCCCACACTCATTTCATGATGGAGAGACATTAGAGGCTGAAAGGATTGAAATACCTGACAGTGCCCGGCAGGACATCATTAGGGTTGAGGAGGCACAGGAGAACCACTCCCACTGACAAAGTGACACTCACTGCAGATGTGAGGCGCAGGAGGAAAGTATGGCTGGTTGGAGGGTGTGTGATGTTGAACAGAGCTTTATCGGTCCATCTGAGCTGAGTCCGGGCCGCTCCTCAGACTGAGTCCAGTATCTCTCCCGCATCTGCCCGATGCACCTGCCTTTATAGCCTTGGCCCCCATCTTTTATAGCTTTGTGGCCTGGTGGGCAGAGCGATACCCTTTCTGCAGTCCTATCTTTGGGTGCCTGCCGATTATTTCTGTGTGACAAGATCCGATGCCGATATTTGGGTGCCCAAGCCCATAAAATCATCATCATCATCATCATCATCATCATCATCATCATCATCATCATCATCATCATCATCATCTCATGGCTGTTTCCATGCTTGCATGTGTAAACCGTAAAACCATAAAATATAAGTGCTATAGAGAAATAAACATTTAGGACAGATAACAGAGATTCTACACAAAATTAAAGATCAAAAGGGGTGGCGTTATTAGGCACAGACAGATAGGAGGGGTCGTTGTCGATGTAAACTAATAGTGACATATCTCATAAGACATTTAATTACGTTATGCTATTTCTAAACACTTAATAATGAAATAACTACGCTATATTAAGCATTTATTACCACCCTAGGCGTCATTTCCCAACTATTTTAAAATGAAAAGCCCTGGATATGAAATAAAAATTGATTGAACAATTCACCTGTTTTTAAAATCCTACATGACAGCCTGAAAGTACAGATGAGAGTTCGGATAGTATTAAGGCAGGGTTCTTTCAGTCAGAGAGTAGTTAATGCATGGAAAATGTCTTCGCTAGAAAGGTAGTTGCAGCAGAAACAGTAGATAGGTTTAAATTGAATTATGTAGGTACCAAAGATCATTGGTTCCAACCTATGGTCTGCGAGTAAATGGCAGGTGGTCCGTAAGTTACTCCCCCCCAAAAAAAAGTTATTTCTGGTTACAACCAGAAAAAAAAGTTATTTTTTACAAAAAGTTATTTCTGTACAAATACAAATTTACCCAATAAAAGCAGGTCGTTCAATTCACCTGCTCGATTTCCATCATCTTTTAATATATGTATCCTCTTTATACAGTACTCTTCTACATTTGCTTGCTTTTGATGCAATTCTAAGCGGACGGAGCATTCAAAGCAGCCATTTTAACCAAAAACGGATATATCACAGCCCGCTCCAGTGTTTTCACACCCTGGACACTGTGCAATCATTTTCTACTTTCCTATTGCATCCACCTAACTCATCTTCGTATTTCCAGAGTGTATTTTAAATACAAAATCACGACTGGTTCGACTCGGTGAGCAGTGAGTGCAGTGCATTGCAAAATGGAGAGATTGATTGTACGAGCGAGTGGTAGTGGGGACCACCTGGGCCTACGACTAGAATGGAGGAATCTCATCAGTCACCTCAAAGAAACGAAAGCCTCTGTGTGTCGGAAATATAATCCAGAATATTTAGCATTGGGATTTGCATTTACTGGATCTAAGGAGGAACCAAAGGCACAGCACGTTATTTGTCAGGAGGTATTGTCAACAAAGCGTTAATACGTACCTGCAAAATTGCACCACTATTTATCTACAAAGCATCCGGAATGTGTAAATGAGCAACTTGAGTTTTTTTTTCAACAAAGAAATAGGAACTTTGCCATCAGGAGTTTTCAATGTGTAACATAACAACTTACTTAATAGTGGTTTGAAAGCATCTTTCCTGATTTCACTGAAGATTGCAAAGTCAAACCAGAGAGTTGGTGTCAAAGCCACCCAACGCTCGCCTGTTTATACATTTATCGTTTTTAAAAGACTAATTAATAATATTTTTTATAAAGCATTGCAGTGAAGTCTGATCCAAATAATTTTTAAGCAATATATGTATTTGTATATTGTAATCAGTAAAAAATATGTGGTAGATAAAAACATTAGAAAGGAAATAACTTGCACCAAAACTTAAACATTTTCACGCTGACGCTCACGCCGGGGTATCGCTATAGCTCTCTGTTCTTAGAACAGGCGAGCTAAAACCTCACACAGTTGGGAAGCTCTTGTGATGCCCTGTGTGAGGGAGTGTGTAAATGATTGCAGGCAGCAGAAGAAATGCAGGCAGTGGTGAAGGTGCAGCGGGTGGTGGAAGTGCAGCATGTGCAGGCAGTGATGGAGTTACATTGGGTGCAGGCAGTGGTGTAGGTGCAGAAATAGAAATTGTTAGAAATGAGGTCTGGGAGACAGTTTTGTTGGTGATGAGACAATTAAATATGTAGGTAGGTTCTTCATTCTGCAGGAAGGATTGTAGACAGAGAATTCTGTGTAGTTTTGAAGGAGTAGGAGTTATGGACATTGAAGGAAGGGTAAACGATATTGTATCGGTCATGGCAGGAAGAAGTTGGTTGTGGTACACCGAGGTGCCAATGATGTCGGGAAAGTTTACTCAGAGGTTTTGAAAAATAGATACAGGATATTGGGTAAGTGGCTGAAAGCAAAGGATTGTGAGGTCATGATTTCTGGGATTTTCCCAAGATTAGGACACGATATAGAAACTATGAGCAGAGCAATAGACATCAACCAATGACTGGAAAAATGTGTCTGAGGAAGGTTTTACATTAAAGAAGCATGGGAATCATTTAGGGAACAAAGGGAGTGTTTCCGGAATGATGGCCCCATGTTAAATAGAAGCCTGGTGTTGGCTTAGTGGTTAGAGTGGCGGCTTGGGATCCTTGGATCCTGAGTTCAAATCCCACTCAGCTGTTGAATTAATACCAGGTGGGTTAACTCTGCCTGTCATCCTTCCGACGTCGGCAAAATGATTGTCAGCTTGCTGGTATCCTGTGTCGGAGTGGTGACCCATCTAGGATTGTGCCCATAGCCCCGAGACTGCTTAGGCAGCACCAACGCTCTGCACAGAGTATGTCCCAATGGATGGATTGATCACATTCAAGACATGTTACTCTATATGGAAGAGCAACTTGTTCAACATCTTCACGGTAAGAGATTCGCCATTCAAGTCGATGAATCCACAGACATTGCTGGTTTAGCTCAATTCCTGGTTTACATGCAGCATCCTTTGGGAAGTGAAATCGTTGAAGATTTCCGTTCTGTAAACCTCTGGAAACTCAGACAACTGGTGAGAAATCCTCAAAGCTGTTGATTCCTACATGTGGTACATTCTTTAAAGTGTTGGATTTTATTGGGATATGCATCGATGACCGGATGCACAAAGTGTGATTCAGCGGGTAAAACAAGTTGCCTCAGCAGTACGAGTAACCACTGCATTTGCACAGAGAAGCCTTAGCAGCTCGCCATTTGGAGCCAGAACTATACACTATTCTGACAGATACAGTGAAAACAGTAAACTTTGTTAAAGCTCGGCCATTTAATTGTCGGCCTTTTGCTGCACAATGCAATGAAATGGGACCTGATCACGTCCAACTGCACTGCTGCACACCGAGATCTGCTGTTTCACGCGGACGAGTCTTGCAACGAGTGTTTGAGTTGCACAAGGAACTGGAGGATTTCTTGACAAATGCAAGCTACAGCCGTGCAAGCCAATTTAAAGACCAACTCTTTCTTGCGAAACCTGCATATTTAGCCGATGTATTTAACCTTCTGAACTGTAATGATCTCAACCTTCATCGCAAGGCAAAATAACAAACATTTGATGCTTGGCGATAAGTGATGGGATTCAGAAAGAAAAGTCGGTGTGCAGTGAACTCGCTTGGAAATGGAATGACTGGAATGTTTCTGTTGCTCACAGAATTTCTCAGTAATTCTGAAGATTGGATAGCCCAACATCAAAGCAGTTTGAACTGCACACCTTGATGTCTTGGATACGCAATTTGAGACCTACTTCAGAGACATTTCAGATGACAACTGGCAGTGGATCCGTGCGCAGTTCTCCAAAGATGTCCTTTCAAACTGTGGAAGAAAACTCCGTTTACAATCAGGTTTCAAATGTAACAGAGTTGAATCATTTATTCATGCATGCGTGGAGAGAGAAGCACACAGCTAACTGCACAGAATCTCTCTGCCTGGGAGCTCCAGTCAGAGTTCTTTTATACATTTAAGCAAGTGAGGCGCGTTACATAGCGTGAGATGGTTGAGTAAAAAAAGAGATACATCTGGTGATAAAAACAGTTGAGACTAGTCTTTTGTTTCGAGTGCGGTTATCTGCTCCAAGGTCCCAGGCAGTGAAAAGTTAAAATCGACAAGTACAAAACTAGTCAAAAACTAGGCAGATACGAGTTGAGTCAAGCAAGGTCAAACAAGTACAAACAGCTCATATCAGTTTAACAGAGAAGGTTTATCTGGCAATAAAACCCAGTTTAAACAGAGGTAGGGTGCTAATAACCACTCAAGGCCACAGAATGAAAAGTACAGACAGTTGTATTTAGTAACGATCGGTCACTATGTTTCAATATCATTCGTTAATCTGTAGCAATTTATTACATTCAAGTGTAAACATGTGTATGTGTAATATGAGGTGGATATGTATATGTATGTATGTGTTAACAAGTAGGTGGGTGTATGTGTGCATGTCTATGTGCAAAATTGCTTCCACAAAACACAACCTTCGCTGCCGAGCCCAGATCAGGCTTGTGGGCTTGTCATATGATGGCAGACTGAAGTAAAATTCAGAAAGAAATCTCTCACGGCCTTTTGGCTCTCTGCTGAAAAGACAATGAAGAACTGGCAGGTGAAGAAATAAAAAATATTGCTTCCATTTGCATCACCCTCTGCTGTGAAGATGGATTCTCTTGCTTAACAGCCTTAAAAACAAAATACAGATCTCAGCTCCAGCCAAAATCATGACATGTGTGCCTGCATATCCACGATTTATCCTTGCATTGATGACTGGTCAGGAAAATCCAAGCCCAGGGCTCTCATAAAGTTGGGAAAGTTAGATTCATATCTTACTCTCAATATGTATGCCTGGTGTTGGCTTAATGGTTAGGGTGGCGGGCTTTGGATCCCGCTCAGCTGTTGAATTACAAACAGGTGGGTTAACTCGGCCTGTCATCCTTCCGAGGTCGGCAAAATGAGTGCCAGCATGCTGGTATACTGTGTCGGAGTGGCGACCCATCCAGGATTGTGCCCAATAGCCAAGGAGACTGCTTAAGCAGCACCAACGCTCTGCACAAGAGTATGGTACCAATCTCCTCCTCCTTGTACCTGCTGAGCTCTTGCTAGTGGCTGGTAGTGCAATTATAGCAACTGGAGTATCCACAAGATGGCAGCACCCCACAGGCCAGTGCTCAGAAAGCCTAAAAACATCTAGGCACACCTTCCTGGCTCATTTGCTGGATTGGTTGTTTTGCTCTTATTGGAACAGAACCTGGATTGGCCCTCATCTAACGATTGATTTCCAATGTAAATTAACTAGAAAACTAAAATATGCCAGTCTTGACATTTAACCTGGTCGTGTAAGAGTTATTACAACGTCGCTGCAGCCCTGTTGTAAGAATAACCGAGTGGCTCTATCACATTATTAAGTGTAATGCCACCAACGAAACTTACCCTATGGTGGTGATTGAGTCGATATAATAATTCAGGAATGAAACAGGCAATTAGGAACTACAAGAAAAACATGTTATGCAAAAGATAAACTTGAAATTTTCCACACAAATGAAATACTCTGTGCAGTAAAAATTAAATTATGCAAAGAATTCAACACAACTTTAAATCCAATAAATGAAAGTGATCCACTGAGAAGTAGGGCTATAAACAATACTGTTGAGGTTCTGCGAAGCCGGCACTCCCCAAGGCAATGACACCCAACATATAGTGGTCCGAGACAGTTATTTCGTAAGTATTTGTTCAGTTAGCCCTTCATATGTCTCGTGGGCATTGGGACAAGATGCGTTGCGTAGGGCTTTTAGTTAGTCTTCAATTCCATTTGCTTTTCTTTCATCCATTTTATTTCACCTTATTTCACACACGACCTCTCCTTCACGCATGCATGTGCACCACAGACCAACGGTGACGTCAAGAAAGAGTCTCATTGGCATACGCACGCAATTTCCCCATTCAAACTGCACGCCATTCACCAACGGACATTTCACCTCACACCCTCACCATAATCAACACGACGCCTCCAAAATCCCCACAGGAATCTATGCTTGACCTCCTTGCCTCCTCACTACAAACGCTTCAGCCTCCTCACCACAACCCCATTCAACTGCTCCCAGTGCAAATATGCACTGGGGCTCATTCAACAATGTCTGGGTAGCCTGGTGTCTCCGTTAAATAACGATGCTCGATTGAGCCCAGTAAACATATTCATGGCCAGATAACACTCCCAAAAATCTGCACCCCATGTAAATCCTGGAGCTCTATTGCATGGCCAAGCCTGGGAGCAAATGGGCCATTTTTGACTCCAGTGTCCTGGTGGGGTGGGTTAATTCTCAGGGTAGCGTCTGCGTGCCAATAAGAACGCTCGGATATGCCTACAGTGCATTTTGATCTGCCTTTTGACTCCTCCTTCGCCCGAGTTCATAAAATAGCTGCAGAGAGACACAGAGTCAGTCACTGAGCCATTGCAGTGAGTCACCAAGCCAGAGAAGGACAGCGTCAGTCACCGAGCCTGAGCCGAGTGAGGAGTCACAATCATTGCCGGGTCATCAGCGCTCGGCTTCTGCTGCATTCTGCAAGCCGATCTTCATTACCATTGACACTTACAGACTCTCTCACACGCCATGTTAAGCTTTCTCTTCACAAATTCTGCTCTCCAATGTACTGTCTTGTCTGCTGTAGATGCAAATAACTTAAAGAGCATTTACAGACATGCACTCCTTCACTCTTCCTCTTGCACCTCATCTGCATCACAATTGCATCTCCCACTCATGCACCATAGGCACCCCCCAGTTTTTCCCTCCTCCCTCCTCCTAAGCGACTGGGAAGTGAAGTTCCGTCAGCATGCCAGGTATTGAACGAGGTCAAAAACGCCTCAACTGCCTCTCATTCATCTTTCTTGCTCTCTAATTTCTCGGTCTGTGTCTGATGGCACCTGTATTGTGAGCATAAGTTAAGAGTGTAGAGGTTTTATATCGGTTTGCTTTGCACTGTCTTCTCTTTGTATATAACTGATCTCTTTGCCCGCACCCCACAAATCCTTGCTTCCCTGCTGTACATATTGCTGAATAAAAACATTGTTTTATGATTGCTACACATACTTTTCCCCACCCTTATAAATAAATTGCTTATGTTATTAAATGTACCAGCTCGTTCTGTCTTTTCCTTCATTCGTCCGGCGTGGTCCGCACATTAGTTAGCTGGGAAGTTCTGCCCGATAATATGCTCTTGTTAGCCAGCTCACACTCAATGTATTGCTCGCGAGTAATCCGGGTGTGCGCTGAAGCACGAGACCCCCTTGTGTCAGCCGTCCACAGGAAAGGTATCATGCGAGTTAATGTAAATCTGCAGGATTGGCAGTGCCAATTGGATTTGTGGTTGCCTTAGCAACCCACCAGTGCACCGGAGTTATCTGTGCCCAGTGGCATCAGGACGCAGGTGTTCAGGAGGGACTCGAGTGCTTCCCCTCGTAGTGAGCCTCGAACCCCAAGTCCATAAACAATACACACAGCGGAATTTCAACGAGGCCTAAATATTCCAGTTAAATACTGAACACTTGCACATGGAGAACACAAAACAAAAATAAATAAGAAGGGCACTCAGTGGAGCACATACCTTCCGCCACGTAATGCCTGATCCACGGGAACATATCGGGCCCAATACATTTTGAAATATCATGCTATACAGTACAATATAGTTTTTGGCCCTATCTCTGAATGGTGAAGATCACTTAAAAAACTTAAATAATTCTCGTATTCATATCCGGATTCGGATCTCACCAAAATCGAATCAGTTCATCCTTGCCACACACCTAACCTGTCCACCAAGTTTCATCTGAATCCGTCCGCTACTTTTTGAGATATCGTGCTATATATCGGTTTCACCCAATCTTCTCAATGGTGAAGAATCACTTAAAAAATTATCAGGATCCGGATCCGAATCTTCACCAAATCGAATCACTTCTTCTTGTCGAACACTCAACGTGTCCACCAAGTGTCATCCGAATCCGCCACAACTTTTTGAGATATTCATGCTATTTTTCGTTTTTGGCCAATCTCTCAATGGTGAAGAATCACTTCAAAAATTATAGTAGTCGGATCCGGATCTGGTTCTTCACCAAAATCTAATCAGTTCGTCCTTGTCACACACCGAACCTGTCCACAAAATTTCATCCGGATCCGTCCACATCTTTTTGAGATATCCTGTACACAAAAACAGACAGACAAACAGACATAAAGGGGTGAAAACATAACCATTTTCACCTTCGGTGGTGGAGGTAATGAGAGCATTTTTCGGCCTTGCGAGAAAAAGGTTTCCCAATTTGTTCTGGGAGGAGTTTCTGGGCAGGTCAAGAGGAGGAGATGAGGGTGGGGGGGGTTGAGTGTGGAATGTTCAAGCCTCAGTTGAAAACACCGAAACAGAAGCCTCCAGAGCCAAACCCAATCAGAGCTGCAAATTGCATGCTCACATTTAAAAGAAGACTATTTGCGGGAATCACATTTGGGATGCTCCACAACACCTCTCATCTCTGTGATGTACCTCTCAGCGATTCGACCCAGACACACACACTGGGTAGGCACCTCTCCACTCATTTATATTACAAATCCACTGAAAACTACTTGGGGGGAATAGCAACATTGGCAACAGTCAATGGGATAGCCTCATACTGTTAGTCTCCCCCGCACATCCTGCATAGCTGGAATCACTTCCATGCTCAGCTCAATTCATTCTACGTCATTTGAAGGTCGCAACTCATGCACACTTTCACCTAAGATTCTGTTGTAAAAGTGAAATCCAACTTTTGGATTTTTGTTCATGGTCGTACATTAAATATACACTGTTCTGAGAATTTATTGAACTTCGAAGCTAAATGTTCCTTTAAAAATAAATACTGACACACAGAGCCACATTAAAAGAGTTGCAAAACTCTTTCAGATGATCAGATAAGCTGAGCTAGTAAACAGGTCTTGCATTACACAAGATCGTCAAGTCACCTGAATGTGTATGTGTGACTGTTTTACAAAACAAGCACATAACCGAGCTTTATAAAGGCAAATAAATATACACTTTAAGTTTATATACAATGATTTATATACTTTGCAGTCGCAACAATAATTATAAAAATATATTCCTTTAAAGTTTATTATAATTCATTCCAGGAATTTAGATTCATATACATGTATTGATTATATATAGTACACAATATTAAGCCTTTTAATTATTTGATAATTGATGGACAAATTTTTTTTTTTAACTTTGTCGAGGCTCGTAGAGAGCTAACACACAACGCACAGCAAGGGGGGCATGAGACAGGAGGGGCGGGAGAGGGAGACAAAACAGTGGGAACAGAGAATTAGGAGATCTGTGGAAGGGAGAGGGATGGGGCAGGGAACATGAGGAATACAAGATGGACATTACAGGGACTTTCAGGAAGGAAAGCAGGAATTTGAAGAGGTGGGTTTGGGGTGGATTAATGGATTTCGAAAAGATCGAGGATTTGGATGGGGGACGATAAGAGGTGGTGGTGAACAGCTGTTTTGAAGGACTGAGGGAAGAATGGGATTGAACAGAGTGAGGCAGTTATTCAAAGGCGGGAAAAAAGAGGAATGAAAGAGTAAGGTGAGCAGTGATTCGTGATTTGGTAGTTTTTAACCAGAAGGGGTTGTTTGTGGACCTTGAGCACTCTGTTGTAAATATGGGTGGGACCAAATCGCAGGGACCGGAGAGGAGACGCGTAGAAGACAGAAAGCACCCACCGACCTGCCTGCGGTGAGAAGATGTGAGAGCCCAAAGACTCAGCCTCTCGTGCGGAGCATGCTAATGATCCGAAATGCCTTGGTTTCCACAGCTGAAGCTGAGAATGTGGGAGTGGTGGAGCAACCAGCCAGATGGAGAGCAGTAGTCCATCAGCTGCAGACCAAAGCTTTTGTATGTGGTCAGGGACTCAGGGGGCGTAGGAAGGACTTTGCACGACGAGAATTCCCAGTCAGCGAAACTGGCTTTGGAGCCAGGTTGGAATGTGCTTTCCCAGGAAAGATCATGCAGATAGTGAGACCAGAAGCTTGAAAGGAAAGGACTTCTTCCAGGAGATTGCTTGAGAAGTGGATGGAGGCGGGGGTTCCAAAAGCGTCCTTTTGGAGAGACATTTGAGAGTGTGAGAATTTGTCTGGATTGAAAGAATGTTCCACATGTTGGACCAGTTTTGTGATTTTATTCCAGATCTTGCATGAGGCCGAAGGAGCTGCTGCTTGCCGGTTCTGAATGTGATGACAGATGGTACGGCAGAGGGTGGAGTCCTCAGCAAAGAGATAGAGGATTTTCCATGAGAGCGGAGAGATCATTGATGAAAAACCAGAAAGAAGAACAGGGCCAGAACGCTGCCTTTGAGGAACTCCAGCCTGTTTACAGGAAGAGGACGAAAGAACTCCATTTAGGGCCCACACCGTGACTGCACAGGAGAAAGGGAAGTTTGCGAGCCATGAGTGGAGTGGCCTTGATACCATAGGAAGAGAAGTTTGGTTGAGTAGGGCAGCGGTTAGCCAAGACCCGTGTCAAAAGCACGCAATGTTTAGGGATAGCTCTGAATTCATGTCTGCATTGAGGACCTCCATCCCATATTCTCTCTCTTGATGAAACGAAGCTCCGAAGTAAACTGTCATGAATAAATTGAGAATAAACGAAGCGAACTGAAAATGACTTCATAGTGCTGCACGTGATTGGACGCGCGCCGCGCCACATCACGACGTCATGCCACGCCCAGCAACCGCAAACCTGACGCGATGCATGGCGTCGCGACGTGTGCGTCACCTATGTTCCCTACAAGATCACACTTACAATACATCAAACTACAAAACTTAAAATCAAACGTTTTACTACTGAAGGTGCCGAAACCTTCTGATATGAACAACAGACACACCAATGTTTCATTGCACAGATGGCCTTTCCATGGCAACCAACTGTTCCAATACTTGAAAATCATAATACTTATGTGTAAGTTCGTCATGGTCACTATATTTAACAATTATTTAGGCCATCCGAGAAAATATAATTTTTAAAAAAATATATTAAAAAATGGCAATTCCACTCCAAAAATGCTGTTTCCATGGCAACCGACAGTCAAAATGCAACATCTTATTATCTCATAAAATCCATTATTAGCCATTTAACAGTAATCCATCATCAGTTGGTTATTTTGTATTGTTTCAGATTTTTTTAAATTGGAATTCAAAAAAAGCGTTTTTCACCCCAAAATGACCTTTCCAAAAGTTGAAAAAATGTGAAACATCATTTTTTTATTTAAATAGATTTTAAACTTTCTTCAAAAATCTATAGGTTTGCTACTCTCCAAAAAATTCCAACGAAATTACACAAGGAACCTGACTATATGGTCAATTAGGTGATTGTGTAATTCACCAGCGAAGGCAAGGAATCCACAGCTTCCCGTTCTGGTAAATCTGGGCCCTCAGAAAGGTGTCTTCGTGCTGTCAAGCGGTCCATTGAGAAAACTCACTGCTGCAAGGCAGTAGATGTTGCAGAGGAGGTCCAAGTTAGCTCAAGAACTGCCGTGTGGTACCTTCATCAACTGTGCTACTATGGGAGAGCAGCTAGGAGAAAACCTCTTCTTAGACTAGCCAACATATAAAGGAAAAAGAAGTGGGCTTACGAGAAGGCCAACAGACCCTTGGAGTTTTGGCAAACTGTCATTTTTTCAGACGAGTCCCAATTTGCTCAATTTTCTGAGAGTGGAGGCGTATGGGTCTGGAGACTTCCCAGTCAGAGTTTTCTTTGAACTGATTGCAACCAACTGTCAAACACAGTAGTTTTTCAGTGATGGTGTGGGGAGCAATCTGGAGTTCTGGTCAGTCAGAGCTTCTGGAGTGTGTTGGCAACATGAACTCCATGATATACATTTCTATCCTTGAGGATGGACTTCTTCCTGTCCTCTACACTGGTCAGATGGTCAAAAACAACATTCTGTTCATGGAGGACGGAGCTCCATGCCACACTGCAAAAAAGACCAAAGAATGGCGGGCCAGAAATGGGATCAAGCAACTTCCGTGGCCAAGTCAGTCTCCTGACATGGATCCCACTGAACACCTCTGGGCCATATTGGATCGAGCTGTGCGGAAAAAGTCCAGGAAACCAACATCACGGGAAGAATTGCTAAGCCTTTTGCATGAAGCTTGGACTCGTTCATTCTATGCCTGAAAGAGTAAAAGCATTGAAATCTGCAAATGGCAAGTCTACAAAATACTAGTATATGTATCAAAATGGATCAAACGTACTTAAAATGTTTAATAAATATATTCTTTAAAAATCACTGTGCTATTTACTTCTATCATCTCTCTGTACCTTTGCAATAAATCCCACACTGTGCCACATAACTTTCCTCTCTTGTTTAACTAAAGGTGGCTGTACCCAGCACGTTTTTGTCTTTTCCTCCATTGGTTTAGCATGGTCAGGATGTTATACCCCAAATCAGCTTAATAACTGGTGCGTACTTGGCAGCTCCGCTCAGCTGCACCTGATGCAGTAAATAGCGCAAGTACACATCGAGGGAGCAATCCCTCGATAAGGCGACCACATGTTCCTAGTTAAATGGTTGTCAGACAGAGGACAGTGGGTCACATGGTCAAGTTATTGGCTTTCGCGGTCGAAAGGCGAACCGCTGTATCACAAAGTTATTCGTGTGCAATGGCCAGCGATTCCCGGTGAGTCCAGAGAGGAACCAGGGACAGCCCCTCCCTTGCAGCCGCAACAATATCTCGGTTGGACGAGTGTCCACCCCCCTTATAATAGCAATTGTAAATTCACTTAGGTGTAAACAATCACCTTCAAAATCACACACCAAGTTAATTGGCCTCCACCTGTGTTAAATTGTAGTGATTCTGATTATTTCAGAATAAAATCAGCTGTTCCTGTAGGTTTCCTCTGCTGGGTTGTGCATTTCACAGCAAAGACTCAACCATGAACACCAAGGAGCTTTCAAAAGACCTCTGGGTTAAAGTTGGCGAAAGGCATGGATCAGGGGATGGGAATAAAAATATTTCAAAGGCCTTGGACATCCCTTGGAGCACAGTAAGACAATCATTAAGAACTGGAAGGCATATCGTACCACCAAGACCTTGCCTACATCATGCCGTCCCTCCAAACTGGATGACCAAGCAAAGAGGAGACTGATCAGAGAGGCCACCAAGAGGCTAATGGCATTTTGAAAGAGCTCCAGGCCTTTATGGCAAAGACTGGTCAATGTGTGCATGTGACAACAATATCCCAAGCACTACACAAGTCTGGCCTTTACCATAAGACGGCAAGAAGGAAGCCATTACTCAAAAAAGCCCACCTTGAGTCGCAGGGAACCATGGGCGCAGCATACCATTACAGACACTTGGATATGGAAGTTCAGGTATCTAACTTAGAGCGCAAGTGTGTGCTAAAATACATTCAACATCATGTACATCGCTCTAGTGCTCCGCTCATTTACAGACCCATTGGGTGTTCAGCGCACGTTTGCACCCGTAGAGCGCAACCAAATACCCCAGCGCCATATTAAGTATGGAACTCAGTAGCATGAGGAAACCCAGAACATAGTGGGGCCATATGCAGATAAGTTTAAATTAGAATTAGATATGTACCTGGAAGTTATGGAGATAGAGCGGGTATGGGGATGTTGAGAAGACTTTTAGGTAGTTTGAGTGTTGATGGGTGATTGTGTGCATGTGTATGGAGTGCTGTTGGTGGGGGTCTTATCAAGAAGCGGGGCTTTGTAGTTGATGTGTGTTTTTAACCAACCCAAGCCCCATCTCCTCAGGCGAAGAAAAGGGGGGGGGGGGGGGGAACCGACAAAAAAAAAACTACAAAAACTACCCAAAAACAAAAAAAAATAATATATTTAATTTTCTTGTGTAGATGGGTTGGTGTGGTGCTTGCGCAGGAATGGTGGGCTGAATGGCCTCCACCTGTGTTGGATTTCCTTGTTATTTCCTTGTCATTCTTTGTTATATTTATGGCTATACCCTCGCGTGGGAGGGGCCAGCACCATGGTAATTGTGCATATACCAATGGGGGCGCTGCAAAACACCTGGCGACCTATCTGATCCACTTTTAGGCTCCTCCCTTGCCAAGCAATTATAAAAGCTCATGGTATGTGTAATTCAGTTTGGCTGCTGGATACTGGAGAGGTGGAACGGAGCAGTGGAATGGAGCATACGGGCCAGAGCGAGGGCAAAATGAAATTCACAGAGCGGAGCGCTGGGCGAACCAGAGATCCGGGCACCACATCGAGAACAGTCATCGGGCCAAACCAGTAGCATCAACACTTACAGACTTGCTTACACTTTGTTAAGCTATTTCCTCACGTTTTTTTTCCATCTCGTCTGCTGTGGACACATTCCTAAAAGGAGCAATCAGTGATCACCCGGACAAGTCCCGAATGGTCATCCCCTTCTGGGTGGTCCCACTGATACACATCCGTTTCCTCTTTACACCTTATTTGCATCCTCACTGCACCTCACTTGTACCTCCTCAGACCACGCATCTTAGACACCATCAGTTTTCCTCCTCCTTCCCCCTCCTCAGCAACTGGGCCACACAGGTTTGTCAACCCCGCTTGGTAATCAAGAGGTTGCAACCACCTTGTTCTTTTTTTCATCTTTCTTGCTATTCTGACTTTCCTCGGAGTGTTTCTGATGGCGCCTGTCATGTTAACTGACGTAAGACTGCAAAACAACTTAGATCGGTATAGCTCTGCACTGTGTCTTCCCTTGTACGTATATAACTGTATTTATTTTGCCACACCTCACCAATCCTTGCTTGTACCTGCTGTGTACATATCTCCCCTGTAATAAAACCATTGCTTACTGTACCACATACCTTTCCTCACCCTTTCTATAAATGCATTTCATTGTTATTGCAAATGTATCCAGCTCGTCGTGTCTTTTCCTTCATTGTCCGAGCATAGTCTGCACGTATTGTTAGCCATGATGTTTTACCCCACATGATTTGCTCTTGTTAGCCAGCGTTCACTCTCGGTATTACTCAGCAGTAATCCGAGTGTGTGCTGAAGGCACGAGCCCCCCTTGATGCTGTCGTCCAATGGAAAGGCAACACGCAAAGTAGTGGGAACCCTGCCAGGATTGGTGGCACCAGTCAGCATTTGTGGTTGATTAGCAATTCGCCAAATCATGGAGTTATCCGTGGATGGTGGCCTCAGGATTGGGAGTTCGAGAAGAACCCGAGCACTTCCCCTCATGGCAAACTCCAGGCCATAACAATATTGGATATGTATCTTATCTTAATAATAATATGCTTGTGTGTCTGTCTGTTCGTCTGTAACATTCCGTTCCATCAACTGGTTGGACGGTTTGCCTGAGTCCATCCACAATTTCTCCTTGGAAAAAAAAAATGATACGGTCACCATGACAGTGCTTCCTGCTCAGTGAAATCAGACGTATTCTCAGCTTTCATATTCACTATCGCAATGCACTTCCTATAAGTTTTCTCTTCATCGTAAAACCACCAAAGCGATGGGAAAAATTTTTTCCAGCCGATAGTCATCACGGATCTTATAATGATCTGCCTCAAAAATTGAGGCAACGGTCTGGTTACTTATACATCACCCAAATAACTATCTGGCATTCTTTCAAGCAGGGCTTAAACCCATCATTATAATAAAGCAGGAGTGTTTGGCTGTCTGTCTGTCCGTCTCCGAACTACTCCCTCAGTTTTGGCCTAGCGCCGCCAAACTTTCTGTGGAATATTTTGAAGTCCCAGCGGGTGTCCTAAATGGGTGGGAGGTTTCATAGATTTCTCAATACAATTATGATTTTGAGTTTCCACCCATACGAAGCCACTCTCTCTCTCCGCATGTGAACTCATTCACGGGTTTGGCATTAGCACTTTTAACATTTACCGCACATGGAAACATTCGCTGGTTCGGTGATATTTTGTGGGCCGGGGGTCGGTGGCGAGGAACGGCCACCAGACGGAGCAGTCGGGCAGTCTCCCACCAAACACCGGAATTGAAAGGTCGTAACCCCCGAATAACTCCAAAGGTTACGGGTCCCTTAGCGGACCGTGGCCACCAATATTTTGACAGCATGAGGTAGGGTCCACTTGTCTAATTCCAATTTACCCAAGTACTCACGCCGTCTAGCTACCGGGGAAACCCCACCCTCGGCCGACTCTGTCCGAACCGAGTCGCACGTACCAACTCGGGTCCGGCGTACCGAGCGGGAGTTACCAGAGCCGCGCCGGACCAAATGACAACTTACGGCACCGACAGCCTCACTATTTCTCAAGCCCGCACCGTGCTGGGTCAATGGAAGAAAACACAGGCAACGAACTGGAACCTTTAACAAGAGGGTTTATTTATAAGGGAGGGAGACACAGAGCAGACTTAATCACGAATAAAATGCAATGGTACAATGAAAAGAAAACACTTAAACAATTCTACTTAATGGACTGGCGCCACACACAGATGAAAACTAGAACTACGTTGTCGATGGCACACCATCGCATATTCCCGCGCGCACTGCTTTGTCCATTAACGCTCGGTGAAATTTTATCTTGCAAAATGGATTGACTATTCTTTTCTATTCGATGTGCTTTATGACCAAAGACTTACTATGTTTACTAAATCAATGTCATTGCAAGCATGTCAACATTTCATGAAACATTAATTTAACACTGTCCAGTAATATAGAACTGTGCATCAATTTAATCATAGGAATGAACTGTGTATAATATTAATTATAATAATTATTCATAATCAATTAGATAAATACAGTAAAACCTGTGACTGTTCGTCACTCATGGGGGCCACATAAGTAAGTTCTTTATAAAATAATTTACCATGTACAATGGTAAATACACTTAAAAAAAATTACCCCCGTGTGGGGGTGACGGTCATCTCTATAATGTTTTTACTATCATAATCGATGAACCGTTGCAAGATATCTCCTAAAATGACAGACAGATAGGTTTTGAAAATGGCGACTTTCACAACTTTCGTGACCTCGTGACCTTGACCCTGACCTCGAATCCGGGAAAAAAAATATGTCGTTGGGTATCACTCATCGACCTCTACCCACATACCAAATTTCATCAAGATCGGAAGTAAAAGTTTTCTTTGTACCGGGAGGTGTTTTTGAACATCTTCCAGGTTACGTGGCGGCCAAACGGGACGGAAATTCAAAAATCTGTCCGGTTAGATACAAGATAATATTTTTTACTATCTATATAATCAATAAACAGTTGCCGAATATCTTGTAGAATGGCAGACTAGATAGGTTTTGAAAATGGCGATTTTTATAACTTACGTGACCTCGGACCTCGTCCCTGACCTTGAACCGGACAAAAGTTATATCGTTGTGCAACACTCATCGACCTCTACCCACATACTAAGTTTCATCAAGATCGGAAGAAAAAATTGACGTAGGACGGACGGACATTTGGTCCGGCTTTATGAGGTCATCTCGGTAGAGATGACCTAAAAATCCGACAGTGTGCGCATTCCCCATACATATATCTACTATGTCCCAAAGTTTCAAGTTCCTATCTCAAACGGTGTAGGAGGAGCTATTTTGACCCCTATCCATGAAGCACCCCCTACCCCCCAAGCACCCTCTGATCATCACGTGTTTAAAAAAATATGTTGTTAAATGTATAACTCATGAATATGTTTGATTTAAAAAGCTATAAGACAATTTTTTTTTAATCGACCCCCATGACCCCAACCCCTCTGCCCGTCCCTAGGGGTCATTTCAAAAATCCGAAAGTGTGTTGCACTTCCCCATACATATATCTACTATGTCCCAAAGACCCTCGCAGCCAGGGAGAGAGAGAGAGAGCTGGGGGTCGCAGTTCACTTGGGTACCTGCACCTTGGAGGGAGGGGTGTCCGCGGTGCGGCACCTGCCAATAGTCGTGCAACTCGGCCCACGGTCACACGCGTGCGGCTCGTGCCCGCGGAGGAACTCGAGTCGAGTAGTCGGAGTCCCAGGGCGAGAATCAGGGTCACGGACAAGACCAGAAAAACTCCAACGAATGCCCCACGCAGAGCTGCAACGAATCCTCGAACGAATGCTCCTAAAAAAAAAACATCCAGAGCTGATTTTCCCCACTCAGAACCCTCTTCAGGTGGAGGGATTTCTTTCCTCGCCACTCGCCTCCTGATTGGACGGTTGCATCGCGCGATCCGCTGGCCGTCCCTCATTGGACAGGCGCACGGTAGGCGGGGCAACTCCCACCTTTCTGGGGCGGAGTCGGAGCTGAGGCGATTGTCGCTCCGCCTACCTCCTCACCTTAGGCCACGTGCGTAATGGCGACGGTGGAGCAAGACGACGGTGCCGTTGTTGTTGTAGTTGTAGTTGATATATAAATTCTAACTATAAAATAACTCGTAGCGCACACACGACATTCCCATTAGACAGAAGGACGGGACCCTGACTATA
>CM068954.1:46564510-46576894 GCA_035128595.1 Eptatretus atami | reverse complement strand
GTAATTAGTATTTTAAAAAAGTGGGGTAGGGCTTAAAATGAAACATCGATAGCTTCTTAAATACCTAAAATCGACATTTTCCCATGTTGTTCGATGGCTCATGCTAGGACCTTGTGTGTGTTTAATTTGTTGTACGAGGGTCAAGTACGAAAGTAATGCCTCTTTAATTTCAAGTTTCGTAAATCCAAGGCATTATAGTGAAAGCTGTACACGAGATCAACAATGGAAGGTTTGTAATCCCTTCCGCATTTTAAACTTTGAGTGCCACAGTGGATCGGTTCACCTGACATGACAACAGCAGGTCTTTTAAAAAGGCTGCCCAACTCGAATGTGCATATAAAGCAGAAAACAGTTATTGAATTCTTATTGTAGAAGAAGTTTCTCCAGTGGATATTCATAGCGCATTTAAATGAAATGTGTACAGTGACTCAACCATTGATGTGAGTCACGTTAGACTTTTGGAAAAGCGCTTTCAAGAGTGGAGAAATCGATTATGGACGACACCCTTCAAAGCGGTCGGCCTGACCACAGTGACATCAGAAACAGGAGTCAGATTGAGCTACACTCATTAAGTGCTTGTGAGTTGATGGAAACTCGTACGGGAAAAATAACTTAATATTGCCACACATGTTTGCATATTCCATGTATTACTCCAGCACGGAGTGAAGGAAAAGTGTGGCGTGCTTTAAGCAATTGGTTTATAGTCATTCCATATTTCCACCTGTCCACAAACGTTACTAGTTTTATGATCAAGGAAACAACTTCAATATTAAAGTTGAAGTATGTTATATTTTGAGCAAATATCAGTCAACATTGATGAACGAAAACAAGATCTGTGCCATCTGTCATTAAACTAGTACAATTGTCTGAATTCTTCCTTGTTGCACATGCACAGTAGAGAAGTCAGCGAGTGATTTGAAGAATAATTGATTTTACTCTGTCTGCCTGCCTTGCAGTCAAACAAAATTGAAAATCATTTGAAACAGTTAAACTTATTGTTTTTATGACGTCATAAAGGACACATACAACAGACACAACAACTAAGATGTGGATAGATGTTCTGCGGATGGAGAGAAGGTACAAACTGGTATTGTAATAGACACTGGCGTCAATGATGGATGGGCAAATCTCAGTAAATTCTGGAACTTAAATTATATGACTTTTGGACGTCCTGATCAATAGTGTTATTCAATGAGTTATTTACTTGAACACTTATGTAGATCACCAATCACCTTTTGCACCCCTCTATTCACAGAGTTACGCATGGACATGTATAAATAAGGTGGGTGTCTCGATAAAAGGAAATGATTGTTTGTGTAGTAAGCTGCTGTTCATTAAAGAAAGTGTTAAACTTCTTGCGAATATCTATTTATACAATCATGCTTTAAAATATTATTTTATTGAACTATGCGAGAGAGTTTACTGAAACACTGCATGGGGTAATGTGTTCTGTGAACTCATCTATTCTTCATGAGCCATTCTCCCGAGCAGTGAGAGATGGATTTTTCAATTGTTGTGGTGTGTGTGTGTGTGTGGCTGGTGTGTGTGTGTGTGTGTGTATTTGGCTGTAACTTTTTTTTTAACGTAAATCGAGCTTTTGTCCGCTGACTAATGAGTCTTGTGAAAGACACAAGGTGGTCTTAACATCATGAAACGAATGCTTCGCAGAGAAACACCCAGCTTAAACCCATCTAGATGGAGGCACACAAACTTTACTATCGAGATGAGATAAAGGTGGATGAGCATGAACGCCCATCTTCAAGCGCTCAAATAAGGAAGATTTTTGGCCCAGACCAAAACAACATACGGGAAAAAACTCTCCAACTTCTTTGCGAATCGACGGCAACAAGGAACAGTTTGAACAAATTCTTCTTTGAACGGTGGTGTATGAGTGCTGATATCTTCAAGGAGATTGACTAATTTTGATGCATGGGGCAATGTGCCATAAGATGTCAAATGCTCAGGTGAATTTGGTCCGTGAGTAAAAGCACCTGTGACCGTGAAGAATGCAGACACAAGGCTTTCTGCTGTTGCATACGCATCACAAAAGTAAGACTAAACCAATCTAAGGTGCGATCAGTAGCCCTACACCGATGTAGCTATCCTGCTGCTCTCCCTTTGTGGCACTATTAGTGGTGGAGGATTCGCACCTTGCAACTGGTATGAAGAGGTCAGAATGCCATTCTTGAACATTAAAACAATCCGATCAGACTGAGTGCGAAACTGTGGAGACTCTACATCGGGCTCCCCATTTATCACTGGCTGTGACAACATTTTTTGTTACACCTTGTCAAAGGCTCATATATTAGAGCTAACACACACGCAAACAGCAAGGGGCGCATGGGACAAGAAGGGGTGGGAGTGGGAAGGACAAAAGCAGTGGGGGACAGATGACATTAGGAGATCTGTGGAAGGGAGAGGGCATGGGGCAGGGAAAACGGGGTATAACAAGATGGATATACAGGGACTTCAGGAAGGAAGGCAGGGAATTTGAAGGAAGGTGGGTTTGGGATGGATAACGGGGGCAGAAAAGAATCAAGGATTTGATGGGGGAGATAAGAGGGGTGTGGTGAAGCAGCTGTTTTTGAAAGGCCTGGAGGAAGAATGGGATTGAAACAGAGTGAGGGAGTTTATTCCAAGGCAGGAAAAAAGAGGATGAAAGAGTGAAGGTGAGCAGCGGGATTCGTGACTTTGGTCGTTTACCAGAAGGTGCTTGTTGGCCGGACCTGGAGCACCCTGCTGAAATATGGCAGGGACAAATCACAGACACAGCAGGGTGGGCGAGACGAGAGGAGACAGTAGAAGACAAAAGACCATGACCTGCCAAGCAGTAAGAGAGTGAGAGGCCCAAAGACTCGCCTCATTGCGGAGATACCAATGATCTGAAATGCCTTGGTTTCCACAGTGTGAACTGAGAAAGGAGGGAGGCAGGAGTACCAGCCCAGAGGGGAGAGCAGTACTCCATCAGGCGTGGATGAAAGCTTTGTATTGAATCAGGAGCTCATTGGGCTGAGGAAGGACTTTTCACGATGGAAGGATTCCAGTCGGCGACGGGCTTTGGAGACCAGGTTGGGAAATGTGTCCTTTCCCAGGAAAAGATCATGGCAAGCTAGTGAGACCAGAAGCTTGAATGAAGGCTTTCTCCAGAGGATTGTTGAGAAAAGGTAGATGGGGTGGTTTTCCAAGCGGTCCTTCAGAGAGATATAGTGAGAGTGTGAGATTTGTTCTGGATGAAAAGACATTTCCACATGTTTGGACCAGTTTGTGATTTTATCCAGATCTGCAGAAAGAGAGGAAGAAGCTGCCTGCTTGCCGATCTGAGGGATGACCGATGGTAACGGCAGGGGATGGAGTCATCAGCAAAGAGATAAAAGAAGGATTTCCAGAGAGTTGGAGAGATCATTGATGAAAACCAGAAACAGAACAGATCCAGAACGTTACCTTGAGGGACTCCAGCCTCGACAGGAAGATGAAAGAACTCCATTTTGGGCGCACACGTGGCTGTGACAGGAGAGGACACATTTGGTTAGTTCGGGGAAGGGTAATTAAAAAAAAAAAACCCTTTCAATCTTGTCGCCAAAATCCCCCATCAGATGACCATCCAGGCCTTTGTGAATTAGGACAGTCTTCAGTTTGTCAGATGACCTTATTCCTCAATTTCAGGAATATTCAACATGTCTGTGTACAACAGATGTTTCGGACTAGACAACTGCTAAGATCCAGAAGTTTTTGCGTGGTTCCATAATGATGGTCATCAGTGTACATCCTGCAAAAGAAACAAGAATACAAGGATACAAGGAAAGCAGACACAGGTGGAGGCCATTCTGCCCATCATGCTAGTGTAACTTCAACACCACACCCATTTATCAACACAAGATCCAAAGAAGAAAATGCCAAAATTATTTGGTTTTTCTCAGTGTTTTTGTAGTTTTATTTATTAATTTCATTATTTAAGTTTTTGTATTTTTTTTCTTCTCTTCAGGGGAGGAAAAGGGCCATTGGGAAACCCCTGGGGGGGGGGGGGTTTTTAAAACACACACAACACAAGCACACAACATCCCTTGATGCGCCCCCTACCAGCACCAAACACATGCACACACATCACCCATCAATGCCAAGCTACCAAACAAGTCTCCAGCTCCAATTTAAACTATCTACTGGTTTCTGCTGCACTCACCTTTCCAGGGAGGCCTTCATGCATTTACTGACCTCTCCGAGTAAAAGAACCCCTGCCTTACTACCAATCGTAACTCTCCTCTTCCCTTACCTCAAGGCTATGGCTCTGGTCCTATCACTGTCCACTCTGTTGAATAATTAATCCCTCTGCCGCTATTTTATCTACCTTTAATTTACCTTAAACATCTCTATCATATCCCTCATAACGTCTCTTTCTAGCTGTATAAAGCTGTCTCCTTCAGGCCGCCCTCATAGCTGAGTCCAGCTAGGCCTGGAATCAATCTGGTAGCCTGTGCTGAAATCCTCTCATTGGATCTACTTCCTTCCTGAGTTGTGCTGACACAACTGCAACACAATATTCTAGAGTGGCCTCACTAAATTCCCTATACAATGTTAACAGCCACTCCTTTGATTTATTAAATGATCCCCTCCGAATACAACTACAAACCTATTGTGCCTTGACTCGCTGGCTGCCTGGCACTGTGGCTGCCTTCTTAACTCCCCTTTCTATTACAACCCCCAGATCCTTCCCGTGGATACGCTCCAAAATTACCCATTGCCAATCCTGTAATCTCTATTTTCATTGTTCACTTCCATCCACAACCACGTACACTTGCTCAGGCTTACAATTGCATCTGCCAATCTTTTTCCCATCTATGAAGTATCAGTACTTTCTGTATCTGATCAACACCACGCTCTGCTGTCCACCCTTACCTCAAGCTTTGTGCATCTCAAATTTGGAAAGCCTACTCTTCACCCCAAATATCAACTCGTTGAACGTACATTCATATGAATAGTAATAAATCGAGTAGTGAATCCCTGAGGTACCCCACTATTACATCTCCCAGCAAGAAAATCTCCCACTCACAGCCACTCTTTTGCTTTCTACCAGGAAGGCAGTTTGCAATCCAATTAGGCTACCTGACCACCACTCCACAACCTCACTTCTGGGATAACAACTCCGATGTGGTACCTTATCAAATGCTTTCTTAAAGTCGAGATACACTAGCCATTGGCCTTTCCCTCATCACTGTCGTTGTACAAAGAGCTCATGTAACAGTCAAAACATTGTTTCGTGTCGGAGCAGTCAGCATTCTGAATGTTCTGACTTGTTTGTGTAGTTTGGACGTCGGAGCTTTTGGTGCGAAAACTTGCGCCTCGAACAGTCGTGAACCCTAATGGAGCCGATACACTGTTGATAGTGCGGAAGATGATTAGTGTGAAACTTCTACAAGATCGGTGCTAATATTCATTGCATTGCATGTTCTCGGTACTAAAATAGATATACTTATGTTGGCAGTTTATTACTTTAATATTTGATCAGCAAATAAATGTCTCTGTCAATCGCAAGGATACGTTCTCACACTTGGAAAAAGCATCTTTCACTTGACTAGTTAGTCAGCCCCACCACATACATTCAAAGAAACAATAACTCCTCTGCGTGAGGGAATATCGCTGTGGAAGTTATTTTTTGAGTAGCAGTGATCAAAATTCTATGGGAAAGAACTATTTCCATGTAGTTGCAATTGGGAAGTTGAAAAAACCGTCTTTACTAGCCCATTTTCGAACACAATAGTTTACGGCCTAAACTGTAAGATTATCAGGTGCAACCAAGCAGAGGCTGCCAAGTATGCACCGCAACTTTGGGAGCAAATTAGTGGGGCAGTCTCCTGGATAATCTGTGTGTGCACTACCATGGACCAATGGAGGAAAGATAGAAAGAGCTGGGTACATTTTAACATAAGCAATTTATCATAAGGTGAGGAAAGGGCATTGGATGTGAACAATAAAAGGTTTATTGCCACAGCAGATGTGGTACAGCCCGTGAAAGCAAGGACTTGGTGAGGTGTGGTCAAACAGCAAATGCAATTACTTACAAAAGAGACACCCACGTCGCAGAAAACTACCGGATACAAACTCTTATCAATCTTAGGCAAACATTACAGGCAACCATCAGCCACAGTCCCACCTGAGGAAATTAGAAATAGCTAGAAGATAAGAGAAAGCTCACCGAGGTGAAAATCACATCAATCGTACCTGGTGTGGCCGAGCGGATCAGCGCAAATCAGTCATTTAGAGTGGGGAGGAGGGAAGAAAACTGGGGGTGTCTATGGGCGTGAGTGAGGCGGTGCAAATGAGTGGCGATGAAATGTGGTGGGGTGAGAGAAAGAAAAAATGAAAGAATGCATGTTGTATTTGCTCTTCTAAGCTCTTGTGCATCCAGCCAGCAGATGGACAGAAGAATGGGAGAGGACATAACATGTAAGAGGATAGCTTATAATGGCATGTAAGAGTCCTATAAGTGTAAATGCTAAACGTCTACAATCGGGTCTGACATTTCCCGCCTACTTCAGAGCTCTGCTCTGCCTTTCTCCTCGCACCCTGGATCCAGGCCAACTTCTTTCACACTCAGAAAAAGACTGTGTGACCCTCGGCCAGAAGACGCTGGCAAGGAGACTGTAAAGAGGACTGCAGCAAAGCCTGACTGTTTGAAATAAAATGCCGCTCTGCATGTGTTTCCCCGCACCCTCAAATGGTGTGCAGACACTTTCAGAGAAGTTAGCCATACCCGCCGTGAGGCTCCAAAGCCGATAATGGCCTCACGTTCACCCCAAACTTGGCATGTGACAGAGCTTCGAGATTAACCCAGGGGTGCTGGTTTTTGGGTAGTGCTTTCTGGCCATGAACGTGCGCTGGCGCAACATTGGACGGTCGCTGCTTAGAGGAGTGTCAGGGCTATCCAGTCGGTGTTGAATGGACCGCCCAACGCAAACTTGCGGCTTCAAGATACATGCCAATATGTTCGAACTCAAGCATATCACCATGGTTGGAATGTTCATGAGTTCCCCTATACTGCCCCCCCCCTCCCATTCCTCAATATTCCCCGATATGGTTCATAGCCGCAGAGAAACACCGTGGTTGCAGTGCTTCTCTGTGAACCGTGGCGCAGGTGTGGTGAAGCACTTGTGGTGGAATGTGGTGAGAAGACTGAAGCGTTTGAGCGTTGAAGCACTTGTGGTGAGGAGGTTGAGTGTCGGTTATTGTGGCTATTTTATAGTGGGGTTATGGTGGTCGTATGAAGGGTCGTGCGTTGTGGTTAGAGTATGGATAAGGTTGACATGAATTTGGGCGTTGGGAAATCGGCCAGTGGTTGAACGTGGGCTTTTGGCGGAAAAAAAATTTTAAAATTTGGGGGGCTAATGAGGTTCTCTGTTTAACATGTGGTCCATGGCCGTGAACGCTTGCATGACAGAGAGGTCGTGTGGCGAAGTAAAGTAATATAATGGATAAAGGCAATAGAGAAATGGAACTGAAGACCCAACTAACACAACTGAACACATCTTGGTTTTTCCATATACTCTGCTGCACATGAGGGAAGGGCGAACTAAATGAGGAACTAATGAGATAACTACCTGCGGCCACCTACTACTGTTCGTGTGGGCAATTTGACTTGAGGAGCGACGGGTTTCACAGAAATGCAACAATGTCGTGCTATGAAAGTCCACACTCCTTGCAAAATTTTCACCTTTTCTGTGCCTCTGCCTGGAATTAAAATGCATTAAATCAGACTTTTCCCAAACTTTATTTTACACATTGTAATGTTCAACTTCCAAGTGAAAAACAAATTTTAGCAAATTTCAGAAACCTAATTAAAAATACAACTAGAATATTCTTGGATTGGAGAAGTGTCAATGGTACAGGTGCGGATTTGGGGATTCTGATGGCGCTAGTGATATAATGGCCAAGGATCCTGTTTCCATCCAAATGGCAACCATGGATAGGCGTAAATGTCCACACTATAAAACTGGAAGCGGCCTCGTAGAGTGAATACCCTGCCACTAATGCCTATTCGACGCCCGAACATATCGGAGACCCAATACATTTTGAAAATATCATGGCAATACAGGACTGTAATCGTTTTTGGGCCTATCTCTCAATGGTGAAGAATCACATTAAAATTCTAGTAGCCGAATTTCAGATCTCACCAAAAATCTAATCAGTTCGTCCTTGTCACATCACCCAACATGCCACCAAGTTTTTTTTTCCAAATCCGTCCACAACTTTTTGAGATATCGTGCTATATATGTTTTTTGTGCCCCTATCTCACAATAGTGATGAATCACATTAATAATAATTCATAGCCGGCATTCCGGATCCGATCTTCACCAAAAAGTCTAATCACCCGTACCTTGTCCCACACCCAACCTCGATGTAATATCATGTTGACTTAGAGCGGAAATTCCTGTTTTTTTCCATCCGCCATCATTGCAATGTGGGCAACTTGCTTTGAAAGACGAACATGGTGGTATTTCCAAATCGCGTCAGCTTTTTTTGCCGGAAAATGTATAGGAGAATATGATTCTCAATATCATGTACAGTATGCCTTTACTCAGGACACAATTGGCCCTTTTTAATTCTGCTTGCAATGCTGCTCTTACAAACAGACTCACTCCATTGCGTTACATTTGTTAGAAAAATGTACAGCAGGAAAGATTTGTAATTTTCATTTGGGAGAGTCACTTGGAAGCTGTATAAATGTTGAACGTTTGTTCTTGTGAAGCAATGACATTGCTTTGGCATAAAACCGACAGAAATGCTGGTGGAAAAGGCTTGAGTAATTTCATGGTTTTACTTTTTACCGAAAAAAAAAAACATTTTGCCTCCAAAAGTTGCTTGCAGTAGTTGTAGGATATAACAAGTATAAAAGGCGGCTCTTGTGGAGCTAATAGCAGTATGCAAGAAAGAACAACCAACAAAACACGATACACATTGCCATAGGATTTTCACATCATGAGCAATGATCAAACGATGTCAAAGCTTACACAGTGCTGTGCATGGAACTTGGTTTGTCGGATTAATGTTGTGTAACTCGAGATTCAGCATCAAAATAAACATTTCAACACAAATAAATCAACGGGACTTGCCATCGGGCTCTCCTTTTAGTCTTTAAAGGCAATACATCTTTATGTCGAACTTCTTGCGAGAAAAACTGAAAACCAAATATTTATTAAGAGCAACTATGCAGCTAAGAGTCGGTTAGACAATCACATTTATTTCCTTTTTCCATGGCTTGCTTAATTGATCATCCCACTTCAATATTTAATTTTTTTTGTTGTATTGTTGGTGAGTTTAGAAATGATATGAAACCGAGCATTGCTGGATGTAAAGTACATTATAAGCAGACTCCGGTAGCAATGTGGGTTGGTGTTTCACTCTGAATCTGTGGTTGGTGGTTCAACTTATGACCGTGCGAGTCTTACAGAAGATTTTAAAAAAAATTCTGTGGCTGTTTCTTTGCTTGCGCTCAGCATTACCCAGATAGAGCAGGAAATACCCTTTGGGGTGGCATTCAAGGATGGACATAATTTCTCCTGATTTTCCCTGTGGGGAATTACGAGAAAAGTGACCTTAACAAGATGCGTCACCAGCACCAAAGTACTCCATAAATTCAGTCACTTCTCCAATGGGTCACAGTGCCACTGCCTGTTTTTTTCTGAACTTGTAACTGCTATTTATCCACAACTGAAGTTTTGAAGGAGGTTATGTTTTCACGCAACTGTGTGTGGTGTGTGTGTGTGTGTGTGGTGTGTGTGTTTGTGGGTGTGTGCTGTGGTGTTTGTTTTGAGCAGGATATCTTAAAAGGTTGTTGAATGGTTCAGACGAAATTTGGTGGGACAAGGTTGGATGTGTGATGAGGACGAAATTAACCTGATTTTGGTGAAATCCGATCCGGATACCACGTTATAATTTTTTAAGTAATTCTTCAATCATTGAGAGATCGGGCAAAACGATATATGAACGATAGTTCAGGAAGCCATGGGATGGATTCGGATAAAACTTGGTGGACAGTGGTGGGTGTGTAACAAGGAAGAATATGCTGTCAATTTTGTGAATATCCGAATCTGGATTCTGTCTTCCAGCGGATACAAAACGTAAACTGTTTAGCCTGGTGGGGGTATACGCTCTACCGAGTGCCGTCTAGTTACCTCATGCACGTAAAGCGAAAAGCGGGGTTAAGCAATTGTTCAATGTCGTCTGTCTGTCCATCTTATCAGTTTATGATCCAGGGAAACCAACTTATTTGAATCAAATTTCATCTTTTTAAACATGAATAGAAAGACAAGTCTTTCGTTTTTTCCATACCTTGTCTCTGAATTTGTTCCAATGCTGTCATGCGCAAGAGAGGAGTGATATAATATTTCGCTCTTCTGCCTGCCTGTGCAAGTCAAACAAAATTGAAAATCAATTTCAAGCAGGAAACTTAACCTGTTTTAAAGGATGTCATTCGGGACACACCAAAGGCATGAAGAATAAAATAAATTTATAGACAGGGTGGTGTAATAGACGCTGGAGAAATGGCAAGTGGGGCATTTTTTTATTTTTATCTTATACACCTTTAAACCTCTTTTCTACTATAATTTAAATTGAATTTATATATAAAAAACATCGTATAACACAAATTGCCTTTAAAAACCTCCAAGAATCATGCCCCAATAATTATGGGGGATTTATGTAGCATTAGAGAGCATGGCTATGTAAAATATACAGTATCGAGGTGAAGAAGAAACCGCTGTAATGGTTACGTAACATCGATGGTGATCAACCAAAGCTCCATCTCCTAAACTGTGACGCCAATGTCGGTCTTAATTACAGTGTATAACGTCTGTATAATACTGCTCATAGCACTAACCTTCCGGATTTTTTGAAAACGATCTTTAAACACATTGACTTGCAAACTCTTACATATACACCATTCCCATTTACAAGCGAACTAGATTCTGTGCATACACTTTTTTAAATTTTCTCTTCCATTGAAGAAATCTAAGTTCAATTTTTATCGAAAGTGCTGGGGAAGCCCCACATTAATGAAGAAAACTCATCGCAGGCAGTGGACAGATTTTTCTTTTCCCGTAGCCAGGTACGAGATATCTGGTAGGAAAACTATTTTTAGTCACTGAATCAGCCCGTTGGTATTATGTCATCTGCTAATTTTAGATCGTGTTGCATGAGTACGAAGTGTTTTTTTTTTCTTCTGTTTTTCCTGGCTTGTCATTACCCTCCTTCCAAATAGCACGTATGACTGCGATGAAGTCGTAAAACTTCTTCGTTGAGACTGATAAATGATGATCAATGATTATTACATCGATTTATGTTCATGAACTGCAAAGCAGAATGTCGTTTGGTTGTATTATCTTGGCATGGCAGACTATTCTGTTTTACATACAATAGTGTAATATTCTCGAGGAGGAAATACTCGTAATGGCAGAATCTGGTACATCTAGCACTAGATATAGCTCGAAGGTCGCCAAGTCAGTGTGTTAAAATCATTATTCAATTAAAATGGAAGTAATATAGCTAAACACAGTGTGGGGTTGTTGTTGTAATGAACTCCCGAGTTTGCCTTCACCACAAAGGTGAAGGAAAGGTGAAGGAGGTTATGCTTTCACCCCTTTGACTGTCTGTTTGTTCTGTGTACAGGATGTCTCCAAAAGTTGCGGAAGATCCGATGAAAATTTTGTTAAAAATGGCTGCCCAACTTGATGTGCATATAAAGCAGAAAACACTTTTCTTTTCTTGTTATCGCGTGCTGCGTTGCCGACGAGCTCCAGGATCTCGGCAGCCAAGTACTCGAGCACAGACGCCATATATTCATGTGAATTTCAGATCTCAAAGTGACGGAAGAAACACAAACGGATCCGAGGAACACCTCTCATGGTTTTCCGATCGTCGACGTTGATTTCTACCACGTCCGCTCCTCCACGACATCATCATCATCATCATCATCACAGAGTCGGTGAACGTCGACGTTGATTTCTACCACGTCCGCTCCTCCACAACACACACCCAGGAGAGCATTTGGGCGCACTACAACCAACGCGTAGTTTCCCGGTGGAGTCGATTCCTCCGTTCAATCGTGAACCCCACAGACATCTCATGTCAGGGAATGAGACGACAGTCCGTTCTTATTAAAACGCATCTAATCCTGTTGTCCGTGGAGACACGCGCCAGTCTGCTGCCTTGTCTCAAAGCCTCTTATTGTACTTCACGGCATGTCTTTGTTAAAAACCAAACCAAAGAGTTTCCCACAGATCATATTTCCATCTCGATCCGTACACAAAGGATTTCACAGGCTGTGAGTTGTGTTGAAAAGGTGATTACCGTTTCGCCCGTCCGCGCGCCTGTGGTGATGACATGATGATGGCGTGG
>CM068954.1:46540488-46551709 GCA_035128595.1 Eptatretus atami | reverse complement strand
ACTCACAATGTATCGATGACTGATTTATTTACAAATACAGTATTTGGTGAAGAGAAACAAATAAATCGAAAACAATTTTTTTTAAACCAACAATGGAAAAGCTACCGGAAGTTTTGATGAACGAGACGGTGGAGGCTGTGAGTACGATGGGGTTGAGGATGATTTGATAAAACCTTTTTCAGGACACAATTGGAGTCCATATGTAATGTCATGTAAAAGTAAGTGTTTTATATACCAAGTACAGTTCAGGTTATGTCGATCTGAGCAAAAGATCCGAGTACCATGATATATATATATATAAACACGTATTGTGTTAAACGTTTTCTAATCCCCTCGGTTATCGATGCGATTTTCACAAGGTCGGTTCTCATCAGCACCTTTTACATTTCAAGCCGAACATGTTATTCAACAGATTCATCTCGTGAAAACCAAATCATAAAACCCACGATCGACATCACAATGCTGGTGCTAAATAATACAAGATACAAAGTTCAAGACGCCTAAAGCTCCTTCATGAACGAGTTGGTGGCTCTGAAAAGAGCCGTTTTGTTGTGGTGAATGACGAACACCACCCCCAGGATGTTTAACCACCGAAACCGTAGAGTGTACGGCCCTGGCGCTTCACAGAAGCGTAACCCACGACTCAATAGAGAGGTGACGGTTTACCGCTTAGGACATTGCTCCGTGTTAGGTAACGGCGTCACACGGATAACAATTCTCCAGACAAATTAGAGACTCGCGGTTTCACATGATAGAAGCGAGATAAAGTTTCAACCCACACGACGGGTCAAAGAGCGAAACGGTAGACGGCTTCGTGATATCACCTGTGATGTTTCAGAGAACTTGACGATGCGTTATGGCGCACTCTTTACACGAGAAACTTTTCTCCTTTAACACCCGTCAAGACCATGCGCGAGAACGTTTAATCCAAGAGGAATGAATCAAACACGAACCTTCACGTGTTTATATGGTGAGAAGCCGAAGGAGTTTTGTGTGGAGAGAGTCGATATCACATTTGATCTTTGACGCTTTGAATTGTACTCGACATTTAATTATTTTTCTCTGGGATAGGGGTGTGGAATAGGGCGAGTCTCTTGTGACTATCACCATCTCGAGTCATAGCGCAGCAAATGCCTTTTCGTTTTTAGACGATTCTTGTCTTCAGTTAGGAGGTTTTTTGTTAAATGAGGTTTAAGTTAAACTGTAATTGACGATTTCATTCTGAACACACCTTGAACTGAGTAACTTTGATAAATACACGAAGAGCGCACACACCGCCTAAATTAGAAATACGCTTCAAAGGCTTCAAGTACTCGTCAGATATTTTGTTGATAGTTTGGATTTCAAAAAAAGTAAAACTTCTCCTTTTGTCCGGACAACCGACTTTTAAAACCTCCTTGAAGCCGTCGATTTTGTCGTCTTGGCAAATGTGAACTCGTCAAGGTTCAAAAGCAACTTTTTACTCTCATCACAGGTTTATTTTACCTTCACTGTCATCGACACAGGGTATATTTTACCCTCACTCTCATCCACACATGGTGTATTTACCCTTCAACTGATCATCACAGGTGTATTTACCCTTCACTTGTCATCACACAGGTGTATTTACCCTTCACTATCATCACAGTATATTTACCCCTTCACTATCATCACACAGGTGTATTTACCCTTCACTATCATCACACAGGTGTATTTACCCTTCACTGTCATCACACAGGTGTATTTACCCTCTCACTGTCATCACACAGGTGTATTTACTCTCTGTCATCTGTCATCAAGACACAGGTGTTTTAACCTATCATCTATCATCACACAGGTAATTACCCTTCACTATCATCACACACAGGTGTATTTTACCTTTCACTATCATCACATAGTGTATTTACCCTCACTATCAATGCACAGGTATATTATATCCTTCACTATCATCACAGGTATATTTACTGCCTTTCACTATCATCACACAGGTGTATTTACCCTTCACTATCATCACAGGTGTATTTACCCTTCACTATCATACAACACAGAGTATATTTACCCCTGTTCACTATCATCACATCAGGTGTATATTTACCTCTCACTTATCATCACACAGGGAGTATGTTTCCTTCAGCATATCATCAGTATATTTACCCTTCACTACATTAACAGGTTTATTTACTCCTTCATCACATCACAGAGTGTATTACCCTTCATTATCATCCACAGGTCTATTCCCTCACTTATCACATCAGTGTATTTAACCCTTCATATCATCACACAGGTGTATATTTACCCTTCACTATCTATCAAGTTATTTACTCTTTCACTATCATCACACAGGGTTGTATTTACCCTTCACTATCATCACACAGAGATATTTACCCTTCACTATCATCAACAGGTATATTTACCTTCACTAGTCATTCACACAGGTGTATTTACATATATTACCCTTCACTACATCACACAGGTGTATTTACCCTTCACTTACATCAAGTATATTTACCCTTCACTATTCATCACACAGGTTATTTACCCTTCTCACTATCATCAGGTAATTTACCCGTTCATATCATGCACACAATATATTTACTCCTTCACTAATCATCACACAGCATATTTAGCCCTTCACTATCATCACACAGGTGTATTTACCCTTCACTATGCTCACATCAAGATATTTAGCCCTTTTCATATCATTCACATCAGTGTATTTACCTTCACTTATCATCACACAGGTAATATTTACCCTTCACTATCATCACTCAGAGTATATTACCCTCCTTCATTCACACAGGCTGATTTACCTCTCACATCATCACAGGTGTATTTACCCTTCACTATCTATCACAGAGGTATATTTACCTTCCTTTCACTATCATCACACGGTTGTATTTACCCTTACTATCATCAACACAGGTATGATTATTATCCTTCCCACGATCATCCAGGTATATTTACCCTTTCACTATCATCACACAGGTGTATTTTACCCTTCACTATGATCACAGGTATATTTACCCTTCACTATCATCGCAGCAGGTTATTACCCTTCACTATCATGCACACAGAGATATTGTACCTTCACTATCATCACACAGGTATATTGACCCTTCACTATCATCACACAGGTATATTTACCCTTCACTATCATCCACAGGTATATTTTACCCTTCACTATCATCACACAGTGATTTACCCTTCACTGATCATCACAACAGGTGTATTTACCCTTCACATCATCACCATCAGAGATATTTACCCTTCACTATCATCACAGGTGTATTTACCCTTCAACTTCATCACACAGGTGTATTTACCGTTCACTCATCATCACAGGTATATTTACCTTCACTATCATCACACAGTTATTTACCCTTCACTATCATAACAAGTATATTCTTACCCTTCACTATCATGCACACAGGTGTATTACCCTTCACTATCATCACACAGGTTTATTTACCTTCACTATCATCACACGGTATATTACCTTCACTATCATCACACAGAGTATTACCTTCACTTATCATCACACAGGTGTATTTTTACCCCTTCACTATCATCACACAGGAGTATTACCCTTCACTATCATCACACAGGTGTATTTACCCTTCACTATCATCACACAGTATATTTACCCTTCACTATCATCACACGAGTATATTTACCCTTCACTATCATCAACACAGTTATTTACCGTTCACTATCATCAACCAGACAGGTGTATATTACCCTTCACATCACACACAGGGTATTTACCCTTCACTATTCCTCACAGTGTATTACCCTTCACTATCATACACACAGTTATATTTACCTTTCCACTATCATCACAGAATATTTACCCTTCACGTATCATCACACACGGTGATTTCCCGTTCACTAATCATCACACAGAGATAGTTTACCCTTCACTATCTCACACAGGTTATTTACCCTTCACGTATTCATCACACAGTGTATTTACCCTTCCTACATCACAGGTATATTCACCCTTCACTATCATCATCACAGAGATATTTACCCTTCACTATCATCACACAGGTGTATTTACCCTTCACTATCATCACACAGGTGTATTTACGCCTTCACTATCATCACAGCAGATATTTACCCTTCACTATCATCACACAGGTGTATTTACCCTTTCACTATGCATTCAACACACGTGTATTTTACCTTCACTATCATCACACAGAGTATTTACCCTTCACTAGTCATCACACAGGTGTAGATTTACCCCTTCACTATCATCCAGGTATTTACCTTCACTATCATTCACACAGGTGTATTACCTTTCACTATCATCACACAGAGATATTTCCACTATCTCACTTATTTCCCTTCACTATCATCACACAGGTGTATTTACCTTCACTATCATCACACAGGTATATTTACCCTTCACTATCATCAACACAGGTGTATTTACCCTTCACTATCATTACACACAGGTTATTTACCCTTCACTATCATCACAAGTATTTATCCCTTCACTATCATCACACAGGTGTATTTACCCTTCACTATCATCACACAGAGATATTTACCCTTCACTATCATCACATAGGTTTTTACCTTCACTATCATCACACAGGTGTAATTTACCCTTCACTATCATCACAGGTATATTTTACCCTTGCACTATCATCACACAGGGTATTTACCCTCACTATCATCACAGTGTATTTACCCTTCACTATCATCACACAGGTATATTTACCTTCCACTATCATCACAAGGTATTTACCCTTCACTATCATCACAACAGGTGTATTTTCCCTTCACTATCATCACACAGAGATATTTACCCTTCACTATCATCACACAGGTAATTTACCCTTCACTATCATCACACAGGTATATATACCGCTTCACTATCATCACACAGTGTATTTACCCTTCACTATCAATCACACAGAGATATTACCCTTCACTATCATCACACAGTGTATTTACCTTCACTATCATCACACAGGTATATTTACCTTCACTATCATCACCAGGTATATTACCCTTCACTTTATCACACCAGGTGTATTTACCCTTCACTATCATCACAAGGTGTATTTACCCTTCACTATCATCACAGGTAATGATTTACCCTTCACTATCATCACACAGGTTATTTACCCTTCACTATCACTCAACAGGTGTATTTTACCTTCACTATCATCACACAGAGATATTTACCCTCACTATCATCACAGTTATTTACCCTTCACTTCATCACACAGAGATATTTCCCTTCACTATCATCACACAGGTTATTTACCTTCTCACTATCATCAACCACAGGTATTACCCTTTCACTATCATCACAGGTTATTTTACCCTTCACTATCATCACACAGGTGTATTACCCTCACTTCATCACACAGGTGTATTTACCCTTCATATCATCACACAATGAATATTACCCTTTCACTATCATCACACAGGTATATTTACCCTTCACTATCATCACAGGTATATTTACCCTTCACTATCACAGGTATATTTACCCTTCACTATCACACAGGTATATTTACCCTTCACTATCATCACATGTATATTTACCCTTCACTATCATCACACATGTATATATACCCTTCACTATCATCACACAGGTATATTTACCCTTCACTCTCATCACACAGGTATAATCACAGGTATATTTACCCTTCACTATCACACAGGTATATTTACTTTTCACTCTCATCACACAGGTATATTTACCCTTCACTATCATCACACAGGTATATTTACCCTTCACTATCATCACACAAGTATATTTACCCTTCACTATCATCACACAGGTGTATTACCGCTTCCACTATCATCACAACAGGCGATTACTCCTTCACTATCATCAAGGTATATTTACCCTTACTATCATCACACAGGTGTATTTACCCTTCACTATCATCGACAGGTGTATTTACCCTTCACTATCATCACACAGGTTATTTTACCCTTCACTATCATCACACAGGAATATTTACGCTTCACTATCATCACACACAGGTGTATTTACGCCTTCACATATCATCACAAGTGAGTATTTACCCTCACTATCATCACACAGGTGTATTTACCCTTCCACTATCATACACACAGGTATATTTAACCCTGTCACATCATCACACAGGTTACTTTACCCTACCAACTCATTCACACAGAGATATTTACCCTTCACTATCATCACACAGGTGGTATTCTACCCTTCACTACATCACACAGTATATTTACCCTTCACTATCATCACCAGGTGTATTTACCCTTCACTATCATCAACAGGATATTTACCCTTCACTATCAGTCCACAGGTATAATTTACCCTTCACTATCATCACACAGGTGTATTTACCTTCACATATCACACACAGGTATATTTACCCTTGCACTATCATCACACAGGGTATTTACCCTTCACATCATCACACAGGTGTATTTACCCTTCACTATCATATCATCAGTTAATTTACCCTTCACTATCATCACACAGGTTATACCCTTCACACATCACAGGTGATTTACCCCTTCACTATCATCCACAGGATATTTAACCCTTCACCTATAACACACAGGTGTATTTACCTTCACTATCCATTCACACAGAGATATTACCTTCACTATCATCACAACAGGTGTATTTACCTCTTCACTATCATCACACAGGTGTATTTACCCTTCACTATCATCACAGGTATATTATCCCTTCACTATCATCACACAGTGTAATTTACCTTCACTATCATCACAGGTGTATTTACCCTTCACTATCATTCACACATGTGTATTTACCCTTCACTATCATCACAAACAGTATTTTACCCTTCACTATCATACACAGGTGTATTTACCCTTCACTATCATCATCACAGCAAGATAATTTTTACCTTACATCAGCACAGGTATATTTACCCTTCACTATCATCACACAGGTTAATTTACCTTCACTATCATCCACAGAGTAGTATTTACCCTTCACTATCATCACACAGGTGTATTTACCCTTCACTATCATCAACAGGTGTATTTTACCCTTCACTATCATCACACAAGGTATATTTACCTTCACTATCATCACACAGAGATATTTACCCTTCACTATCATCACACAGGTGATTTACCTTCACTATCATCACACAGGATTATTTACCCTTCACTATCATCACAAGTGTATTTACCACTTCACTATCATCACACAGGTATATTACCCTTCACTATCATCACAGGTATAATTACCCTCACTATCATCAAATCAGGGTTGTATTACCCTTACTATACACACAGGTGTATTTTTACCACATTACTACTATCATACACAGGTATATTTACCCTTCACTATCATCACACAGAGATATTTACCCTCACTATCATCAACACAGGTGTATTTACCCTTCACTTCATCACACAGGTGTATTTACCCTTCAACTATCATCACAAGGTATATTTACCCTTCACTATCATGCAAACAGGTTATTTACTCCTTCACTAATCATCACACAGGTGTATTTACCTTCACTAGTCATCACACCAGTTATTACCGCACTATCATCACACAGGATACCATTATACCCTTCACTATCATCACACAGAGGTGTATTTAACCCTTCACTATCATCACACAGAGGTGTATTTACCCTTCACTAATCATCACAGGTATATTTACCTTCACTATATCACCAGGTAATGTTACCCTTACTATCATCACAATCAGGTTGAATTTACCCTTCACTTCATCACAGGTGTATTTATACCCTTCATATGCATCATACAGAGAATCTACCCTGCACTATCATCACACAGGTGTATTTACCCTTCACTATCTGCACACAGAGTATTTACCCTTCATATCATCACAGGTATATTTACCCTTCACTCATCCACAACATTATTTACCCTTCACTAATCATACAGGTGTCTATTTACCCTTCATTATCATCAACCAGGTTATTTACCCATTCACTATCATCACAGGTGTATTTACCCTTCTATCATCATCACAGGTGTATTTACCCTTCACTAGCATCACACAGGTGTATTTCCCTTCACTTTCATCACACAGGTAGTATTACCCTTCACTATCATCACACAGGTATTTACCCTTCACTATCATCACACAGGTATATTTACCCTTCACTATCATCACACAGGTGTATACTCCTTCACATATCATCAACAGGTTATTTACCCTTCAACTATCATCACACAAGAGATATTACCCTTCACTATCATTCACACAGGTGGTATTTACCCTTCACTATCATCACACGGATATTTACCCTTCACTATATCACCACAGGTGTATTTACCCTTCACTATCATCACAACAGAAATATTTAACCCTTCACTATCATCACACAGGTATTTACCTTCCATATCATCACACAGGTGTATTTACCCTTCACTATCATCACAGGATATATTTTACCCTTCACTATCATCACACAGGTGTATTACCCTTCACTATCATCACAGTGTATTACCTTCACTACTCACACAGGTGTATTTACCTTCACTATCATCACACAGGTGTATTTACCCTTCACTATATCACACAGTATATTTACTTCACTATCATGCAAACAGGTGTATTTACCCTCACATACATCACACAGTGTATTTACCCTCACTATCATCACCAGGATATTTACCCTTCACTATCATTCACAGGTGTATTTACCCTTCACTATCACCACACAGGTATATTTACTTCACTATCATCATGAAGTATATTACCCTTCACTATCATCACACAGGTGTATTTACCTTCACTATCTCACACAGAGATATTATCCCTTACACTATCATCACACAGGTATATTTACGCCTTCACTATCACACAGTGATTTACCCTCACTATCAACAGGTATATTTACCCTTCACTATCATCACACAGGTGTATTTACCCTTCACTATCATCACAGTATATTTACCCTTCACTATCATCACACAGTGTATTTACCCTTCACTATCATCACAGGGTATTTACCTTCACTATCATCACCTCAGTACTATTTACTCTTCACTATCATCACACACAGATATTACCTTTCACTATCATCACACAGGTGTATTTACCCTTCACTATCATCACACAGGATATTTACCCTTCACTATCATCACACAGGTGTCATTTACCCTTCACTATATTCACACAGTGTATATTTAACCCTTCACTATCATCAACAGGTATATTTACCCCTTCACTATCATCACACAGTTATTTACCCTTCACTATCATCACAGTGTATTTACCCTTCACTATCATCACACAGAGTATTTACCCTCATCTATCAATCACAGGTTATTTACTTCACTATCATCACACAGGTATTATTTTACCCTTCACTATAATCACAGGTATATTACCCTTCACTATCATCACACAGTGTATTTACCCTCACTATCATCAATAGGTATATTACCTTCACTATCATACCACAGGTGTATTTACCCTTACACTATCATCACACAGAGATATTTACCCTTCAGTATCATAACACAGTTGTATTTACCCTTCACTATCATCACACAGATATTTACCCTTCACTACATCACAGGTATATTTTACTTCCATACATCATCAACAGTGTATATTTAACCCTTCACTATCATCACACAGTGTATTACCTTCACTATCATCACAGAATTATTACCTTCACATCATCACACAGTTATTTACCTCTCACTTCATCACACAGTGTATTTACCCTTCACTATCATCAACAGGTATATTTACCCTTCACTATCATCACACAGGTTATTTACCCTTCACTATCATCACAGCAAAGTTATTTACCCTTCACTATCATCACAGGTTATTTACCCTCAATATCATCAACAGGTATTATTACCTTCACTATCATCACAAGGAATTACCCTTCACTATCATCACACAGGTATATTTATCCTTCACTATATCACACAAATATCAATCATCACAAGGTTATTTCCTTCACTATCATTCACACAGATATTTACCCTTCAACTTATATCACACACAGTGTATTACCTTCACTATCATCACACAGAATTTACCCTTCACTTACATCACAGTATATTTACCCTTCACTATCAATCACACAGGTGTATTTACACCACTTTCACTATCATCATCACACGGTGTATTTACCCTCACTACATCACACGAATTTACCCTTCACTATCATCACAGTTAATACCCTTCACGTATCATCCACAGGTATATTTACCCTTCACTATCATCAACGAGTATATTTACTCCTTCCTATCATCACATCAGGTATTTACCCTTCACTATCATCACACAGGTATTTACCCTTCACTATACACACACACTATATTTACCCTCACTATCTCACACAGGTGTATTTACCCTTCACTATCAATCACAATATTTACCCTTCACTATCATCACACAGAGATATTACCTTCACTATCATCACACAGGTATATTACCCTTCACTATCATCACACAGTAATATTACCTTCACTATCAACACAGGTGTATTACCTTCACTACTCATCACACAGAGATATTTACCTTCACTACATCACACAGGTATATTTACCCTTCACTATCATCACACAGGTTATTTACCCTTCACTATCATCACACAGAGATATTTACTCCTTCACATCATCACACAGGTTATTTACCCTTCACATCATCACCAGGTATATTACCCTTCACTATCATCACACAGGTCGTATTTACCCTTCACTAATCATCACACAGGATATTTACCCTTCACTATCATCACACAGGTTATACCCTTCACTATCATCACACAGGTTATTTACCTCTTCGACTATCACACAGTATATTTACCCTTCACTATCATCACAACAGGTTATTTACCCTTCACTATCATCACAGGTGTATTTACCCTTCACTATCAATACCAGAGTATTTTACCCTTCACTATCATCACACAGTGTATTTACCCTTATATCATCACACAGGTATTTTACCCTTCAATCATCACACAGGTGTTTTACCTTTACTATCTATCACACAGTATTACCCTTCACTATCATCCACAGGTACTATTTATCCTTCACTATCATCACACAGTGTAATTACCCCTTCAACACTAACACAGTGTATTTACCCTTCACTATCATCACACAGGTATATTTACCCTTCACTATCACCACACAGGGATATTTAGCCTTCACTATCATCACACAGGTATATTTAGCCTTCACTATCATCACACAGGGATATTTAGCCTTCACTATCATCACACAGGGATATTTAGCC
>CM068954.1:46506148-46522075 GCA_035128595.1 Eptatretus atami | reverse complement strand
AAGAAATGAAAACATCCCGTTTGGCCTTGACACAGGTGGTGACTTCCGGTCTTTTATGGCCCAAAAAAGCAACCCACAGTCGTGGCAAAATCAAGGCTCACGGACAGCGGCAGGAAGTCGTGGTGTTGGTCTGGAAGACGGAACGCAGCTGATTGCGTCTGGGAGGTGGAATGTAGCTTGGTGTGTTGGTCTGGAGACGGAAACGTAGCTGGTGGTGCTTGGAGGTGGAATGTAGTTGGTGTTGCTCTGGTGGTGGAATGTAGCTTGTGTTTGGTCTGGAGCGGAACGCAGCTTGGTGTTGTCTGGGCGGAACGCAGCTTGGTGTTGGTCTGGAGGCGGAACGTGGCTTGGTGTTGGTCTGGCAGACGGAACGCAGCTTGGTGTTGGTCTGAGGCGGAACGTTGCTTGTTTGTCTGGAGTCGGACGTAGCTTGGTGTGGTTCTGGAGGCGGAACGTAGGGCTTGGTGTTGGTCTGAGACGGAACGTAGGCTTGGTGTGGTCTGGAGCGGAACGGTATTGGTGTTGGTCTGGAGACGAACGTAAGCTTTGGTGTTGGTCTGGAGTGGAACGCAGCTAGGGTGGTCTGGAGGCGGAACGTTAGCTTTGGTGTTGGTCTGGAGACGTAACGCAGCTTGTGTTGGTCTGGAGACGGAACGCCAGCTTGCGTGTTGGGTCTGGAGGCGGAACGCAGCTTGGTGTGGTCTGGAGGGGAACGTGGCTTCGGGGTTGTCTGGAGACGGAACGCAGCTTGGTGTTGTCTGGAGGAACGTAGCTTGGTGTTGGTCTGGAGGCGGAACGCAGCTTGGTGTTGTCTGGAGACGAACGTAGCTTGGTGTTGGTCTGGAGTGGAACGCAGCTGGTGTTTGGTCTGGAGGCGGAACGTAGCTTGGTTTAGGTCTGGAGGACGAAACGGCAGCTTGGTGTTGGTCTGGAGGCGGAAACGTAGCTTGGTGTTTGTTCTGGGAGACGGAACGCAGCTTGGTGTTGGTCTGGAGGCGGAACGTAGCTTGGTGTTGGTCTGGAGACGGAACGCAGCTTGTGTTTGGTCTGGAGACGGAACGCCAGCTTGGTTTGTTGGTCTGGAGCGGGAACGTAGCTTGGTGTTGGTCTGGAGGCGGGAACGCAAGATTGGTGTTGGTCTGGAGCGGACGTGGCTTGGTGTTGGTCTGGAGACGAACGTAGCTTGGTGTTTTGGTCTGGAGGTGGAAACGGCTTGTGTGTCTGAGGTGGAACGTAGCTTGGTTGGTCTGGAGGCGGAAAGTAGCTTGGTTTTGGTCTTGGAGTGGAACGTTAGCTTGGTGTTGTGGTCTGGAGACGGAACGTAGCTTGGTGTTGGATCTGGAGGTGGAACGTTGCTTGGTGTTGGTCTGGAGGCATGGGAACGTAGCTTGGGTGGTTGGTCTGGGGCGGAACGTAGCTTGGTGTATGCGTCTGGAGGCGGAACGTAGCTTGGTGTTGGTCTGGAGATGGAACGCAGGCTTTGTGTTGGTTCTGGAGACGGAACGTATAGCTTTGTTTGGTCTGGAGACGGAAAGTAGCTTTTCGGTATTGGTTCTGGCAGGCGGGAACGCAGCTTGGTGTTGGTCTGGAGGTGGGAACGTTAGCTTTGTGCTTGGTCTGGAGGCGGAACGTAGCTTGGTGTTGTCTGGAGACGGAACGTAGCTTGGTGTTGGTCTGGAGGTGAACGTAGCTTGGTGTTGGTCTGGAAGACGGACGTAGCTTTTGGTGTTGGTCTGGAGGCGGAACGTAGCTTGGTGTTGGTCTGGCAAGGATGTCAACCATTTGGTCACACTAAACAACCGCCCAGGGACGACCGTCTGTTAATCTCAGTTCCGAGCCGTTTAAATTTAAAATTCCATTGTTAAATTATTCACAAATTAAATAAAGTTACGAACTCCGCTCGGAAAGTCCTGAAATTAAATGAATTAATCAGGAAATTGAGCACAAACAGCAGCGATGCGCTGAACATCAGTTCTGAATTGAAAAGAAGTCCGGACATCGCGGGCGGGTTTAGTTCGACACCAACATTGGATGTAACGAGAAGTAACTCTTGATCTCGTGTCTATTTAATAAAATCCTTCGTGTCATCCGGTGATGTGACGTCCTGTAATTTAAATAAACGTGTTCGTGAGGCGTGATTGTTGTATTTGGTGGTTTATCTTTCGGTTCGCTCTTGAGGTGCAAAGTGGGAAACATTCGTGAGTACTTGGTCAGGGTCGTGGAAGGGTCCGCGTTCATCATCCGCAACGAGGAGGAGTTGACCAACTGGACGTTTAGGTGAGCAGACTGACAATCGTGAAAGGTGGTGTTCCTGTCGAACATCCAGGCCGTGCACGATGTTTCGTCCTTCCTTTAACACTCATCTCTCACCTCAGAAACACAGAAACACCGCCATATTTATGAACCGTGCACTCCACCACATACAGTTGTACATCCCTTCAATGTAGAAACCCCACCAGTATTCGATAATTGAGCCCAGTCGATATTCATTAAAACCTCCGTAACCCCTCGTCCCGTGGAGACACCGCAGTCTTGGTCTGTCCACCAAAGCTTCCCTCTCCATTTATTCCCGTCTTTGTTAAAAACAAAACCCAAAGTTCTTCACAAATCATATTTCCATCCGATCCGTGTATCACAAAGGGTTATTCACAGGTTGTGAGTTGTGTGAAAGGTCGATACGCTTTCAAGAAAGGTGTTGGTGGTCTGAACAGAGCCGGTGGGGTGGTGGTGGAGGAGTCTGTGCCCACAGCCTGAGACGAGCGGTTCAAGCCCGACTCGCCGCGGATACGTCGAGCCAGCTGGATGTTCCTTTGGGCGTGATGAGTGACCACGTTTATGGTGACAGTTGATTGGTGACACGTGGATGGTGACACGCTTTGGCGTGAATGGCGCAACAAATTCGTTTGTCCTCAAACAGACCACGAGGGCGGCCTCGCCTCGCCTCCTGCAGCCGCCATCACGCGGAGCTCTGGAATCGCAAGTCGGGGTTGAAAAATCCTGTGCGATTTCACGGTACGAGGCGCTGAGGACGGCAGCTTGCGGATCAGCAGCTCGGTGGGGCTTTTGTAGCGACGGATCTCACGCAGCGCACAGCTCCGGGCGGTCACGGACCGCGGGTTTCTTCACACCACCTGCGGCTTGGAGTCCTTTTCCCGCCGCCTTGTCGGCCAACTGTTTTCGGCCGCCTTTTTCCACGGGTCGATTTTACGGACGGCTCCGCTTGGTTCGGGCCACGGGAAAAACACCAACACCGAAACTAAACGGCACAAAACGAAAGTGACGTGTTCGGGCGTTCGATTCTTTTCGCGGTCGCGGACGCTTCGACCGTTTGCCATTGGCTGACTCAAAACCTTCTCATTCGCTGAAGATTAAGCCCCACCTACCGCTCTTCCACCATTGTCGAAACTTCAATCTCCGCTCTCCATTGGCTGAAAGAACGAGCCGATGTTGATTCCATCCGCGAGGGAAAGCTCCGTCCGCCCTCCTCACTCGTTTCTCCACCAATATCAACCCTGAGCCCCTTTCGGCTGTCTTCACCGCGTCCATGAACGAACAGTAGCAAAAAGAACGTCCTTGCTGAATATGTGTGTGTGTGTCTAATGTGTGTATGTGTGTGTCTATGTGTGTACATGTGTGTTGTGATGTGTACATGTGTGTTGTGTACATTGTGTGTGTGCTGTGTGTGTACATGTGTGTGTGTGTGTACATGTGTGGTGTGTGTACATGTGTGTGTGTGTCTATAGTGTGTTATGTGTGTGTGTGTGTGTGTGTGTGTGTTATATGTGTGCTGTGTGTGTCTGGTGTTTAGTTATCTCCAACTTGTGGGTTTCAAAAGAGTTAGAACAACTCAAAAATCTTCACCCTTTTTTCGGGAAGGATCACGATTCATGAACCAAATTGTGAAACTTCGTTCCCATCGCTCGTGTTCCACGGCTCCATCAAGATCTTCACTCCACCTCTGAGAGCCTCCTTTGAAGCTCATTCGTGGTGATGTTTTCCGGAATTATATTTAAACTAGTGCATGCCCGTAGTGCGGTGCCGTACATTGCGTGGCGTTTTCGTGCACAACAAAACAAAAAAAAAATTTGAAACCGTCCGTGCCAGAAACAACAACCCACACAGGCCGTTCCTTTCGCTCTCGCGTGCCCGTTACGGCGTGGCTGCTATGTGCAAAAAAACCTCAACAACCAGACAGGCCTTTCCTTCGCTGTCGTAAACGACGACTGGATTGGGGCATGGTTAAGAAAAAATCGGGAAGAAAAGAATACAGTCAGTCGATAAATCAAGAAAAAAAATCGAGAAAGAATACAGTAATCGGTCACTGAGGATTGGGGTATTGGTTTAAAGAAAATCGAAAAGTACAGGGAAATCGAGAAAGAATACAGTAAGTCGATAAATCGAGAAAAAATCGACAAAGAATACAGTACTCCGTCACTATCCGGAAGTTCGCATTATTCGCAGTTATGATTATTTCGCAATTTATTTTAATGGCCAAGTATTCATTATCGCCCAACGTTATTTTGCCTTTTCGCAATGGAAAAACACGGAGAGGAAGAAGAGGAGGAGGAGAAGAGAGGAGGAGAAAAACCCTAATGGCCGAAGGGCTGAGTCTCTTCACCATCGACCACGGCTACGCCAGCAACGGTTCCTGTCATTGGTTGGTAAATAAATGGCCATAAACTTGGAAGCACTTGTCCGATTAATATCAAACCTTGAAAAGCACGATCCTCAGGTCCCCAGCAAATATACCTGGCAAGTTTCAATTTAGATCGACCATTGGTTGTCGAGGGAAACAACTTGTCGCAGACACACACACACAGACACACCAGACCACACACACAGAGATTGCTGGGAATTATAGATAGATATTCAGTCAGGTTTCATTATCATTCCTGTACTCAGATGATCACTGGTATTAATTTCAGCTTTTTACATTTCCAAGTTCTTTTACGTTCAATTTTTTAAGATCCTGGTATTTGGTGATTTTCATTGATTCTGTTTGAATTTAGTCCAAAGTCATGGCGAACTGAACGTTCCATCAACAATGATGACTATTCCTTTTTGTGTTTGAGCACCAGTCCGACGCAGTGCCGTTGTTTGCAATGTCCACACTTGATGGATCGTCTTGTTCATCCGTGATCACGACAATGTTCAATTACGAGGATCGGATTTGTTTGTGTTTCCATGATTTTGTGGAACCAGAATGTTGAAATGTTTACAGAATGGACTTTGGATTACTCCACAGACGCTTGTCGCTGTCTTCTGTGTACAACTGTTCCGACATGAGTTTTTAACATTTCCCGAAAGGAGGTGCTGTACTTTGTGTTTCTACCCAGAAAACCTGCACTTGTCCGATTGGCTCAATTCCCACATTTTCTTTAGTCATTGGTTGTGTCCTTGGTCTTGGGCATTTTATGATTGACTCATTATTCTCCATCCCAACAATTTAACCTCTTCTTGAGTTATCCATTCCAAAATAGCATTCATTGTCGATTCCGATTGCTGTCAGATCTTCTCAATCTACCTGCCTCTTTAGTCATTCTCCCATTTGTCAGAGTATATCTGCTGATATTTAATTTTTGTGGTTGTTTCTTTTTGTTCTTTGAGTTTTTATCATTTGAACTCTATTTCTTCCCTGTACCACCTTGTATTACTGGTTAAAGGACAGGTTGCCAGGTGTTTTGGGCGAGAGTTGCATTGTCCAAAATCCTTTCTATAATACCGGACATTGGCAATATTCGCGACGCCTCGCTCCGCCCCGCCGACTCTGTGATGATATGATGATGTGGAGGAGCGGACGTGGTAGGAAATCAAGTCGACGATCGGAAAACCATGAGAGTGTTTCCCTGGATCGTTTGTGTTTTCTTCCGGTTCACTTTGAGCTCTGTAATTCACATGAATGAAAAAATTCCATTACACAAATTCACAACCGTTTCAGGACAAGTAATGCTGGCAAACGGCGAGAAATACTTTTTTCAATTCCTGACCTTTCGCCGTGTTCCACGGACCGACACGGCAAAACGAAGATCTTTCTAGACAAAACGATTGCTTACTCGGACACGTTCTTCGGCTTCGACCAGGGACGTTTCTTCACTCAAGCTCTGATTTTCACGAGGAAAATACCTTCCTTGATGAGTTGCACGTGCACGGAGTACTGAGATGGGGGTCTTGATGATGTTTGCTTTTAACCAAGCCCATTTCTCCCTTCCCCTGAGGGAAGAAAAGGAAAAAAAGAAACCCCAAAAAAAACAAACAATTCTTTTTTATTTCATTAATTAAAAACATTTTTTTGTGTTATTCTTCCTTGGACCTTGGTGATGGGGTTGGTGTGGTGCTCACGCAGGACATGATGGCTGAATGTCCTCCACCTGTTGGATTATCTTGTTGTTTCCTGGTTGTTGCTGTCCACCCCATTTCCGTTTTTGAATTTTCAGACAAATTTTAAAGCAGAGAATCGAGGGGTACATCTTTGGCTCAGTTGGCAAAAGTGTATTCCGGTATGCTTATTTAGAGAATGAAATGAAGGATTAACCGGTAATCTAAAATCGCATCATCCCTTCTCCTCCTTGAGAATAATTAATGTAGAGCAAAGTGTAAAGGGTCAATATCCAAATGGTGATATCGAGCTCTCCACCAACAGAAACACTCGGTTCTCTCCCATTAAAACACGTGAGGTTCGTTGTTTGATTCAATTCCGCCTTGAATTGAAACGTTTCTCGCATGTCTGGACGGGGTAAAGGAGGAAAGGTCTCGAAAAGGAGGCGCGAAACGTCATCGCAAGGTTCTCCGTGATAATAATCCAGGGAATCACAAGCCGGGCTATCCGTGTCTTTGCCCGCGTGGTTGGGGTGAACGTATCTCGGGTCTCATCTACGAGGAAACCCTGGAGTTCTCAAGGTGTTTCCTGGGAAATGTTGTCCGTGACGCCGTTACCTAACACCGCCAGGAACTTGCCAAGCGGAGACCGTTCACTGCCGATTGGACGTGGTGAACGTTCTGAAGCGTCAGGTTCGTACACTCTACGGTTCGGTGGTTAAACATCCTGGGGGTGCGGTGTTCGTCATCAGCACAAACAAAAAACGGCTCTTTTCAAGAGCCACCAACTCGTTCATGAAGGAGTTTCAGGAGTCTTGAAACTGTTTGTGTTGTAATGTGCATCGTGGGGTTTTTATTGCTGTTTGGTTTCCACGAGGTGAAGGTTGAAATTATACATGTTTCCGCTTCACATGTAACAAGGTAGTGGTGCGTGGCGGATTTGTAAAGATTGCATCGATAACCGAGGGGATTGTAAACCACATGGAAGCTACAATACATGTTAATGTTTCATACGGTTCCACCTTTCACTATTATCTAACATTTATTACCTGGAAAGTACTTTCACCGATGAACCACCTCACATTTATGACGTGACGTGACTCCTGACCAAGGACACGGGAAGGTTAAAGTCGAACTCCATAAAGAAACGTTTGAATGGCTCTAAAAAGAGCCGTTTGAGGGAGTGGTGCGAGAACACGTGGTGCGAGTCCGAGCAGCTCACATCGGAGCGGTTGTACTGGTCACGGCCTTGGTACCTTCCCAAATCAGCATCAGCAAACGAGGAGGGTTGGGAAGGCAAGGCAGACGTTGCTGAGCACAATTGCGCTATTCATAGTCTCATCAAAAATTATTTTGCAGATAATTAACTGAAGGAGGAGGATATTGACATACTCTGTGCAGAAGCGTTGGCTGCTGCTAAAACAGTCTCCTTGGCTATGGCCACATCCTGGAGGGCGTCGCCACTCCGACACCAGTATACCCAGCAAGCTGGCACTCATTTCGCTTAACCTCAGAAGGATGAACAGGCCGAGTAATCCTCCTGGCTTGCATTAATTCAGCGGGCCGACGGAGCTTGAACTCAGGACCCAGGATCCCAATTGCCACCCGAACTTCACTGAGCCACACCAGGCTGCGCACTCAGCGTCAGCCTGTCATCCTTCCGAAGCCGACGAAATGCAGTACCAGTTCCAGTGTGTTACTGGTAGAGGGGCACTGCCATCAGCGACACAGTCGCGCTTCAAGAAATGAGACTCCCCGGCAGCTAAAGCTGCCATACCAACCACCACCACCACAACGAAATTGTTGAATTAAAAAATAAGCAAGTTTTCATTGCCTCTTAAACATGGATTTTATTGCGTTGTTAACCTAATTGTAAGTATAGTCTGAGTGGTAAAAAGATATACCAGATATTGTCTATTTGTAATTCAACTATTATCGAAGAAGGATTTCATAAAAATTGTGGCAAAAAACTATAAACTGTATGAGAAAATTAACTGATTTCAATGAATAACAATGTAAAATAAAATCATCATAATAAATCAAAATTCATTGCAAACTCTTTAAAAGGAGGCTGGTCAGTGGTCAATGGCTTTTCACTATTTGTTTTCAATTCAATTAAATTACTATTTTGCAGCAGTGCGTGGTATACAATTGCACCGAGTTTGAAAATTGTCCCCGGTGTCTTACCAGTGTCTACGAAGACGGATAATGGGTCGACAATTCACGGAAATACCCGGAGGATTTCAATGGAAAATTGTTGAAACTAATGGTATATATATATGTGAAAAACCATTGAATTTATTGCATTGACGGAAAAAAACCAAGAAAGCTCCCCTTCTCAGTACGAACGAACGAAAAACCTCATTTCGCCACCATCGCATTTCGCGCCGAAAGACGTTTCATTTCCACCCACAATTGGCATTTCGCGCCGAAACGCCGAACGCTGAAAGCCAAGTTCTTCTTTGCCCATTCATTTCTCTTTAATATTAGCCATAAAACAAGTGTTTCGTTTCATGCATAGTATTAAATTTTACTTACAATTATGGCAGATATTGGTGGCCAAAGTGGATAAGTGGTTTCTATCAACCAGGGACGTCTTGAATTATTTTTCGTAACTTTGTACTGTAATTCAAAATTATTGCAAAAATTTTAATATGCTTAAATTCAAAAAAATGTGTTCGTCTATATTTTATATAATAACAATATAGTTGGAATTCGCAGCCGCGGCGTGCGATCGCCCACTTGACATCGAATCGCGACCGCCCCTTCGGGGCCCCAAACCGACGGACAATTCTAGTCGTGACCCTCTCGCTAACGCCGCGATCCAGTCACGTGTGGCCTTCGGCCTCACCACAACTGCCAATCGCATCACCCGCGGCGGATAGGGTGTAATCGCCGAAATCGACTATACCTAGTACCACGCGGAGGGTAAACGAGGGCGTTACCTCGCCCAGGTCGACTTCGGACACGTTCCGCTTTTAAGCGTGCTCGTTCCGTGCTACGGGATAACCGAGCCGGTGTTATCGTCGGCCTTGACGGTTCTCGATTAATTATCGGAGCTTCCCCGGCCCACACGAAACCCTTTACGTAACAGATTGGAGACCCAACGAAGGAAGGACGCGTACGAAACCGGGGAAACGAATTCAACAAGCAAGCCATTTCATTACCACACGACACCAACCACATAAGAGTATACAGCGAATCACATATATCAAACAAGATTATGAAAAAAAACAATTCAAATAAAAGACAAAACCGCACTGCAGAGTCACCACTAGATACGCGAACACTACGGACACTTATCACAATTTTTACTTACTTATAAGACCGGCGCCACACACACACGTTCACACAGAACCCCAAAAGGAAAATGGGAAGTCGCGACTTCCCTGCGTTAGAGTCCTTGGCGACCTCCGCTCTCGCTCTCTGCTTCCGCGCTCCATAGAGCTTCCGCTAGAGCTCTCTCCGCTCCACTCGACGCCTATGAACCAGCACCGACCGAGTCCACCGAACCACGAGCAACCGACCGAGTGCAGCAGGAGCGAGACGAGCCGAGAAGCATGGACGGGACGAAGCACCAGCACACGAAGCTCGAAGAAAGGAGGATCCAGAAAGCTCAACAGGGAGCGAAGCACGAAGCACACGAGAAGAGGGAGAGATTCCTCCTACACTGCCGTCCCTTTTATACCGCCGCGCCCACGCCCTCTTTCTCCTGCCCGGCTTTGGCTCCACCCCCTTCGAGGCGCTTCTGGAAAGCACTCGAAGCGGGGCGTTTCCTACGTTCCCTCCCACCTCGCTTGTGGGGGCGAGGAATAATCAGGTCCTGACGCCTTGCCAGAGAAGGACCGCGGGAAGTCACAGGCCGGAATGCTTGCACCTCTTCCCGTTTCAGCTCGCGGCGATCGTCTCCGCAGGGAGCCTGGTCAACGGCGAGGGCGGAGATGCGGGGTGGGGGCCGTGAGAACGGAGACCGTGGTGGGTCGCTCAAATTAAGAAAGAGAAAGAAAACGCTATACTGAAGAAGATTGCAGCCCGGAAATAATCACATTAATTCCCTCGAAACAAGCGGTTTGGGCTAACTAAACATGTACTTCAAAATACCTCATCTTCGGGACCTGAAGATGTAATGCGAATTTCCACAGCCGTAAACACTACCCCTCCCCTTTTACAGACTCGTTCCCGAGTCGTCAAATTATCGTGTGCATCATGTGAGTTCTCCCCGGTACGTTTTACATACGGATCCCTGAGTTCGACATTCATGGTATTCGTGTCCCAAATAAATAACCTTAGGGCTGAGTTAACTAACTAAACAAAACTCACTCACACGGACGAATTTTAAATAAAATTGCCGGCGCTAGAACAGACATTGCCGGATGGGCGCACTCATATTTACAATTACACAACTTAACACCTTAACCTTATAAATTTACACTACTCCATGGCACCTAGGTGATCAATGGACTCTGCAGGGAAAAAGTCAAAAGTCAAAAGAAACCGGTACGGGGCCGCCACTGCAGGCCCGTGTTGCAGCTGCCAACAGGACAGTTTCCTGCAGCTTTGCAACTGTTGCTTGTGATCCTGGCGCCCACATGCCAGATGTTAACAAGGGGGGCCAAAGCCAAAATTGAACGGGGGCAAAATGACAATGTGGGGCAGTGTGCATGGGCATTGGCAAAGGTAAAGGCAGGCAAGGCTGGCCTTGCAGAACAAAGCCGCTGCAAAACACAGCCGGCGGACGAACTGGCCGGGCACAGGCCTTGAAGTAAACTGCGACGGTACATTCGACCGCCACATGCCTTGCAGCACAGGCAGCTTGCAGACGATCCGCCGGCACAGGCCTTGCAGTACAGCAGCTGGCAGACGATTCCGGCCGGCACAGGCCTTGCAGCAAAACAACAGCTGCGATGAAGTTGGCCGCCTCTTGCCGTTTGCAGTGCAAGGTTGGTGGAGGAGTGCGGTTGGGTGTGGCCCACTCGCAGAAGCGCGGGGCTTCGGACCTACCTACTGTCTCCCTCCCCACCTATCGCCTTTGCCTGTCACTGTCCATACCCACCCCCTTAATTTGTAAAACTCATTTAGCGCCCCAACATTATTTTTTGTTGTTTTTATTTTCATCCCTTCCCACTATAATCGTCCCCTTCAACCCCCTTTATCGTCCTTGTTCGGCAAACTATTCTGTCGCCTAGCCATACTCCCAACCCTACGTTCCCTTCCCGGAGGGGAATAATGAGAGCTAGCGTCCTGTGGTCGAGGCCCAATAAAGCCTCAAGATGGCCTCCCAGATCCTCAGCGGATCATAACCCAAAGTGGGTCCAGCGGCCCCACACCGAGAGCGAAGGGATGGCATGTGCGGAGGCGCGTACACTCCTAATCTACCCTAACCATTAACTGGTTAAACTACCCCGGGGCTTTTCAAAAAGCGGGCCTCTCGCTTAATTCTAATGGCTTTCTAAAAACCCAGATTCCGTCGCCTGTTGTGGTGTACCACTCAAATTTTCGGCCTCGCCTCTAATTTTCTCCCGTGCCTCACAGGTCTCATGGCTGGGAGCGTGCTCCCTTGGCAGCGGCACACCCTTCTGCCAATTCTCCAAAATTGGCACCCCCGGGCACTTACACTGCTCCCGAGCCTATCCAGCTCCCTAAACCCGGGAGTGCCCCCATTGGCAACTTCCCCTGAAAACGCACACGGGCAGGCTGGGCGCCCCGGCCCCTTTCCTGGAAGGGGGGGGTCCAACCCCCGTTGCTCCACGACATGCCCACGCGGCTACGGCACGCTCCGGGCCCCCGCACCAAGCGGGCGCACCGTGCCCACTACGCTAACCCGGCCCCCATGGGCCCTTGGCCTACCACGGCCGACTAGCCCGGTGCCTCGCGGGTACCCCACCTCAGCGATACTCACCTTTCGCAGCCACGCTCCCAGCCCGTTCAACAGGGCTCCTGCGCACCCCTCCAATATGGGTTTCAAGCCTACATTTCCCACCAACAAAACAAAACGACCCTCCATTTTGTCAAATTTAACTCCACCCACTAACTCACTTTACACTGACCCGGGGTCCCCTTGGGCGGGAGTCACCCTCCCCCCAATCACTCACGCACCATGCATTCCAACATTCGCTCCACTCACACAGACCCGCTGGCCTCACTCAACTCAACATGACTCCACTCTCTTCAACACACACATCGCTGATCTCTTGCCATCCTTCTAACTACCTCCCCTATCTACCTCTGCTCCCACGTCGTCCTTACACTAGTAGCACGTTCCATTAACCTACGTAGCTAAGCTAGTTTCCCCTCTACACATCCACAGTCTGTCACTTGTCCCCAAACCTTATAATCATTTCCCAAACCTAAAATCTGACTACAATCCCTCTAAACTAATCCATTCCACGGGCCCCATGAGCGACTTACCCCTGCCCCATGAAAGGCGGTTAGCTATTGCTAACCCTTCCCCCTAACTATTCCATCCTGTTGCCCTGGAAGGGGGTCTTTCACCCCTTGCCCGGGAATCCTGTTCACCCGAAAGCAGAGCTTGCTTTTGTTAATTTTTTTTCTTCCAAATTACGCCGCTAGCACCAGCGCGGCAACTCACAAGCCTGCGCACTTGCACCTTGCCCTGCGTCATGCAGCTGCACGTGCACCTCGTCCCTCTTGGGACGGGTACCATCGGCAGGATTCACCTCCTCCTGCGGATTCCAACCCCACGTGCAGCCATGACGTCACCTGGCGCACCCCCCCCAAAGCACCTCGCACCCGAGGGGCTCCCCACGCGAACACATGTGCTCTGCCGTTGGAGCTTAACACAAGCATCGCGTGGAGAACCACGTCCGGTCCAAATCCATTATCCTGCCAAACTTTGTCCGTTCCGCGGATCGGCAAATCCACGCTGGCGTTTTCCGGAACCGGGTTTCACTCCCGCAAGCGAGCACGTGCGCGGCTCTGTGCGTTGCACAGCACGGGGACCTCGCGCTCGCTGCTGGGTGAACCCGGCACGTTCCCGAAAGCAACTACGCCGCTACCCGGACTGTGTCTCTCTGTCGCCCGTCGTCTGTCGCATTCGACCCTCCACGCACACCTGCGTGTTACGACGCTCAGACTCCACTTCATCACACTCACTTCCATACCCGGAGACGCGGCTGCATGCTCGCGCATGCCCACCGACATTCCCTTACACACGCGACCTAACACACACTGCTCCCTCACATACCGCATTCTCACACACCGTCTTCGCACACGGTGCCGTTTTCTGGCGCACACGCCGCCTCCACCCACCCGTGGTCTTTCACCCGCACCCGTGCTCCTCCACACACGGTGCCTACATTCACCTGCGGTGCCCCTTTCACACACGGCACGCTGAAGCCACGCACTCCGGCACACATGCCACCACACCATTCACCACAAGCGTCGCACTCACACCTGGCGGTCTCATCCACACACGGGGGCGCACTCACACCTATGCACCACACACCCGGGACAACCACCACTGCGGGATTCGTGTTCCCCACAAGGTTCCCGGGGCCTCTATACCCCCAGCTGCACGTGCACCCGTCCACAGGCACTCGTCCCTCAACTCCGCGAAGCACGACCGGACCCACTGGTCGTGACCGCTCAAGGGGGCATACTTCCCTCCCCTCGTTCCTGGAGGAGGTCATCCGGCTGCGCCACGGGTCTCCACCCAGTCCGCGAGGCTCGCCCCCATTATCTCCACTACCTCTTGCGTGTGTATGTTCTGTTCCATTAACCCCGTCTTTATCGTTGCAGTCTCTCCTCTACTTTTTTCTATATTCTCCCGTCTCTATAATTTATTAGTTTCTGTTGTCTCCTCGTGTCTATTAGTCTCTGTTTTTCTGGCGTCTTTCTTATGCTTTACGTAGGTCAACCTTGCTTTCTCCTTACAGTCGCTCCCGTCCTTCCCTCTGTTTCACGATCTCTTCACGATCCCGCGTACCTCATCCTTGCTTTCCGTCTTAATTGTTCTTTTCTCTCACCTCCCGAAGTTTTTCAATCCCCGTGTCTCTGGCAATACTTTCATTTCCTTCTTTTACTTCCCTCGTCTCTTTTTTATTTGTTGCCTCCTTTATCAGGGCCCGCTCCAATCGTTGTCATCCGTCGAGCGATGTCAATTAAGTCCCGCACCACTGACCTTCCTCCTTGTTGTGATGTCACAAGCCCTCACATTTATTGTATTGCTCTACTTCCTGGCTCCTTTTGAGCCGTTCCTCCTCTCGGGACTTCTTGAGTTCTTCTTCCTCCCTCGGAGTTTCAATCTCCGCTGACTCAATCTTGCTTTCCCGTTTTAGTTGTCAATTTCAAACTCACATTGTTCTTGTTCTTCCCACAGTTTCCTGCTCTTCATTTTCAATCTCATCGTGTCCTTCAATCTTCCTTCATTTCTCCTTCCTGCTCATTCGTTGCTCCTTCAATTCTCCTCGTTATTCCAACCTTTTTTTCCTTTTGTCGTTCAGTTCCAATTCATTACTCTTTCAGTTTAATTCCACTGTCTTCTGTTCCTCGTTCTGCAATCTCGTTATTTCCTTCAACGACTGATTTTTTCTCCTGTCTCATTCCTTTTCTTTCAGTTACTCTTTTCTTGTCCTCATTCTGCAATCTCGTGGTTTCCTTCCATGATCCGATTTCCTTCTTCTGTCTCACTCGTTTTCCATCACCACTCTTTCTTGATCTCTTCTTTAATGGCCTTCGCGTCAGCTGTCGATCTGCACAGTGTGGTTTCTTAACGTTTCATTCTTCTGCCCCCCTTCTTCTCTTCCTTTCCTCTTTACATCTTCAGTCGTCTTGTATCCTCTTTTTCTTTGTTTTCGTGTTCCAGTATTCATCAACTTTTTTCCATTTTTCCTCATTTGTTCATCCCTTTCCTTGCCACACCTCCTCATCGCCAACCCATGCCTCTTCCCCTCAATTGTTCCTGATATTCCTTTTCTCTTGTTATCTCCTCCTCCAGTTGCTTTAGCCCCAAAATCGTTTTTTTCCGTTTTGCTCTTCTAACTTTTCCCTTCAGTTCGCTTTCCGCTTGCTCCCACTTATGGATTACTTCAAGTCTATTTTCCCTAGTTTACCGTTAATTCCTCCTTTAATTGTTTGCTTCCAGCTCGTATTATCTCTCTCTGAGGCGTGGTGTTGGTCTGGAGGTGGAACGCAGCTTGGTGTTGGTCTGGAGGCGGAACGAGGGTTGGTGTTGGTCTGGAGGCGGAACGAGGCGTGGTGTTGGTCTGGAGGCGGAACGAGGCGTGGTGTTGGTCTGGAGGCGGAATGCAGCTTGGTGTTGGTCTGGAGGAGGAACGAGGCTTGGTGTTGGTCTGGCAAGGATGTCAACCATTTGGTCACACTAAACACCGCCCAGAGACGACCGAAGACTTTTCGAATACTCAAGACTGCTGTTAATCTCAGTTCCGAGCTGTTTAAATTTAAATTCCACTGTTTAAATTATTTAACAATTCAAATAAAGTTACGAACTCCGCCCAGAAAGTCCTGAAATTAAATAAATTAAATGAATTCATCGGAATTGAGCACAAACTGCAGAATTGAGTTGAACATCAGTTCTGAATGTGAAAAGAAGTCTCCGGACGTCGCCGGGCGGTGTTTAGTTCGACCCCAACC
>CM068954.1:46474539-46487137 GCA_035128595.1 Eptatretus atami | reverse complement strand
GAAAGTATGACATCTCTCAGTGTAGCCAGCTCCTTGTTTTATCGCGTTATGGCATGCTGATCATCAAAAGAAGAATTCCTTATTTGTGAGCCCCTTTTGGAAACATACAAAGGCATTGATATCTTAGAAATGTTGAAAATTTTCTTGCCAAGCAAAAACTTTGACTGGAAAGAAAATTTGCGGTACTCTGTGCACAGATGGAGCACCTGGATGCTTGGCAACACATCTGGTTTTACCTGGCTCTGGTGAAGAAAGAAGCTCCTCACGTCATTCGCGACTCACGTTTTTCCTACATCGGCATGCACTTGGCATCAGAGTCTGCCAACAATTCTAGAATAAGTCTTGTCTACTGTCGTGAAGTCGTCAACTTCTCAGAGCCAGGCTCTGAATCATCGCGTTTCAAGAGGTTTGTCATGAAATGGGAGCAGAATATGAAGTGTCTTCTCGACCACACAGAAGTTCGCTTGGCTTTTCCAGAGGCCAAATCTTGAAGCGCTTTGATGGAACTGGTAGGCAAAGTTTCACTTTTTTGAGAGAAAAGAAAGTCCACTCCTTCGGAACAGTTTACAGGGAGGATTCATTCACGGCTGACTTATTTGAGGATATTTTTGGCCATAATGAATGTTGAATGTGGTAAGTCTTTCGATTCAAGGCCCTGCAGTCACCATTATGGATGCTGCTGAAAACCTACAAGCGCTTTTGACCAAGCTGCCACAGTGGAAGAGGAAATTGGAGGCAGATGACTATGAAAACTTTCCAATGCTGGAGGAAGTGCTTCTGCAGGATGGAGGCGAGAGAGACAATGCCCTGTCAATTTCTCTGCAGGCAAAAATGTGCAGACACCTGGAAACACTGCAGAACTCTTTTGAAGGTTACTTCTGCTCAGATGACCTTAAAGTTCAAACGTGGATTTGTAATCCTTTCCTTGCTGATATAAACTGTATTACTGATGCAGACCTTACCAAAGATGACCTCATTGACCTGAGGACAAAGGAAATGATACGATATAAGTTCAACTCGAAGAGTCTTGGAGAATTTTGGTGTTCCTTGACACAAGCCTACCCTCGTCTGGCAAAGTGAGCTATGGGAGCTCTGATTCCGTTTGCAACCTCATATCTTTGCGAGTCAAGATTTTCAGCACTTGTTACCATCAAAACTAAAAGTAGAAATTGATTGGATGTCAAACATGACATGCGTGTTGCCTTGTCAAAGACCACTCCACAATTTAATCTTCTTATTGCAGCCAAACAACAACAGCCTTCTCACTGAAATGTACTTTTGAGCAGAATTGCTTTATTTTTTGTTAAATTTGGATATATTGTTGCGGGGCTGGGTATCGGCGATGAGCACGACCGCTAGATGGAGCTGCAGGGTCGACTCTGCCGAACACCCAGAATTTATAGGTCGTCACCCCGGATAACTCCAGAGCCGACGGGTCCCTTATCAGACTGAAGTTCGCCAATATGTCGACCACGTGGGATAGGGTCGATTGCCAATTTCAATTTACCTAAATACCCACGTCGTCCAAACTACTGGGGAAATTCACCCTCGACGGCGCTCGTATGGAACGAGCCGCTAGCGTGCTCGAACAGTGTGCGACCCGAGCGGACGGTCACCGAGCTTCCATCGGTCAAAATGTCCCTTTACAGCGGCAACAGCCTGGCAAATTCTCCAACACGCACCGTGTTAAACTAATAAAAGAAATACAAAAACGAACCGATACATTTAACACATGGGTTTATTTATAATGGGGCAGGGGGGCACGCAAGAAGCAGAGTTATCCGAATAATAAGAGGCACGTATGAACAGCAAGGCACTTAACAATTTATTACTTACTAGACTGGTGCCACAAACACACACACACCCAAAAGAAACGGTGGCCACAGCCTTTATTGAGGCCTCCAGCTTGGATGGAAAGGCGAGCTGAAGACCAGATTCTGCCTCGGACATGTCCACCTCGTGTGGTCTTTGCGCTGAGTCGAACCGGGCACCAGCGGGAGGCGAGCCGAATCCAGACACCAGCGAGCCGCGAGCCGCCTCCCGAGCTCCGCTCAGCGCTCGTGCCGGCAACCAAAGCCTCTCCTCGGTATCTTCAGAGAGACGGCGCGCACCCCTTCCCGTTCTTATCGGCGGCAGGATCTCCCAATCTCTCCCTTGGTGTTGTCGGCAGAGACGTGGCGTGCAACCCTCGCTGCTCTCGTGGGGGATGGTGAGTGCATTTTGCGCGCCAAAACTGGCCAGTGGGAGAGACGAAGAGCGATTTGCACGCCAAAACCAGCCAGTGAGAGAAGGAGGTCGCGAGGAGGCGGTCCCCCCCCCTCCGAGAACAGGGTGAATAAGGGTGCGGCGCGTTCGGACCGAGATCCCTCTCCTCCTCCTCCTCATGAGCGAGAGAGCTTGAGAGACACCATCCCCACGAGAGCAGCGAGGGTTGCACGCCACGTCTCTGCCGACAACACCAAGGAGAGATTGGAGATCTGCCGCCGATAAGAACGGAAGGGTGCGCGCCGTCTCTCTGAAGATACGAGGAGAGGCTTTGGTTGCCGCACGAGCGCTGAGCGGAGCTCGGGAGCGGCTCGCGGCTCGCTGGTGTCTGGATTCGGCTCGCCTCCGCTGGTGCCCGGTTGCCTAGCGCAAAGACCACACGAGGTGACATGTCCGAGCAGATCTGGTCTTCAGCTCGCCTTTCCATCCAAGCTGGAGGCTCAATAAAGCTGTGGCCACCGTTTCTTTTGGGTGTGTGTGTGTTGTGGCACCAGTCTAGTAAGTAATAAATTGTTAGTGCCTTGCTTTCATACGTGCCTCTTATTATTCGGATAATCTGCTTCTTGCGTGCCCCCTGCCCCATTATAAATAAACCATGTGTTAAATGTATCGGTTCGTTTTTGTATTTCTTTTATTAGTTTAACACGGTGCGTGTTGGAGAATTTGCCAGGCTGTTCCGCTGTAAGGGACATTTTGACCGATGGAAGCTCGGTGACCGTCCGCTCGGGTCGCACACTGTTCGAGCACGCTAGCGGCTCGTTCCATACGAGCGCCGTCGAGGGTGAATTTCCCCAGTAGTTTGGACGCGTGGTATTAGGTAAATTGAAATTGGCAATCGACCCTATCCCACGTGGTCGACATATTGGCGAACTTCAGTCTGATAAGGACCGTCGGCTCTGGAGTTATCGGGGTGACGACCTATAAATTCTGGGTGTTCGGCAGTCGACCCTGCAGCTCATCTAGCGGTCGTGCTCATCGCCGATACCCAGCCCCAACAATATATCCAAATTTAACAAAAATAAAGCATTCTGCTCAAAGTACATTTCAGTGAGAAGGCTGTTGTTGTTTGCTGCAATAAGAAGATTAAATTGTGGAGTGGTCTTTGACAAGGCAACACGCATGTCATGTTTGACATCCAATCAATTTCTACTTTTAGTTTTGATGGTAACAAGTGCTGAAAATCTTGACTCGCAAAGATATGAGGTTGCAACGAATCAGAGTCCCATAGCTCACTTTGCCAGACGAGGGTGGCTTGTGTCAAGGACACAAAATCTCCAAGACTCTTCGAGTTGAACTTATATCGTATCATTTCCTTTGTCCTCAGGTCAATGAGGTCATCTTTGGTAAGGTCTGCATCAGTAATACAGTTTTATCAGCAAGGAAAGGATTACAAATCCACGTTTGAACTTTAAGTCATCTGAGCAGAGTAACCTTCAAAGAGTTCTGCAGTGTTTCCAGGTGTCTGCACATTTTTCCTGCAGAGAAATTGACAGGCATTGTCTCTCTCGCCTCCATCCTGCAGAAGCACTTCCTCCAGCATTGGAAAGTTTTCATAGTCATCTGCCTCCAATTTCTCTTCCACTGTGCAGCTGGTCAAAAGCGCTTGTAGGTTTTCAGCAGCATCATAAGGTGACTGCAGGGCCTTGATCGAAAGACTTACCACATTCATATGGCCAAAAATATCCGTCAAATAAGTCAGCCGTGAATGAATTCCTCCCTGTCAATGTTCCGAGAGTGGACTTTCTTTCTCTCAAAAAAGTGAAACTTCTGCCTAATGTTCCATCAAGCGCTTCAAGATTTGGCCTCTGGAAAGCCAGCGAACTTCTGTGTGTCGAGAAGAACTTCATATTCTGCTCCATTTCTGACAAACCTCTTGAAAACGCGATGATTCAGAGCCTGGCTCTGATGAAGTTGACGACTTTCACGACAGTAGACAAGACTTTTCAGAATTGTTGGCAGACTCTGATGCCAGTGCATGCCGATGTAGAAAACAGTGAGTCGCGATGACGTGAGGAGCTTCTTTCTTCACCAGAGCAGTAAACCAGATGTGTTGCCAAGCATCACAGGTGCTACATCTGTGCACAGAGTACCCAAATTTTTCTTCCAGTCAAAGTTTTGCTTGGCAAAGAAAATTTTCAAATTTCTAAGATATCAATGGCCTTTGTAGTTTCCAAAAGGGGCTCACAAAATAGGAATTCTTCTTTTGATGGCATCAGCATGCACATAACGGATGAAAAAAGGAGCTGGCTACACTGAGAGATGTCAGTACTTTCATCCAGTTGCATCTGAAGGGAAATGCATAGCTGCCAATTCCTCCATGACTGCTTCAAAATATTACAAGAAATATCAACTATTCTGGATGTATGACATATTTGACAAGAACACTGCTTCAATTTTCTTCCTCGCTCCAATCCAAACAGCTTGACCATTTCAGGGACATGGCTTTACTAAGTCTCTCCATTGTGTGTGGCTTCTTTTGTTTGGCAATGCGTAAGCAACTTGTAGGATGCTCAAGACAGGCATTGTGTTGGGCAATTCCAGTTTTGGCAAAGTTCTAACCTTTTCAAATCGAGCCTTCTTTGCACGAAAAAAGATCCACACTGTCCGAGTATTTTCAGGATGGACAGATGCGAGGTGCTCCTAGCTTTGTTGCTTCATGTTCCATTGGCAGAACCTTGCCACACAAGAACCTGTGGCTTTGTTGTCCATCACGTTCGTGATGCAGTAAACCAAAGGATACGAGGCTTAATCGTACTTCTTTTCGTCGACATTTCCAACTTAAAGCTCGGTCTGCAAAAAAAATAAATAATAATAAAATAAATAAAACACTGATGTAATTTATATGGAAAGCAGTAACCTTTGAAACAAATGAAATTAATAAGTTTAGGCCAGCTGTGTGTACGAAACATATTGAGCATGCTTTTTCATTAAATCTCGATCTGAATGGATCAACTGCTGTCACACACAAAAAACCACATTTTCGTGACTGGTCAAAGGCAACAACATGGCATGCTCAAAGGAATTGTTCATTCATCCTGGTCATGATATGTCAACATGAGCATACATTAGATAGAGTCCTGAAATATGAAGATAGCTCACTGATTCTACTCCATTAATATAATACCTGGGTATGGGTATATAATCTTCGAATGGAAGAATGGAGAAAAACATGTACCCCATATTTATATTCAGTTTCTGCATTATTTATCTATTAAATATGGATGAAAGATATACAGTATACTGTATAGATATAAAATGCAGATAAAACATGACAAGCAGGAGGAAATCAGAGCGTGTGTGACTAGGCGATGGAAATTATATTGTGGTATTGAATATACAGTATAATTGTATACGGGAAAAAGGCTCAAGTGAGCACATATACGCCGAACAAGATGGTATGATATAGAATTGTGCTACTAATGGAAACAGATCTGGTGCATGGCACCACTTTAGTGACGAACGTATGTAGCGACACACGTCTCCACAGTCTGTACCTATTGTACAAATATGAAACGTGAACGTTGAAAATTGGTAGTTAGAGTGACAGGAACGACGGACGGACAGACGGACGGACGACCGGAATCACATAATACCCCGATATATATCGGGCGTTATAAAAACCCTCACGACACATTATTACAAGAATGAGTGAACACTTTCTGGATTCAGCGGAATCCTCCACCATGTGCAAATTTCATGGAGCTGCCTCCTCCAACAACAAAAAATAATGCGAGAAGACTATATTTTACCACGCTGTCACACGAGTGACCTTCCACCTACAGGAGTCTGTTAAATTGGGTTAGGAATGGTATGGAAGCTGATATTTTGCTGCCAGTTCTACATACATGTAGTAAATTGTGTGCAAGCACAGCCTCTAAGTGATGAGTTCAAATGGCTTTGCATGATGTGCAAAAATGATGGTATTCGACCCCTAAAATGGACAAATTTTCACTCTAATCTTGACAATTTATAGTCGCTACAGAACGAGTGAACGCGTTCTAGATTCAAAGGAGGTCCTCTATCATGTGTTAAAATTTCATGGGCTGCTCTTAAATAAAAACATTTGCGGGAAAATCATCATTTTACACAACTGTCACGAGTGTTTTTCCCACTTACAGGAGCCTGTTAGATGGCCTGAGCAGGGTATAGAAGCTGAAATTTTGCTGCAGTTCTAACATACATGTAGTACATTGTGTGCAAAGCGAGCTTCTAGTCATGAGTTTCAAATGGGCTTCTGGCATGGATGTGCAAAATGATGTATTCAGACCCTAAATGTCACTTTTCACTCATATCTTGACAAAATATAGTAGCTCAAGACGAATGACCGTTCTAGATTCGAAGGAGGTCCTTATCATGTGTTAAATTCGTGGAGTGCTCTTAAAATAAAAACATTATGCGGGAAAATCAATCATTTTACACAGCCTGTCATACGAGTGATTTTTCCACTACAGGAGCCTGTTAGATGGCTGAGGAAGGGTGTAGACTGAAATTTGCATAAAGTCTAATGGAGGGTAGTTCAGATGTGTGAAGGCATTAAGATTGGTCTTTAATTTTGAAATGAGGTTTCTAGCGTGGATGTGCAGAATGATGGTGTTCAGACCTAAACGGCACATGTTCCTCCTTCTTGACCAATATAGTAGCTACAAGATGTGTGAACACTTTCTAGATTCAGACGGATGTCCTCTATCATTTGTTAAATTTCATGGACTGCCTCTTAAATAAACAAGAAGGGTATATCAGAATTGTGCTACTACATGAAACCGCATCCTGGTTACAATGGCAACCACTTTAGATGAGAGTATGTGTCTCACAGTCTCCGTCTCCACGTCTGTACTATGTACAATATGAAACGTGAAGTTGAACATTTGGAGCTAGAGTGCGGACAGGACGGACGGACGGACGGACGAGCGACCGGTATCAATATACGCCCTGATATATATATATATATACGGCGTATAAAACCATGGATTGAAGATACTGTACTATAAAGTTTTTAAACGTCACAGTATATGAGAAGATTGCTGATCGTGACAAGCTGTGGAAAGTGAGAATAAGGACTTAATTATTGAGTGGCACTCGTGGCGTCGTGCAGCCGACGATACCAAACTGTAAACATGTCTTGCGGCCAGTGCTAAAATCTGCGGCAGGGTAATTTTCTTCAATTTCTATCGATGGGAACTATTCTAGAGTCAAACTTGACGGCGATAGGACTGTATGTTACCTGACTGTGTACATTCAGTGGCATCCCATTTCAACTATCTTACAGTTATACTAGTCTTCATAGCAGAATAAGTGCATAACATCCTGTACAATAGACAAAAGTAAAACTTTGTTATAAAAGCTAGGAAAATATTTCAAATATTTTTGTGTCTGGTTCACGGACCCTGAGCCTCCATCACGACCAAGGGGTCCATGGACCACAGTGTTAAGAACCCGAGGTAAACGCTCAACGTCTGCTTTCCTTCCCCACGACTTGCCTCCCTCTTCTCGCTCATCCCCCTTTTTCTCCCCCCCTTTTCTCAGGTTAGGTAACGCGGTTTACAGTAAACGGTTATCGTGTATCGTTATGATGCGATTCGGGAAAGTTTTAGGTGGCTCTGAAAGAGCCGTTGTGAGGAGAGAGCGGAGAGCTCTTGAGCCTTGGGTGGGACACACGTTTACTTGCCTGGCTTCTTCTTTGGCAGCAGCACGGCCTGATGTTTGGCAGGACACCACCTTGGCCCGATGTAACGCGCGCCCACAGTTGTTCAACTCCTCATGTTGCGGATGGGAGCTGCAAATGACGTGGATGATGCGACTTTTCTTGTTATCGCGTGCTGCGTTGCGGCGAGCTCCAGGATCTCGGCAGACAAGTACTCGGCCAGCCGCCGATAGACGGGAGCGCCGGCACCGACGCGTTCGGCGTAGTTTCCTTTGCGGAGAGTCTTGGTACACGGCCCACGGGAAACTGCAGTCCGCACGGGAAGAACGTGTCTTGGCTAGCCCGAGTCTTCGCACCACCCTTACCACGTCCAGACATGTGTTCACTTTACACCCGACGAGACCGAAAAATGAACACAAATAAAACAGTCAGGACTCACTACTACACGATTAAATTACAGAACATCTGAGGAACTACTGAGATGTGGACTTTATGTAAGGAGATCGGTACACGTGCTACCGCCACTCTCGTTTACCCATAGCAGAGAGTCTTGCTCGACCAATACCAGACTGCGTTCCCTCCAGGCGGTGTGATCCATTTATTTACTATCCACACCTTATAAGAGAATTCGTTTGGTCGACCAACATTCGTATTGGTCTCAGCGATCTTTTAAAATCGTTTATTTTACCTCTGCCGGTGATGCCTCCTCGGAACCTCCAGCAGCTCGAACCAAACAAGATCGAGAAAACGCTTCCAATCGACGAGAAAGTCACCGTAAACGCCGCCATCGCAAAGGAAAGCTACAGGATTTAAACTCAAGGTTCTCAAACAGTTCACCGACACGGTGTTTCTTCCAGCGATGAGCATCATAAATTCATTCGTAAATGAATGTTCGAGCGGATCTTCGTCCGAGGCGTCTCGTCTGACACCTCACAACAGCGTTCCAACGTGACATGCGGGAACTCCAGACGCAGTGCGCTTTGTTCCTTCCCGGGATTGGCCAAACGCCAACCGCCAAACAGCGCGTGTCCGAAGGGGACGAGGCCGCGACCAAGTACACCGGCTCCAAGTGAGCTGTCTGGACTCGCACCACGTGGTTCTCGCCACGTGGTTCCTCGCACCACGTGTTTCTCACCCATCCCCAAACGGCTCTTTTCAGCCATTCAAACGTTTCTTTCTTGAGTTCGACTTTACTTCGTGTCCTTGTGAGGAACCAGTCACGTCATATGTGAGGTGGTTCATGTTGAAAGTACATTTCAGGTAATACTGTGGATAATAGTGAAGGTGGACCGTGATGAACATTAACATGTATGTATACTTCATGTGGTTTACATCCCCTCGATTATCGATACATCTTACCAAACCGCGACCCCACTACCTTTTACATGTGAAGCCGAATATTTTGCCCATTCACCTCGTGAAACAATAATAAGAAAAGACATCAGAGCATAACACTCTCAAGGTTGCCATGGAATACATCAATTATCATTTCATGAAGATTAAATTGATAATCTGAATCAAAGCCTCAGGTCATCGGATAAATTGATATTTTCAGATTTAAATTGATTTTGAAACTTGAATTTGAGCTTGACTTTTGACCTCGATAGTGTTTTTTCCTATTCAGGATGGATTATGAATACCGTTCAATTTTCATTGATCGGATGTAATTGACGATTTTCAGTTAAAAATTGATATTGGAAGTTTGGGCCTTTGATTTGAAAAAAGTTGCTTACCCGATCCAGTGATGCAATGAGAAAATCTTGTTCAATTTCAAGTCATCGGATGAAAATTATTTTTTTAACTGACCTCAGATGACTTTGCCTGAAATCAAGAGGCTTCTCAGTTGAGACGACGTACTCTACAACTGGTAAAGTTTCATGACGACCGGTTTGGAATTGTGGACCTGTAGACGATAAAGACACGAGAACAAAATCAAAAACCATCCTTAAAAATCTTTGATCCTCAAAGTAACAAACCGACCTATTCACACATTTATTCCACATCACAACACAAAGTTCAAGACACTGAGCTCCTTCATGACGAGTTGGTGGCTTCTGAAAAGAGCCGTTTTGTTTGGGATAATGACGAACACACCCGAGATGTTTAACCACCGAACCGTAGAGTGTAGGCCTGGCGCTTCAGCGCTACACCACGTCCATGGCGGTGACGGTCTTCCGCTTGGCATGCTCCGTGTAGTAACGGCGTCGCGGATAAAATTCTCCAGGACACCTTGAGACTCCGCGGGTTTCCTCGTAGAGAGACCAGAGATACGTTTCACCCCCACGACGGGCAGACGACGGATAGCCGGCTTTGTGATTCCCTGGATGTTATCACGGAGAACCTTGCGATGACGTTTCGCGCCTCCTTTTCCAAGACCCTTTCCTCTTTACCCGTCCGACATGGCGAGAACGTTTCAATCCAAGCGCGATGAATCAAACAACGAACCTTCAGTGTTTATATGGTGAGAGACGAGGTGTTTCTTTGGTGGAGAGATCGTAATCACCAATTTGATCTTTGACTTTAACCTTTACTCCTACATATTATTTTCTCTGGGAGAAGATTGTGCGCACGCTGTTTTCGTGCCCTTTCACTGTGACCTCTTGCGCGCACTTCGTCCTTACGCTTTGTGAACACTCACTCGAACTCAATAAACCGGACGAACCTTATGAAGGAGGTTTAGTTATCAGTAATTGATGATTCTCTTCTGTCCACAACTTGAACGCAAACTTTGAAAACAAAGCACGAACACAACATCGCTCGTTACAATACGTTTCAAAGTATCGAGGTATTTGTTTATCGTTTGGATATTACAATACAGGAAATGTCACACAGGTGGAGGCCTTCGCCTCTTCTGTGCAACACCACACTCATTTATCGACACAAAGATCCAGGAAGAAAATGGAAAAAAAGTTTCTAATTCATGAATATTTTTTTTTTTGTTGTTGTTTTTCTTTGTTGTTGTTTTTTTATTCTATTTTATTTCTGTAGTTTTTTGTATTTTTGCTTCTCCCTTTGGGCTTGTTAAACACAGAACATCAACCACACAACCCCCACCCTCCCCGACTGACCCTAACCACAGCACTCGTGACATGTGCACATCACCACATCATGCTCACTACCGAAATTTCAATCCACACCCTCTACTCCATAACTCCAGTACTATCTAATTCTATTTAACTTATCTACTGTTTCTGCTGCACTCTTCATGCATTAACTACCTCTGAGTGAAAGTCCTTGCCTTACGACTATCTTAACTTCTCCTCTTCTTTTACTCTCAGGCTTCCATCACTGGTCTATCACTGTCTACTCTGTTGAAGAATTAATCTGCCCATATCTTACTCTATACCTTTCATTATCTTAACATTCATCATATCTCACGTACCCTCCTTTATAGTGTATAAAGCCCTGCTCCTTTCGCCGCTCCTCTAGCTGAGTCTAGCTGCTCAGAATCATCTCGTCGCCTGCACTGAACCTTCTCGGTGGATCTCTGTCTTCGGAACTGTGGTGCCAGAACTATCACACATATTCTAGATGTGGCCTCACTAAATTGCTATACATGTTACCACACCTCTTTTGATTTATAAATGACCACTCGATACACATAAACCCTATTTGCTTAGCTACAGCTGCCCAGCCTTGTGCTGCCTGCTTACCTCATATCTATTACCTCGCAGATCTTCTCTGTGTGACACGCTCCAAAATTACCGCTGCATCCTGTAATCTCTATTTTCATTGTTCTTTCCCATCCTAACAACTACACTTGCTCAGGTTAAATTCATCTGCCATCTTTTGCACCATCTAACAAGTATCAATACTTTCCTGATCTGTTCACCACCCCTCTGCTATCCACCTCACCTCAAGTTTGTGTCATTGCAATTTGGAAAGCTTACTCTTACCCATTATCCATCGTGATGTAATATTGATAGTAATGGCCGAGTACTGATCCCTGAGCACCCCGCTATACATCCTCCCCAGCAAGACTCCCCACTCACGCCCTCTTTGCTTCTGGCCATAGCAGTTTTCAATCCAATTAGCATACCTGACAGCCACTCCACAAGCCTCCACTTTGGCTACAACCTCGATTGGTAACTTATCAAAATGCCTTTCAAAGTCAAGATATACTATGTCCATGCCTTTCTATCCCCATCAGGCACTGCCTCATAGACTCAAAAGATTTGTTAAACGGAACTACTTGTAAACCCTGCTGACTACTTTAATGTTTGTATTTGTTTAATGGTTCCTATCTGGTCTTAATTAATGTCTCAAAACCTTCCCCACACTGAAGTCAAACTAACAGGTCGATAGTTTCCCATTCTTCTCTGGATCCTTTTCTTAATAATGGTGTTACATTTTATACTCTCATCCTCTGGTACCTGTCCTGACTCAGTGAGCTGTTTGAAAATATCCTAACGAATCCTCGCTTTCCTGCTGAGCCACCTCCATTCAATCTCTCGGGTCATATTATCTGACCCGGAGCTTATATTCTCTTTGCATCCGAGTTGTTCCCTTTCTTCCTCCACATCACCTGGAATTTCTGAGTAAAAGCCCTTCCTCACCTCTTGTTAGTACTCTCCAGCTATTGGCAATTCTCCTTACAAAAGTAGGATTCCTCCTTTTATCCGACAAAGACATTAACTTCGTGAACCTCGATTGTCTGTTTTGCAAATGTCACTGTTTGAGGTTTCACCCAAC
>CM068954.1:46387417-46398976 GCA_035128595.1 Eptatretus atami | reverse complement strand
GAAAATGCTTATTTTACCATAAAAATAATTAAAATAATAAATATATAAAATACATTTATACCGCAAAATCTCGTGATATAGCGAAAAATCCGCGTAATAAAATTAGATATGTAAGAGTTAAAAATCCGCGATACAGTGAGACCGCGAAAGGTGAACCGCGATAAGGAAAGACGTAAATGATGAAAGTTGTCGTACTCGAAGAGCATCACAGTGTCCTCGCCTTATCGCCGTTCACCTTCGCGTCTCACTGTACGCGGATTTTAACTCTTACATATCTAATTTTATACTGCGGATTTTTCGCTATATCACGGATTTTTGCGTTAAATGTATTTTATATATATTATTTTTAATTATTTTTATGGTAAAATAAGCATTTTCTAGCCTAAAAAATTAAAAACATAAAAAAAAAACAAAAAAATAATTAAACATATTACAAGAAATAAATACTGTACATAGTGTACAGTAGAAGAGTAGACAAAGAGTCGTGCGTATGAAAACGCAGTGCGGCCGCTTCCACTTGCGCTAGTTTACCCCACGTGAGATCGTACACGGCACGCTATTGGCTGATGGATGGGAGGCGACCAACCAGAGCATGGTGTTCTGTCATCCTGGGTTCTGATTGGCTCAGCGACCGTAGCATCATTCTCTGCATCTCCCGCGCATATAGCAATGCATTCAGCATCTCGCCTTGTCCATTTCACATCGACGTGCGATCGCCTGCTCGTAAGTGTTACTCTGCGGTGTTTGTGTTTGTGTGAATTATCCGTGAAAGTTTTTAATTATTTTCAACCCCTACAATGCCGCCCAAACGTTCTGCACCTTCTAAGGTATCTGGCACTGAACCTAAGTGGCAGAGGAAGATGCTAACCATCGTAGAAAAAGTGCAACTCTCGACATGTTAAAGCAAGGGAGAAGCTTCGCTGCTGTAGGCCGCCATTACGGCATCAATGAATCTCGGTCCGGTACATTAAGAAGGACGAAAAGAATATCAGACGACAGCAGCAGTGTCTTTTAACAAGACTGCGGAGAGGGTGGTAACGTCCCCGCAATAAGGCATTGTAAGGATGGAGTCTGCATTGGCCCTGTGGATCAGCGACTGCAGAAGAAAGAATATTCTCGCTGGATACCAACACCATCCGCACAAAAGGCCAAGAAACTTAACGATACTGTTACGGAAATGGCCCTTAAGTGAGACTACTAATATAGGATTAGCTCAGATCCCCCATTAAATGCCTGTTTAGATAGTTTGTGTGTGTAAGGGACGAATATGTGTGTGTCGGGAGTGTAGAAGACTGTGTTTTATGTTCATACGGTGGTGAAACGAAGAGAAAACAAGAGATGAATTCTTCTTCTCTCCTGTACGAACGGAGGGAGTGGCCTAGAGCGAGAGGTGTGGCCTGGAGAGGGAAGTGACGGCGAAGGGCGGAGCCTGGTCAGAGAGTCGCGCGAGGAGAAAAGGAGAAACAAAAGATGAGTATGGTGGGAATAGTGGCGCTCGAAGTGTGCTCGTGTTTCGTAGCGAGCGAACGAAGGAGGCACCGTGTTGGATCTGCCGGAGAGAACGCTAACCGCACTGCACGTCGGGATTCGACCGAGAGAGGCACTGAGAGGATGAGCGGAGTCGGCTTCGAGGCGGGAAGGGGCAGGAGAGGAGACGCCCGGACCTCGGACGGTCCTTACTCACAAACGCAACGGTGCGTCACGTTTGCCGATCCGCCTGTGGAACTCGGACCTCGACTTGGGCCTTGTATGGAGAAAGGCCAAGCCGGATTTGTGCGTGCTGGACCGTGGAGGGAGAATCAGCTGAGGCTCATCTTGGACCTACGCGAGGTCAGAGCGCGCGGGAGACCGCGCACGCGGTGACAAAGGAGGAAGAATACCGCGCGCCACGTTGCCGCGCAGCACGTTCGAGCGGGAGTTTGAACCCGTGGGACACACCGCTTGTTACGAGCGATATTCGTGCTTTTGGACACGGTCTCTCGTTCCATGAGCCATCACCAAGTATTCTGTCTTGTCCTGCATGCATGCTGTTTGTTTGCACGTGTTGTTATTAGGCATATTTCGTAGAAATCCCGAAACCCTTAGACCGTGGTTTCTAGGTAAGAACGGGTAGATAGTTAGTATAACCATTGTAGTGTTTATTGCTTGTGTTGTGATCCCTGATGTTCCCCAATAAATCTGGTTAATTTTAATGCAGTTGCGCTATGATTAATGCGTGTCGCGTCGAGGAACGATCCGTCGATTGGCATATAAGACCAAAAATGGTACAGGCTGGTAGACTCCCGCTCGTCCACTGACAAAGCCAGTCTGTAACTAGGGGTTTCTATCTCCCCAACTGGTAAGGTACAGAGATTACGTTGGTATCGCGATTGAAGACCGCGTGACCCAAGGCCGTGCGAGCCCGGCCGGCGTTAATAGACTCCCGGAGACGGCGGTGGCGAGGGTGGCAACGAGGCCCCGGTCAGATTCCCCATGCCACCCCGGATCCGCAACAATACTTTTGCTGAATAGCGGTGACGATCATCACGCAAGTTGTAGTATCTTCAAATGGCGAGTACCCAATTAGAATTTTATATGTTGTTAAATTACGTATGTTTAAGGGTGTAAAAAGTGTTTAAGAGTATGGAAAGGTTAATAAGAGTGTGGTAAAGGTTAATAAAAGGTGGGAAAAGTTAAAAGAGTTGTGGGAGAGTCATAAACCTTTAAAATAATATAAAATAAAAAATAAACATATGGTCGCTACTTCGCGGATTTCACTTATCGGGGGCGGGGGGGGGGGGGGTTGGAACGTAACCCCCGCATAACGGGGGATTACTGTACTTGCATACCACAAATTCATTCGAAACGCAGTTGAAAATCCTAGGAGCTCGATGCCCAATTTATGATTTTTTTTTGACATTTCCTAAGTTCGTGAACCTTGTACCTTGACCTTGGGACGAAAATGAAAAACTCGAGCTCCGTGGGCTATGCAGGTGCCATTGGGCTAACCAAATAACCGAAAGCCCTGCCCAAGATTCGACAAAACCCCTCGGAGAAGATGTAACTTGAAACGGCTACCCATAAAACAACGTTTTTTTGGGCGTGGCTCCGCCCATAAGGGCCGCAGCACCCGCCATTCTAAGGAAACACAAACTAGATTCATGATATAAACCTCCACCCACAATTTATCAGGATCGGATCAAAACCCACGAGCTATGCCTCGGGACAGACAGATCAGACAGACAGACAGACAGACAGACGGACAGACAGACACACCATAACGAATATAGTGTGGACTTACTGAACTCGTGAACCAATAGTGGTCACTTACTGATCGTGAACCAAACAATCACAAAAGGATCCAATTTGTATGTTTCTGACTATGAGCTGCATGAAGTTTTTGATGGAGTTTAAATATTGCTAATTAACTAAGCATCCGAGTAATTTAGTAATTTATTAATTACGTACTAGTAAAGAGCACACTTTGAATGTCACATATTTAACTATATTTGGGTGTTGGGTCACATGACACCATGTTTTGTTAATTGTTTCATTAAATTATGATGAATTGCAGTTTTTGTTTGTCCTCTTGGATTCAATTCATTGTAACCCGGTGTTCTTGAATATAAATCTCTTTCACAACCACTTGATGAAATATATAATCTTATATCAATTGTCTGTGCACGGAGGATGCACCCAGTAGTTGCAGGTTGTGTGCCAGCATACCCACTCGTGATTTTAATGAACCATCGAATCAGCTCCTTTCAAGTGAACGTTGTGGGTGGCTCTGAAAAGAGCCTTTGTGGGTTTGAGAAAATGAAAACGAGGATGAACTCGAGACACTTCACCTCGACTCTCTGCTCTCCCTTCATTCTTTTTGAGGGCGCGTTCTTCTTTAACCCTTCGTTGCAGGCTTGGACTTGGTTTCGATGCCTTGGTCTTGCCCTCTTCACACTTTTCTTCATCTTGACAAATTTCTCCTGGATGCTTTAAAAGACGTGGCGGGAAGATTTTGGGCTTTCTTGCGGAGATACCGTCCGCACCGTCCTCTTCACACTGACTTTTTGGTGTTTTCTCTCCCGCCAGCTTTAGCCTTGGTTGGGTCTTCTGCCACCTCCGACATGAGCTCATCTGCGGGTCGGCCCAGGCATATCCGATCTACAAAAAGAGACACAGAACCGAGCACATGGATATGTTCTGATATCTATGAAACTCTTATGTTTTTTTTTTTTTTTTTTATTTTTTTTCTTTTTTTTTTTTTTCTTATTTTTTTTATTTTCTGGAATGGTGTTCTTCTACTTCCTGGCGCTCTTTCACTTTTGTAGTATAGGGAATTTTTAGCAACATTGTATTGACAATACTTGTGGAAAAATTGCTACACACCAAAAATTTTCACTACGCGTATTCATTGGTGTCTTACTAACACCTATCAATTAGTGGCAACACCCAAATCCTTGTGGAATAATTCGTGGGAGGCAATTCAAAGTTTGGGTGCTCAGAGGCCCTGCGGATAAAAATCGGAATAAATTTTTGCCAATATGCTTGTGGATGTCTCACTAGGGGGTTTATTTGTTGGTGCTGAATTGATTCAATCCACTTTAATTTTTGAGAAAAAAACACTCCTTGATCATATAAAATAGTAATTTATTGACATTTTAAACAGAAACTGATTAGCTCAATGGAAATGTTGCTTGTCAGATCTTTACAACGCTTATCTTACTAAACTCCCAGTATCTTCCTCACATCTTTGTCAAATCCAGCTGGTTTATGTTCAGGCAAGAGTTACATGACGATGCTCGCAAGCAGAATACACTTGACTCTTTGCTTTTTACAGCAGCACCTGATGAGCTGCAGTCCCCGCAAAGTTCAGCGGCAAGTAGGAGGTAGTCTGGGCAATTGGGGTCTGTAGAAGGACTGGTGCATGTATCTTTGGCTCAGTGAGTTGCCAATCAAGTCCCGGGCATCCAACGATGGACTTTGCAGCATCAGCCCAGTCTCTATGTCTGGAATGCTGTTTTCCTGTTTAGTGACACAATGTTCAGATCTTATATTATCACCAACACATTGCTGAACTTTGCTTTCTTCTGAAATGAAGAGCAAAAAACCCGTCATGCCAAATCTCATCACTATTCTCTCTCCGCTTGCTCTTCTCTGCCTGTTCGGAGATAGGACCATGCATCGACTTCCTGCTTCCTCATCCTCTACGGCTCGCTGCTTTCCATCTTGTTTCTGTGCACATGATGTATTCCTGTCAATGCTTCCAAGCTCTCGTTTTTCACGTTCAAGTAACAATACTTGGTAGCGATGGAGTCAGACTATTGACTCAGAGAAGACCCTAAGTGATGCACACAGTCAATCCACCACTTGGATCAAACATGTGGTTCAAGTTGTAATCGTGAGTCCGAGTTGAGAGGGCATCAAAACTCCTGATGCGAGGGCAATAGGGCTTTCAAGGTAAGGTTTGGCCCAGACTGCTACCTTTTCATCTGATTCACCGATTGGTTTTCAGTATAGCTTTCTGTAGGCTGTTGGGAAGGCAGAGCCAAGCTGGTCTGTGTATGGTCCAATTGCTATCCACCAGGAACGGGTACTCCTTGCTGGCTGGTCAACGTTGGGACTCCTGCCAACTCTCCAGCAGATCAGGGTTGATGGGCAAGTTGAAAAATGGGTGAGCTCTTTCAGTCCAGCATGGTCCAGGGTTTGCGATGGATTGAGGACACCTGCTGACGTGTAGTGCTCGAAGGATTGCATTTGTCATGTCTCTCAGACACAGGCAATATCTGTTCTCTCTCATCTGATGTGAAAGTAGAGAGACTCCTGTCATACTGTCGCTGAAGCTGTTTTATTTTTCAGATACCGGGACTGTATGCCAAGACTTTTGTCCTCGCTGGGGTCAGAGCTCTTACCGATCTCCCTGTGGATCTGCTGCAAGAGTTTAAGTCCGTGCTCTCACCTCCTTCAATCTATCCATGAAGCCAGTTTCTCAAACGCAACTGTCCTCTTTCATCAAATAGGCCGTCCGACCTGAGGGACAAAATATTCAATTTTTAATTAAGCGATCTTATCATTTCAATTTTTAATTTCATAAGTGCATTGCTATTATAATTCCTTCAGGTTTGTAAACAGAGGTGCTCGAAATTGGGGTCCTGCATCGCGAAAGATGAGTAAAGGCGCCCCTCTTGCTACCAAAAGTCTATGATCCCAGACAATAGACGACCAGTCAACCTCCACGTCCCACAGGCATCTCCATCGTTTCAAACATGCCTGTCCTCCATCAAAATTCCTTTTCAGCGGTCTGGTATGGCGAATTGTCAGGCCACGATACAACTTCCGTGGCTCTGCCTGGATGATGCCAGATATGCATGATTAAAAGTATTTGAGCTTTGAAGTGGTAAGAGTGAAGAGAAAAAAAATTGAACAAAATATACCATTTGAACTTGTTGCTAGGACTGCGGTTAAACGCACTTACCAGGTTTGTCGTTGCCAATGGTTCCAACCGTGATGCCTTCATCACAGAGTAATGTCAAAACATCACGGTAGATAGAGCGAATGCCTGATGGTGTGTGGGGCAAGTAGAGCCTGGAGCCAGGTGATGGTACTTTTGACCCAGATGATGAATCCCGGCATTTTTTGGTCCTGTCCCTGACATCGACCCTCCTATCTTTGTTTAATGGGAAAAAAAATATTGTTTAGAGCAAATTTTGAGATTATTATTGTCGTTTTTAATTTGCAATGCACCTTCTTTGAATGATGGACATGAAAAAAAACTTACGATTAGCTTTTTCAGTTGCAGTGGATATACCGTCTGACACGACTGGTACAATTGTTTTACAAACCACGGATGGTATCTCAACTGCTGCTTCTCCGTTGTTCCAGTCCTCATTTAGTCTCCCGATCAACGCAGCATCGGCCCACAAGCTTCAGAATAGTGATAAGATCGTGCGTGGGCCTTTATTCGGAGACTTTTTGAGAGCGTTATGCTTTCAATCCCGAACCAACACTAACGAGATGAAACACCGTCAAGCCAGGTTCAGTCACATCCTTGTCCATACTATCCTAGGAAAAATATGAAGTACCTTTTTGTAAACAACACGATGAGGACATGAAAATGTAAGTCTGACAAAACAGTACAGACAACCGTTTCAACACAATGAGCCGTGATGTATTTACCATTTAAATAGGATCAAATCGCTTGGAAATATAATCAACTTCGACTGAGTCCGACACTGACACAAAGCTAAAAGCTTTATGCTAACACGGCACAAAGAGAGTCAACAATGAGCCACAAAAGTATACAACATATATTAGCAGTGGTTTCAAAACGTTGTATGTCTGTTTCAAGCACAATTGTGAACAAATCTGATATATGATCACATAAGCAAACCACACAGTCTGAGATATCGTTAAAAAATGTATCATATTCAATAATTTAACGATTATATTTTTAAATCCATCAAAAGTTAATGGTTGGAACAATTCAGAAATACCGTAGTTAGACCATCCACAACAAAAGCTCCAAATAATTGGCAAAGTTTCATTTAATTTATTCTGCAACAGGGCCTCTCTGAGCAACAAGATTGCATTGACAAATTTTCACAGGATTTGCGACTTTGCACTAATGTGAATAGCTGTTGGTAGACACTAGAATGACAATAAAAACTGTCTAGTAGATAATGAAATTACGTTTTGGTAACAATTTTTTCACAGATGGTCAAACTACAATTTGCACTTATAAAGAAAGCCCTAATTGTTGGTAGCCTCATTCCTGACTTGGGTACTCTCGTCCATGTCAGTTTTGAACGAGCCGGACAGGCTGCCCGTTCCCTTGTCTGTTACCAAGCTTTCCACTTCGTAACAAGCCTCCTCACAGCCGTTTGAAACGACGCTTCCGATGCGATCAGTCGTAAGCCATTCTGCTGCCAGTGCCTTTTCGGAAGCGATCAGCGACAGACTTTCGCTCCTTGCTCGTCCCACGCCACCATTCGAGGATGTTTCCGATAGGGTGCCCCGAGTCAGGCCTCTTGTTGTCCTCTGAAGAGGCCTGGGTTTTGGAGGCTTATTCGCAGGATAACCTATACTTGGCTTGCTTCGAAAGGCGAGGAACGAAGAAGCCAAAGCTTTCTGGGGTCGGATAACTGCCGAACAGTTCATACCATCCGGCATTTTGCGCAACAACAATATAAGGAAGACGAAGATCCAAATATCACGAAGAAATATGCGTCCAAGTAGTTTGTGTGGCCTCGCCCTGCCGCCCCCTGTTTTAAAAGTGAACGGCGTGGGCAGGAGCGGAGTGGTAGAAAAGATCACCGTACAGCGCTCGGAAAAACCATGAACGCTGTTTCCGGAATCCGTTTGTGGTTTTCTCTCTGTCACTTTTGATTACCTGTCAATCACATGAATGATAATCCATTACACAATGTACACACCGTTTTCAGGACAAACGTAGCATGCTGATTACACGGCGAGAAAGCTACTTTTTCAATTATCTGGACCCTTTCATACCGTTGTTCCACGGACCGACACGCGCAATTGAAGAATCTGGCTTTGACAGAACTGTCTTACTCGGACACGTCTCTCTGGACTTTCGACCCAAAACGTTTCCTTCCAACTCAAGTCTGATTCTTCAAAATGAGAAAATACCCCCTGATATTGCCTTTAAAACGTCATAAAGGTTCCAAGGTGAAATGTCCACCTGTCCTGTGCACCTTTTGCAAAAGAACATCATCAACAGAAATACAAGAAAAATAGACCGTGCTTTTCCCCGAGCTCGAAGTGCGATGGTCAACTCTTTGTCACGGACCAGCACGACATGTCAGATCTGGTTTACAACAGCACGCGCCGAATAAACAATGCTGAGAACTTTTCCTTATCCAAACGCTGAACCGAATCGATCGACCCCCGTTTCTCTTCCCTGTTCTTTTTTTTTTGTTGTCGTGCTTCGGTGAGGTTCCTGTTTTGTGTCCGATCTGTAAACGAAAACTGTTTGCATATCTCCTTGACACTTGACTGATCAATTCATCGCCTGACAGTCCAAGGTAGGGCACATCCATGACACTACAGACGAACACCTGCGCCTTGAAGTGAGGCGGTCAGACGCGGGTATGCGGATGAACGATGTATTGACTGTGCAAGAGATGGTAATTGCGGAGTAAAAGCCGGAGAAGGACGAGTGCAAGGGAACACAGTCGACCGTGCTGTTACTATGCCCGCTAGAATAGGCGAGTAGATTCGTGCTGATATGCATGGAATGGTCTCAGATGGAAAGGTCGTGTCACGGAAACAGTCGATTAAGGTTTGAAAATTCGCGGAGCATTAGACGAATGCGGTTGGCCAGGTACCAGCATATGTGACAGTAGGCGCGGACAGATGGGAGGGGAAGGGGTAATAGGGATGTTGACCAGTGTGACCACTCCCTTGGCTTTTGTTTTCACAAGATCTGGGTATTCGTTGTTCCACCTTTGGGCGTCCCTTGGTTGTTCTAGTAGGTCTTTCGTGGCGTATAGGTTTTCTATTATCGACGCTTTTCCGAAACCCTTGTGAATTCTTGGCTTTTTTCAATTGGCTCACCTTGGATTAGAAATGAGGAGTGCACAACTGATGTTGAAGGACATTTAGGGTAGCTGAGTGCGCGAGAGGCGTTTATTGCATAGCGGTGTATGGATGTTGCCTGCGTAGGAGATCTCCGAGAGCCAAGTCGCCGGTACCAAATGGTGGTCCATCGATGTATTGTATTCAGTCCCGAGATCTATCCCGGAAAAAAAAAAAAACAAACAGGAAGACAAAAGTTTGCATTTTTCTTTCTTGTATGAACTGGTTTGTTGTGGATGGTAGGCGACATGATGGCCGAAATTGGCGTCAACTCCTGTGTCTAATTACACCTTTGGATGATGTTCGAGAACGTGAGTGATCAAAAGAGCGAGAAAGGTTGTGATAATCACGGTTGAACAGACATCGAACACTTCGTTGTGTTCTTGATCCTCTACAGAAGTTTTCACAAATTTTCCACTGTCAAGCAGTAAATGTTATCCAGTCGACGCCGTTACCTCTTACAACGGAAGCAGCCAAGCGGAAGACCATCACTGCCATGGACGTGGTGTAACGCCTCTGGAAAACCGCGCCAGGGCCGTACAGGCGCTGACTATCGGGCTTGCTGGTCAAGTGAGGTGTTAAGGCGCACCAAATTAGTTGGCCATGAGTGGGCGAGCGGAGCGAAGCCACCGAATATGCAGTCCGAAGCTACGTTCTGCAGTCATCTGAGCTGAACAACCACAAAACGCGTCCCTTTTCAAGAGCCACCCAACTCGTTCGTGAAGGAGTTTTCAGGCGTTTGAACTTTGTATCTTGTATTCTTTGGTACCAATGTGGAATAAAATGGTGTGAATGCGAGGTTTGTTATTTGGAAAATCGCAACTCATTTTTTCAAGGATATTGGGTCGTCGATTTGTTATTTGGTCGGCCGTTTTGTCTTTAATCTCTACAGGTGCCACAATTCTAAGATAACTGTCGTCATTGAAAACTACCAAGTGTACGAGGAAGTCATCAACAGGAGAAGTCCCTCATCTTCGACAGAAGTCATAGTCAAAGGTCAAAGTCTTCGAGGTCAATTCTAAAATCATTTTCAACTGAAGAAAATTCGTCAAAATTTAATCCCGATTAACTTGAAAATTTCAACGGTATTTCCAATAATGCATCACCCAAAATGGGAAGCACGTAATTTCGAGGTCAAAGGTCCAAACTCTAAATTCAAGTTTTCAAAATCAATCAGTTTCATCCGATTGACCGAAGCTTTGATGAAGAATTATCATTCTTTAAAAAAATCTTCATGAACGGACAATTTGATGTATCGGTCATGCCACCTTTGGAGAGGGGGGGGGATTTTCAAAGTGTTGTGCTCGGATGTCTTCTTTTCTTTTACTTTGGTTTTCACGAGGTGAATGGGTCAAATATTCGCTTCACATGTAAGAGGTAGTGGTGGGAGCCAGTTTTGTAAAGATTGTATCGATAATCGGGGATTGTAAAACCACACATGATACAGATAATTTTCAATGTCATCACGGTTCCACTTTCACTATTATCTACATTATTACCTGAAATGGAACTTTCAAAGAACATGAACAATCCTCACATATGACCGTGACGTGCTTCTTCACCAAGCACCGAGAAGTAAAGGTCGAGAACTCAATTAAAGAACACGTTGAATGGCTGAAAAGAAGCCGTTTGGATTGGGATGAGAAACACGTGGTGCGAGTCCGAACAAGCTCACTTGCGAGCTTGGGTGTACTTCGGTCGCGGCCTTTCGTCCTGTCGGACACGGCGCTGTTTGGGCCGTGCTTTTGGCGCCATACTCCCCGGAATAGAAAAAACAAGCGCACTGCGCGTCTGGATGTCCGCGATGTCACCGTGGAACGCTTGTTGTAATGTGTCCAGACAGAAGACCGCCTCGGACGAGATCCGCTCGATAGAATATGTCATTTACTGAATGAGATTCATGATGCCTCATCCGCCGTTCGGAAGTAAACACCGGTGTCGGTGAACTTGTTGAGAACCTTGTAGGATGTAAAATAAAAGTAGACAATAATT
>CM068954.1:46353832-46366895 GCA_035128595.1 Eptatretus atami | reverse complement strand
GGAGGAGGCCATTCGGGCCATCATGTCTGCGCTCCATCAACACCAGACCAATTCATCTGAAAAAGAAAATGCAAAAAACTATTTTTTTTGTCGTTTGTTTCTTTCCGGGAAGGGGGGAGTGGGCGAAGGCGCTTCTTGCACACAATCACCCATCAAGCTACCGAAATGTAAGGTCAACTTCCCTCGACCCCTCCATCTCCAAAACTGCCTGGTACCGATCCAATTTCAATTCAAACTTATCGACTGTTTCCGTGACCACAACCTTTCCTCTGCCTTACTGGCGTCCTCTGCACAGAGGAACAGACCTCTGCCTTACGAGCGTCCAAACTCTCCTAAACTTGGGGAAGACCTATGAAGTTGCTGCATCCTTGCACCTACCTTAGACGCCAGCATTGTTCATCGCCGTGTGCTGTTGGTAACCAAGTATTTTGACATTCGTGCTGGTCCATGACGCAGATGAACTTCGAGCCTCGGAAAAGCGTGTTTTTTCTGGTTTGTTTGAATGTCTTGCAACGGTGACCACAGACAGGTGCACATTTCACCTTGAACTTTATGACGTTTAAGTCACATCAAGGAGTTGGTTGGCGAGTCCTTTCCGGCCCGTACTCCAGCGCGCTAGCCGCGGTCCTGCCCAGGCCTCACCCGACGATTTGGGCCCAGCCGGCAACGCCTCAGAGGAACGAACGGGCCTTCGCTCTTTCGAGTTGATGCTCTCATGAAGAGCCCGCTCGTCCCTCGCGCTGCCCGGACTGTCACGAAGCCCGATCACCTCGCACCGTTCGACGCTGGTTGGCGAGTCCTCTCCGGCCCGTACTCCAGCGCGCTAGCCGCGGTCCTGCCCAGCCTCACCGACGATTTGGCCCAGCCGGCAACGCCTCAGAGAACGAACGGCCTTCGCTCTTTCCGAGTTGATGCTTCATGAAGAGCCCGCTCGTCCCTCGCGCTGCCCGACTGTCACGAAGCCGATCACTCGCACCGTTCGACGCTGGTTGGCGAGTCCTCTCCGGCCCGTACTCCAGCGCGCTAGGCGTCCTGCCCAGGCCTCACCCGACGATTTGGCCCAGCCAACGCCTCAGAGGAACGAACGGGCCTCGCTCTTTCCGAGTTGATGCTCTCATGAAGAGCCGCTCGTCCCTCGCGCTGCCCGGACTGTCACGAAGCCCGATCACTCGCACCGTTCGACGCTGGTTGGCGAGTCCTCTCCGGCCCGTACTCCAGCGCGCTAGCCGCGGTCCTGCCCAGCCTCACCCGAACGATTTGGGCCCAGCCGGCAACGCCTCAGAGGAACGAACGGCCTTCGCTCTTTCCGAGTTGATGCTCTCATGAAGAGCCCGCTCGTCCCTCGCGCTGCCCGGACTGTCACGAAGCCCGATACCTCGCACCGTTCGACGCTGTTGGCGGTCCTCTCCGGCCCGTACTCCAGCGCGCAGCGTCTGCGCGGCAGAGCAGGGCGCGCTGTGCTGTGCTCCCAGCTCGCGTCTCCTCCTGGCGTCGACCCTCTTCACCGAGCTGAAGGCTCTAAGCGCCCGGCTCCCGACTTCGCGCAGCTCTTCGACCGCTCCAGACAGACACTCTCCAGACCCGACTTGACTCGTCGAACTAGCGCTCTGCGCGGCCTTTTATAGGCTGGTGAGACGAGATCTGATCTCGCCCTCTTACCCTCTGACCTCTGCTCGGAAAGCGGACGTGGTAGAAATCGTCGACCCTCTGGATCCGATTCTCGAGAGCGAAGCTTCCACACAGAGCGGACGTGTAGAAATCACCAAACTTGCGCTCACAAGGAAACCTCCCGCGTTGGTTTGCAGCGACGCTTTCGCTGGGACTCGCACGGCTGGTGCAAAGATGGCGTCGTTTCGGAGACGAAGGTGAGGCGATGTTTGTGGCGTGGAGATGTTGACGGTTGCTGGCGAGTGGTGAAGATGGCGTGGTTGCTGAGAGCAGGTGTGGTTGTGGTTGGTGTTGTGGTTAAGGGGAGCGATGTTGGTTGTTGTAATGGTGGTGGAGATGTGGTTGGTTCAAAATAACGATAGAAAAAGAAAAACCTACCTCAAAGGATCACAGCCCCGTGACACGAATATCCCATTAAACAACGGTGGGGAAATCTAACTGAACACAGACTTATCGATCGAACTGAACTACGGAACCTTTGTGGTGTTCTGCGAATTTCCACAGCCGTAACAATATCACGATCGGAGTAAACAGAGGCAAATTAACAAAATAACTCGGCAAGCCAAAATCGAGGATGAGAAGGACATAGCTAAGATTATTAAACATAATAGCAAGGCTTTCTTTAAGTATATCAGGGAAAGAACAGGTAAGGACCAGTGTGGACCCATTGAGGAATAGCATCGGAGAGTGGTTCGTGATGAAAGTGAGATGGCAGGCTTATTAAACAGGTATTTTACTTCAACTTTTACACAAGAACAGACAGGAGAAATGCCAGTAGCTGAGAGTATTTATCGAGGATGTGAGGAAGGGCTTTTACAGAAGATCCAGGTTGGAGTGGAGGAAGTAAGGAATAGTTCGGTAATCTAAGAGTATATAAGGCTCCGGGTCCAGATAATATGCACCTGAGAGTATTGACGGAGATGGCTGAGAAGGTAAGCGAGATGTTAACGGATATTTTCAATAGTTCCCTGGAGTCAGAACAGGTTCCGGAGTCTTGGAGAGTATCAAATGCAACACCACGATTTAAGAAAGGATCCAGAGAAGAATGGGAAGCTCTAGACCTGTTAGTTTGACTTCAGTTGTGGGGAAGGTGTTGGAGACATTAATTAAGGGCCAGATGAGGAACCATTTAAACAAATACAAACTAATTATAGGTAGTCAGCATGGGTTTACCAAAGGTAGTTCCTGTTTAACAAATCTTTTAGAGTTCTCCGAAGCAGTGTCTGATTGAGTGGATGATGGAAAGGCAGTGGACATAGTATATCTCGACTTTAAGAAGGCATTTGATAAGGTACCACGTCGGAGGTTGTTAGCCAAACTGAGGCTTGGAGTGGCCAAAGCTAATTGGATTGCAAAGTGGCTTAGTGGTAGGAAGCAAAGAGTGGCTGTGAGTGGGAGGATGTCTTGCTGGGAGGATGTAAAGAGGGGGTACCTCAGGGATCAGTACTCGGACTATTACCATTCATTATTTACATCAACCATTTGGATAATGGGGTAAAGAGTAAGCTTTCCAAATTTGCAGATGACACAAAGCTTGGAGGTAAGGTGGATAGCAGAGGGGGTGGTGATCAGATACAGGAAAAGTAATGATACTTGCGAAGATTGAGCAAAACATTGGCAGATGAATTTAACCTGAGCAAGTGTAAGGTGTTGGGGATGGGAAGAACAATAAAAATAGAGATTACAGGACGCAAGGAGTAATTTTGGAGCGTGTCACACAGGAGAAGGATCTGGGATGGTAATAGATATGGGGTAAGCAGGCAGCACACTATCCAGGCAACGAGTGATAAAGCAAGTAGGGTTTTCGTTGTATTCGGAGGGGGATCATTTATAAATCAAAAGAGGTGGTGCTAACATTGTACAGGAATTTAGTGAGGGCCAAATCTCGAATATTGTGTGCAGTTTTGGTCACCACAGTTCCGGAAGGACATATATGCCATGGAGAGGGTTCAGCGCAGGGCGACGAGATTGATTCTGGGCCCAGCTCGTCTCAGCTATGAGGAGCGGCTGAAGGAGACAGGCTTTATACACTATAAAGGAGGCGGTTACGTGGAGATATGATGGAGATGTTTAAGATAATGAAGGAGTAGATAAAATAAGGGCAGATGAATTATTCAACAGAGTAGACAGTGAAAGGACCAGGGGCCATCGCCTGAGAGTAAAGAAGAGGAGAGTTAAGATGGTTGTAAGGCAGGGGTCTTTTACTCAGAGGAGTTAATGCATGATGCTCCCTGGAAAGGTAGTGGCAGCAGAAAAAGTAGATAAGTTTAAATTAGAATCAGATAGGTACCTGAAGTTATGGAGATAGGTGTATAGGGATGTTGATAAGACTTTAAGGAAGTTTGAGCATTGATAGGTGATAGTGTACGAGTGCTGTTGGTGGGGGTCTTGTCAAGGGGGGGTTGTGTGGTTGATGTGTGTTTTCACCAAGCCCATCCCCCTCCCTGGAGGGGAAGAAGAAAAAACAACCACAACTCACAAAAAATAAACCAAACAAACAAACCAAAATTTTATATTTCATTAATTAAAAACATTTCTATGCATTTTCGTCCTTGGATCTTGTGTGGATAAATTGTAAGGTGTTCATGCAGGCGTGATGGGCTGAATGGCTTCCACCTGTGTCCCATTCCTTGTATTTCCTTGGATTATCACTCCGGTTCTATTAAACACAAGGTAATTCGATAAGGAGGCCATTCGGACCATCATGTCTGCGCTATATCAACACCAGACCAATTCATCTGAAAAAGAAAATGCAAAAAACTTTTTTTATCGTTTGTTTCTTTCCGGGAAGGGAGGGGGGGATGAGTGGGCGAAGGCGCTTCTTGCACACATCACCCATCAAGCTACCGAAATGTTCCGTCAACTTCCCTCGACCCCTGAATCTCCAAAACTTCCAGGTACCGATCCAATTTGAATTCAAACTTATCGACTGTTTCCATGACCCAACCTTTCCTCTGCCTTACTAGCGTCCAAACTCTCCTAAACTTGGGGAAGATCGTTGAAGTTGCTGCATCCTTACACATACCTTGGACGCCCGCATTGTCATCGCCGTTAGCTGTTGGTAACCAAGTATTTGTGACATTCGTGCTGGTCCATGGCAAGATGACTTCGAGCCTCGGAAAAGCGGTGTTTTCTGGTTTGTTTGAATGTCTTGCAACGGTGACCACAGACAGGTGCACATTTCACCTTGAACTTTATGACGTTTAAGTCACATCAAGGAGTTGGTTGGCGAGTCCTCTCCGGCCCGTACTCCAGCGCGCTAGCCGCGGTCCTGCCCAGGCCTCACCCGACGATTTGGGCCCAGCCGGCAACGCCTCAGAGGAACGAACGGGCCTTCGCTCTTTCCGAGTTGATGCTCTCATGAAGAGCCCGCTCGTCCTCGCGCTGCCCGGACTGTCACGAAGCCCGATCACCTCGCACCGTTCGACGCTGGTTGGCGAGTCCTCTCCGGCCCGTACTCCAGCGCGCTAGCCGCGGTCCTGCCCAGGCCTCACCCGACGATTTGGGCCCACGGCAACGCCTCAGGGAACGAACGGGCCTTCGCTCTTTCCGAGTTGATGCTCTCATGAAGAGCCCGCTCGTCCCTCGCGCTGCCCGGACTGTCACGAAGCCCGATCACCTCGCACCGTTCGACGCTGGTGGCGAGTCCTCTCCGGCCCGTACTCCAGCGCGCTAGCCGCGGTCCTGCCCAGGCCTCACCCGACGATTTGGCCCAGCCGGCAACGCCTCAGAGGAACGAACGGGCCTTCGCTCTTTCCGAGTTGATGCTCTCATGAAGAGCCCGCTCGTCCCTCGCGCTGCCCGGACTGTCACGAAGCCCGATCACCTCGCACCGTTCGACGCTGGTTGGCGAGTCCTCTCCGGCCCGTACTCCAGCGCGCTAGCCGCGGTCCTGCCCAGGCCTCACCCGACGATTTGGGCCCAGCCGGCAACGCCTCAGAGGAACGAACGGGCCTTCGCTCTTTCCGAGTTGATGCTCTCATGAAGAGCCCGCTCGTCCCTCGCGCTGCCCGACTGTCACGAAGCCCGATCACCTCGCACCGTTCGACGCTGGTTGGCGAGTCCTCTCCGGCCCGTACTCCAGCGCGCAGGTCTGCGCGCAGAGCAGGCGGCGCTGTGCTGTGCTCCCAGCTCGCGTCTCCTCCTGGCGTCGACCCTCTTCACCGAGCTGAAGGCTCTAAGCGCCCGGCTCCCGACTTCGCGCAGCTCTTCGACCGCTCCAGACAGACACTCTCCAGACCCGACTTGACTCGTCGAACTAGCGCTCTGCGCGGCTTTTATAGGGCTGTGAGACGAGATCTGATCTCCGCCCTCTTACCTCTCTGCTCGGAAAGCGGACGTGGTAGAAATCGTCGACCCTCTGGATCCGATTCTCCGAGAGCGAAGCTTCCACACAGAGCGGACGTGGTAGAAATCACCAAACTTGCGCTCACAAGGAAACCTCCCGCGTTGGTTTGCAGCGAGCTGTTCGCTGGGGACTCGCCACGGGTGGTGCAAAGATGGCGTCGTTTCGGAGACGAAGGTGAGGCGATGTTTGTGGCGTGGAGATGTTGACGGTTGCTGGCGGAATGGTGAAGATGGCGTGGTTGCTGAGAGGCAGGTGTGGTTGTGGTTGGTGTTGTGGTTAAGGGGAGCGATGTTGGTTGTTGTAATGGTGGTGGAGATGTGGTTGGTTCAAAATAACGATAGAAAAAGAAAAACCTACCTCAAAGGATCACAGCCCGTGACACGAATAATTCCCATTAAACAACGTGGGAAATCTAACTGAACACAGACTTATCGATCGAACTGAACTACGGAACCTTTGTGGTGTTCTGCGAATTTCCACAGCCGTAACAATATCACGATCGGAGTAAACAGAGGCAAATTAACAAAATAACTCGGCAAGCCAAAATCGAGGATGAGAAGGACATAGCTAAGATTATTAAACATAATAGCAAGGCTTTCTTTAAGTATATCAGGGGAAAGAACAGGTAAGGACCAGTGTGGACCCATTGAGGAATAGCATCGGGAGAGTGGTTCGTGATGAAAGTGAGATGGCAGGCTTATTAAACAGGTATTTTACTTCAACTTTTACACAAGAACAGACAGGAGAAATGCCAGTAGCTGAGAGTATTTATCGAGGATGTGAGGAAGGGCTTTTACAGAAGATCCAGGTTGGAGTGGAGGAAGTAAAGGAATATTCGGTAATCTAAGAGTATATAAGGCTCCGGGTCCAGATAATATGCACCTGAGAGTATTGACGGAGATGGCTGAGAAGGTAAGCGAGATGTTAACGGATATTTTCAATAGTTCCCTGGAGTCAGAACAGGTTCCGGAGTCTTGGAGAGTATCAAATGCAACACCACGATTTAAGAAGGATCCAGAGAAGAATGGGAAGCTCTAGACCTGTTAGTTTGACTTCAGTTGTGGGGAAGGTGTTGGAGACATTAATTAAGGGCCAGATGAGGAACCATTTAAACAAATACAAACTAATTATAGGTAGTCAGCATGGGTTTACCAAAGGTAGTTCCTGTTTAACAAATCTTTTAGAGTTCTCCGAAGCAGTGTCTGATTGAGTGGATGATGGAAAGGCAGTGGACATAGTATATCTCGACTTTAAGAAGGCATTTGATAAGGTACCACGTCGGAGGTTGTTAGCCAAACTGAGGGCTTGTGGCAGTCTCAATTGGATTGCAAAGTGGCTTAGTGGTAGGAAGCAAGAGGTGGCTGTGGTGGAGGATGTCTTGCTGGGAGGATGTAAAGAGCGGGTACCTCAGGGATCAGTACTCGGACTATTACCATTCATTATTTACATCAACCATTTGGATAATGGGGTAAAGAGTAAGCTTTCCAAATTTGCAGATGACACAAAGCTTGGAGGTAAGGTGGATAGCAGAGGGGGTGGTGATCAGATACAGGAAAGTAATGATACTTGCGAAGATTGAGCAAAACATGGCGATGAATTTAACCTGAGCAAGTGTAGGTGTTGGGGATGGAAAGAACAATAAAAATAGAGATTACAGGACGCAAGGAGTAATTTTGGAGCGTGTCACACAGGAGAAGGATCTGGGATGGTAATAGATATGGGAGGTAAGCAGGCAGCACACTATCCAGGCAACGAGTGATAAAGCAAGTAGGGTTTTCGGTTGTATTCGGAGGGGGATCATTTATAAATCAAAAGAGGTGGTGCTAACATTGTACAGGAATTTAGTGAGGGCCAAATCTCGAATATTGTGTGCAGTTTTGGTCACCACAGTTCCGGAAGGACATATATGCCATGGAGAGGGTTCAGCGCAGGGCGACGAGATTGTTCTGGGCCCAGCTCGTCTCAGCTATGAGGAGCGGTCGAAGGAGACAGGGCTTTATACACTATAAAGGAGGCGTTACGTGGAGATATGATGGAGATGTTTAAGATAATGAAGGAGTAGATAAATAAGGGCAGATGAATTATTCAACAGAGTAGACAGTGAAAGGACCAGGGGCCATCGCCTGAGAGTAAAGAAGAGGAGAGTTAAGATGGTTGTAAGGCAGGGTCTTTTACTCAGAGGAGTTAATGCATGGAATGGTCTCCCTGGAAAGGTAGTGGCAGCAGAAAAAGTAGATAAGTTTAAATTAGAATCAGATAGGTACCTGGAAGTTATGGAGATAGGTGTATAGGGATGTTGATAAGACTTTAAGGAAGTTTGAGCATTGATAGGTGATAGTGTACGAGTGCTGTTGGTGGGGGTCTTGTCAAGGGGGGGTTGTGTGGTTGATGTGTGTTTTTCACCAAGCCCATCCCCCTCCCTGGAGGGAAGAAGAAAAAACAAACACAACTACAAAAAAAATAAACCAAACAAACAAACCAAAATTTTATATTTCATTAATTAAAAACATTCTATGCATTTTCGTCCTTGGATCTTGTGTGGATAAATTTGTAAGGTGTTCATGCAGGCGTGATGGGCTGAATGGCTTCCACCTGTGTCCATTCCTTGTATTTCCTTGGATTATCACTCCGGTTCATTTAAACACAAGGTAATTCGATACAGGAGAGGCCATTCGGACCATCATGTCTGCGCTATATCAACACCAGACCAATTCATCTGAAAAAGAAAATGCAAAAAACTTTTTTTATCGTTTGTTTCTTTCCGGGAAGGGAGGGGGGGGGATGAGTGGGCGAAGGCGCTTCTTGCACACAATCACCCATCAAGCTACCGAAATGTTCCGTCAACTTCCCTCGACCCCTGAATCTCCAAAACTTCCAGGTACCGATCCAATTTAATTCAAACTTATCGACTGTTTCCATGACCACAACCTTTCCTCTGCCTTACTAGCGTCCAAACTCTCCTAAACTTGGGGAAGATCGTTGAAGTTGCTGCATCCTTACACATACCTTGGACGCCCGCATTGTTCATCGCCGTTAGCTGTTGGTAACCAAGTATTGTGACATTCGTGCTGGTCCATGGCAAGATGACTTCGAGCCTCGGAAAAGCGGTGTTTTTCTGGTTTGTTTGAATGTCTTGCAACGGTGACCACAGACAGGTGCACATTTCACCTTGAACTTTATGACGTTTAAGTCACATCAAGGAGTTGGTTGGCGAGTCCTCTCCGGCCCGTACTCCAGCGCGCTAGCCGCGGTCCTGCCCAGGCCTCACCCGACGATTTGGGCCCAGCGGCAACGCCTCAGAGGAACGAACGGGCCTTCGCTCTTTCCGAGTTGATGCTCTCATGAAGAGCCGCTCGTCCCTCGCGCTCCGGACTGTCACGAAGCCCGATCACCTCGCACCGTTCGACGCTGGTTGGCGAGTCCTCTCCGGCCCGTACTCCAGCGCGCTAGCCGCGGTCCTGCCCAGGCCTCACCCGACGATTTGGGCCCAGCCGGCAACGCCTCAGAGGAACGAACGGGCCTTCGCTCTTTCCGAGTTGATGCTCTCATGAAGAGCCCGCTCGTCCCTCGCGCTGCCCGGACTGTCACGAAGCCCGATCACCTCGCACCGTTCGACGCTGGTTGGCGAGTCCTCTCCGGCCCGTACTCCAGCGCGCTAGCCGCGTCCTGCCCAGGCCTCACCCGACGATTTGGGCCCAGCCGGCAACGCCTCAGAGGAACGAACGGGCCTTCGCTCTTTCCGAGTTGATGCTCTCATGAAGAGCCCGCTCGTCCCTCGCGCTGCCCGGACTGTCACGAAGCCCGATCACCTCGCACCGTTCGACGCTGGTTGGCGAGTCCTCTCCGGCCCGTACTCCAGCGCGCTAGCCGCGGTCCTGCCCAGGCCTCACCCGACGATTTGGGCCCAGCCGGCAACGCCTCAGAGGAACGAACGGGCCTTCGCTCTTTCCGAGTTGATCTCATGAAGAGCCCGCTCGTCCTCGCGCTGCCCGGACTGTCACGAAGCCCGATCACCTCGCACCGTTCGACGCTGGTTGGCGAGTCTCTCCGGCCCGTACTCCAGCGCCTAGCCGCGGTCCTGCCCAGGCCTCACCCGACGATTTGGGCCCAGCGGCAACGCCTCAGAGGAACGAACGGGCCTTCGCTCTTTCCGAGTTGATGCTCTCATGAGAGCCCGCTCGTCCCTCGCGCTGCCCGGACTGTCACGAAGCCCGATCACCTCGCACCGTTCGACGCTGGTTGGCGAGTCCTCTCCGGCCCGTACTCCAGCGCGCTAGCCGCGGTCCTGCCCAGGCCTCACCCGACGATTTGGGCCCAGCCGGCAACGCTCAGAGGAACGAACGGGCCTTCGCTCTTTCCGAGTTGATGCTCTCATGAAGAGCCCGCTCGTCCCTCGCGCTGCCCGGACTGTCACGAAGCCCGATCACCTCGCACCGTTCGACGCTGGTTGGCGAGTCCTCTCCGGCCCGTACTCCAGCGCGCAGGTCTGCGCGGCAGAGCAGGCGGCGCTGTGCTGTGCTCCCAGCTCGCGTCTCCTCCTGGCGTCCGACCCTCTTCACCGAGCTGAAGGCTCTAAGCGCCCGGCTCCCGACTTCGCGCAGCTCTTCGACCGCTCCAGACAGACACTCTCCAGACCCGACTTGACTCGTCGAACTAGCGCTCTGCGCGGCCTTTTATAGGGCTGGTGAGACGAGAATCTGATCTCCGCCCTCTTACCTCTGACCTCTGCTCGGAAAGCGACGTGGTAGAAATCGTCGACCCTCTGGATCCGATTCTCCGAGAGCGAAGCTTCCACACAGAGCGGACGTGGTAGAAATCACCAAACTTGCGCTCACAAGGAAACCTCCCGCGTTGGTTTGCAGCGAGCTGTTCGCTGGGGACTCGCCACGGCTGGTGCAAAGATGGCGTCGTTTCGGAGACGAAGGTGAGGCGATGTTTGTGGCGTGGAGATGTTGACGGTTGCTGGCGGAGTGGTGAAGATGGCGTGGTTGCTGAGAGGCAGGTGTGTTGTGGTTGTGTTGTGGTTAAGGGGAGCGATGTTGGTTGTTGTAATGGTTGTGGAGATGTGGTTGGTTCAAAATAACGATAGAAAAAGAAAAACCTACCTCAAAGGATCACAGCCCCGTGACACGAATAATTCCCATTAAAAAACGGTGGGAAATCTAACTGAACACAGACTTATCGATCGAACTGAACTACGGAACCTTTGTGGTTCTGCGAATTTCCACAGCCGTAACAATACACGATCGGAGTAAACAGAGGCAAATTAACAAAATAACTCGGCAAGCCAAATCGAGGATGAGAAGGACATAGCTAAGATTATTAACATAATAGCAAGGCTTTCTTTAGATATATCAGGGAAAGAACAGGTAAGGACCAGTGTGGACCCATTGAGGAATAGCATCGGGAGAGTGGTTCGTGATGAAAGTGAGATGGCAGGCTTATTAAACAGGTATTTTACTTCAACTTTACACAAGAACAGACAGGAGAAATGCCAGTAGCTGAGAGTATTTATCGAGGATGTGAGGAAGGGCTTTTACAGAAGATCCAGGTTGGAGTGGAGGAAGTAAAGGAATAGTTCGGTAATCTAAGAGATATATAGGCTCCGGGTCCAGATAATATGCACCTGAGAGTATTGACGGAGATGCTGAGAAGGTAAGCGAGATGTTAACGGATATTTTCAATAGTTCCCTGGAGTCAGAACAGGTTCCGGAGTCTTGGAGAGTATCAAATGCAACACCACGATTTAAGAAAGGATCCAGAGAAGAATGGGAAGCTCTAGACCTGTTAGTTTGACTTCAGTTGTGGGGAAGGTGTTGGAGACATTAATTAAGGGCCAGATGAGGAACCATTTAAACAAATACAAACTAATTATAGGTAGTCAGCATGGGTTTACCAAAGGTAGTTCCTGTTTAACAAATCTTTTAGAGTTCTCCGAAGCAGTGTCTGATTGAGTGGATGATGGAAAGGCAGTGGACATAGTATATCTCGACTTTAAGAAGGCATTTGATAAGGACCACGTCGGAGGTTGTTAGCCAAACTGAGGGCTTGTGGAGTGGCCAAAGCTAATTGGATTGCAAAGTGGCTTAGTGGTAGGAAGCAAAGAGTGGCTGTGAGTGGAGGATGTCTTGCTGGGAGGATGTAAAGAGCGGGTACCTCAGGGATCAGTACTCGGACTATTACCATTCATTATTTAACATCAACCATTTGGATAATGGGGTAAAGAGTAAGCTTTCCAAATTTGCAGATACACAAAGCTTGGAGGTAAGGTGGATAGCAGAGGGGGTGGTGATCAGATACAGGAAAGTAATGATACTTGCGAAGATTGAGCAAAACATTGGCAGATGAATTTAACCTGAGCAAGATGTAAGGTGTTGGGGATGGGAAAGAACAATAAAAATAGAGATTACAGGACGCAAGGAGTAATTTTGGAGCGTGTCACACAGAGAAGGATCTGGATGGTAATAGATATGGGAGGTAAGCAGGCAGCACACTATCCAGGCAACGAGTGATAAAGCAAGTAGGGTTTCGGTTGTATTCGGAGGGGATCATTTATAAATCAAAAGAGGTGGTGCTAACATTGTACAGGAATTTAGTGAGGGCCAAATCTCGAATATTGTGTGCAGTTTTGGTCACCACAGTTCCGGAAGGACATATATGCCATGGAGAGGTTCAGCGCAGGGCGACGAGATTGATTCTGGCCCAGCTCGTCTCAGCTATGAGGAGCGGCTGAAGGAGACAGGGCTTTATACACTATTAAGGAGGCGGTTACGTGGAGATATGATGGAGATGTTAAGATAATGAAGGAGTAGATAAAATAAGGGCAGATGAATTATTCAACAGAGTAGACAGTGAAAGGACCAGGGGCCATCGCCTGAGAGTAAAGAAGAGGAGTTTGGTTGTAAGGCAGGGGTCTTTTACTCAGAGGAGTTAATGCATGAATGGTCTCCCTGGAAAGGTAGTGGCAGCAGAAAAAGTAGATAATTAAATTAGAATCAGATAGGTACCTGGAAGTTATGGAGATAGGCCTCGATATCTCTCTTCTGG
>CM068954.1:46323723-46338888 GCA_035128595.1 Eptatretus atami | reverse complement strand
AAAATTCAAAACGGAAATGGGGTGGACAGTATAACAAGGAAACAAGAAAATCCAACACAGGTGGAGGCCATTCAGCCCATCATGTCTGCGTGAACACCACACCAACCAATCCACACATGATCCAAGGAAGAATACACAAAAAAGTTTTTAATTAATGAAATAAAAAAAATTGTTTGTTTGCTTTTTGGGTATTTTTTTTCCTTTTCTTCCCCTCAGGGGAGGGAGCATGGGCTTGGTGAAAAGCAAACATCATCAACCACACAACCCCCCTTGACAAGACCCCCATCAACAGCACTCGTACACGTGCACACATCAAGGAAGGTATTTTCCCTCTTGAAAATCAGAGCTTGAGTGAAGAAACGTCTTGGTCGAAGCCCGAGAACGTGTCCGAGTTAGGAATGTTCTGTCAAAGCAGATCTTCGACTTGCCGTGTCGGTCCGTGTAACACGGCGAAAGGTCCAGAGAATTGAAAAAGTGCTTCTCGCAGTTTGCCAGCATGTACTTGTACCTGAAGCGGTTGTGCACATTGTGTATGGAATTATCATTCATGTGAATTACAGAGCTCAAAGTGACGGAAGAAACACCAGCAAGACGTTCTTTTTGCTCTTTTCGTTCATGGACGCGGTGAACAGGCCGAAAGGGCTCAGGGTTGATATTGGTGGGAAAACGAGTGAAGGAGGGCGGACGGAGCTTTCCCTCGCGGATCGGATCACACGGCTCGGCTTTCAGCCAATGGAGAGCGGAGATTGAAGTTTCGACCAATGGTGGAAGCGGTAGGTGGGGCTTAATTCTTCAGCGAATGAGAAAGGTTTTGAGTCAGCCAATGGCAAACGGTCGAAGCGTCTCGCGACGCAAATAGAATGAACGGCCCGTAACACGTCACTTCATTTTGTGCCGTTTAGTTTTCGGTTTGTTGGTGTTTTTCACCGTGGCCCGAACCAAGCAGACAGCCCGTAAATCGACCGGTGGAAAAAGGCGCGGAAAACAGTTGGCGACCAAGGCGGCGCGGAAAAGCGCTCCAGCCGCAGGTGGTGTGAAGAAACCGCGTCGTTACGCCCGGGACTGTGGCGCTGCGTGAGATCCGTCGCTACCAAAAGTCCACCGAGCTGCTATCCGCAAGCTGCCGTCTCAGCGCCTCGTCCGTGAAATCGCACAGGATTTCAAGACCGACTTGCGATTCCAGAGCTCCCGGGTGATGGCGCTGCAGGAGGCGAGCGAGCCGACCTCGTGGGTCTGTTTGAGGACACGAATTTGTGTCATTCTGCGCCACACACAAATTTGTGCGCCATTCACACCAAGCGTGTCACCATCACGCCCAAGGACATCCAGCTGGCTCGACGTATCCGCGGCGAGAGAGCTTGAACCGCTCGTCTCAAGGCTGTGGGCACAGACTCCACCACAACCAACGGCTCTTTTCAGAGCCTTTCAAAAGTTTCTTTAATGGAGTTCGACTTTAACTTCCCGTGTCCTTGGTGAGGAGTCACGTCACGTCATATGTGAGGTGGGTCATGTGAAAGTACATTTCAGGTAATAATGTAGATAATAGTGAAAGATGGAACCGTGATGAACATTAACATGTATTACTTCATGTGGTTTACAATCCCTCGGTTATCGATACAATCTTTTCAAAACCGCTACCCACCACTACCTTTTACATGTGAAGCCAAACATGAATTATTTGACCCATTCACTTCGTGGAAACCAAAATAACAAGGAAAAGATCCAGAGCACAACACTTGAAAAATCCACCCCCCTCCTCTCCAAAGTTGCCAGGATATTCAAATCATACATATTAATATTAAAATTGATAATCCTAATCAAAGTTCAGGTCGACAGGATGAAAAACGATTTTGTTAGATCGACTTCAAGTTGACCTTTTGATCTGAAAAATAGTTGTTTTCCCAATGCAGTGATGCAATGTGTAAATTTCAAGTCAATCGGATGAAAAATTATTTGAGAAATTGGACCTCAAGATAACCTTTGACTTTCCATCAAAATCATGAGCTTCTCAGTTAAGAGTCAGACTACCTCCACAACCTGGTAAAGTTTATTGACGATCGGTTTGTAATTGAGGACCTGCAGGTGACAAACAAACAAACGAGCCGACAGAAGAACCAAAATGAACTATAAACCAATATCTGAAAAATCCTCGATTTTGGAAGTAACAAACCCCGCTGTTCACACCATTTATTCCACATGGTACCAAAGAATGCACGATACAAAGTTCAAGACGCCTGAAGCTCCTTCATGAACGAGTTGGTGGCTCTGAAAAAAGCCGTTTTGTTGTAGCTGATGACGAACACCACCCCCAGGATGTTTAACCACCGAAACCGTAGAGTGTACGACCCTGACGCTTCAGAGCGTACACCACGTCCATGGCAGTGACGGTCTTCCGCTTGGCATGCTCCGTGTAGGTAACGGCGTCACGGATAACATTTCCCAGAACACCTTGAGAACTCCACGGGTTTCCTCGTAGATGAGACCCAGATACGTTTCACCCCACCACGACGGGCAAGACGACGGATAGCCGGCTTGTGATTCCCTGGATATATCACGGAGAACCTTGCGATGACGTTTCGCGCCTCCTTTTCCGAGACCCTTTCCTCCTTTACCCCGTCCAGACATGGCGAGAACGTTTCAATTCAAAGCGGAATGAATCAAACAACGAACCTCATGGCGGGGCGAGGCGTCGCGATATTTGCACAATGCGGGTATTATAGAAGGACTTGGACAATGCAACTCTCGTCAAACACCTGCCACCTGTCCTTTAACCAAAGTAAATACAAGGTGGTACAGGGAGAAATATAGTTCAATGATAAAAACTCAAAGACAAAAAGAAACAACCACAAAAATAAATATCAGCAGATATACTCTGACAAATGGGAGAATGACTAAAGAGCAGGAAGATTTATAAAGATCTTGACAGAATCGGAATCGACAATAAATGCTATTTGGAATGGATAACTAAGAAGAGGTTAAATTAGTTGGGATGGAGAATGAGAAATCATAAATGCCCAAGACCAAGGACACAACCAATGACTTTAAAGAAAATGGTGGGATTGAGCCAATCGGACAAGTGCAGGTTTTCTGGGGTAGAAACACAAAGTACCAGTCACCTCCTTTCGGGATGTTAAAAACTCATGTCGGAACAGTTGTACACAGGAAGACACGACAGCGTCTGTGGAGTAATCCACAAGTACATCTGTAAACATTTCAACATTCCGGTTCCACAACAATCATGGAAACACAAACCAAATCCGATCCTTCATAATGAACATGTCGTGATCACGGATGACAAGACGATCCCATCAAGTGTGGACATTGCAAACAACGCACTGCGTCCGGACATGGTGCTCAAACACAAAAAGGAAAAGTCATCATTGTTGATGGACGTTTCAGTTCCCATTGATTTTGGACTGAATTCAACAGAAATGAAAATCACCAAATACCAGGATCTGAAAAATGAGGTCAAAAGAACTTAGAAATGTAGAAAAGCTGAAATTATACCAGTGATCGTATGAGCAACAGGAATGATAAAGAAAACCCTGACTGAATATTTAAATATCATTCCGGGAACATCACCACAAACGAGCTACAAACGGAGGCTCTCAGAGGTGGAGTGAAGATCTTGATGGAGCCCTTGGAACGAGGCGATGAGAACGAAGTTTCACAATTTGGTTCATGAATTGTGATCCTTCCCCGAAAAAAGAGGTGAAGATTTTGAGTTGTTCCCACCTTCTGAAACCCACGAATGGAGATAACAAACACCGAGACATACACACACACACACACATATACATACACACACATGTACACACATATACATACACACACATATACACACACACACATATACACACATGTACACACATACACACACACATGTACACACACATACACACATACATACACACACATATACACAAACACAAACACACATACATACACACACAAATACATACACACACATATACACACGTACAAACACACATACATACACACATATACACACATACATACACACACATATACACATACATACACACATAAACACACATACAGACACACATATACACACATGTACACACACACATATACACATACAAACACACATACAAACACACATATACACACACACAAACACCCATACATACACACACATATACACACACATATACATATACACAAACACACATACATACACACTTTTACACACATGTACACACATACACATACAAACTCACATACATACACAAACACAACACATATACACATACACACACATATACACATACACACACATATACACATACACATGTACACACACATACATACACACACATATACACACATACACACACACATACACACACACATATACACACACCACACACACACATACACACACACATTCAGCAAGGACGTTCTTTTTGCTCTTTTCGTTCATGGACGCGGTGAACAGGCCGAAAGGGGCTCAGGGTTGATATTGGTGGGAGAAACGAACGAAGGAGGCGGACGGAGCTTTCCCTCGCGGATCGGATCACATCGGGCTCGGCTTTCAGCCAATGGAGAGCGGAAATTGAAGTTTCGACAATGGTGGAAGCGGTAGGTGGGGCTTAATTCTTCAGCGAATGAGAAAGGTTTTGAGTCACCCAATGGCAAACGGTCGAAGCGTCTCGCGACGCAATATAAAACCGACCCGCCGTAACACCTCACTTCATTTTCTGCCGTTTAGTTTCCAGCTTGTTGGTTTTTTCCACCATGGCCCGAAACCAGACAGACCGCCCGTAAATCGACCGGTGGAAAGGCGCCGCGAAAACAGTTGGCGACCAAAGGCGGCGCGGAAAAGCGCTCCACCACAGGTGGTGTGAAGAAACCGCATCGTTACCGGCCGGAACTGTGCGCTGCGTGAGATCCGTCGCTACCAAAAGTCCACCGAGCTGCTCATTCGCAAGCTGCCGTTTCAGCGCCTTGTCCGTGAAATCGCACAGGATTTCAAGACCGACTTGCGATTCCAGAGTAGCGGTGATGGCGCTGCAGGAGGCGAGCGAGGCCTACCTCGTGGGTCTGTTTGAGGACACGAATTTGTGCGCCATTCACGCGAAGCGTGTCACATCATATGCCCAAGGACATCCAGCTGGCTCGACGTATCCGCGGAGAGCGAGCTTGAACCGCCTGTCTCAAGGCTTTGGCACAGACTCTACAACAACCAACGGCTTTTTCAGAGCCACCACACCTTTCTTGAAAGTGTAATCGACCTTTCACACAACTCACAACCTGTGAATACCTTGTGTACATGGATCGGATGGAAATATGATTTGTGAAGAACTTTGTTTCTTTTTTTACAAAGACGGGAATAAATGGAGACACGGAGAAGGAGTTTTGATGGACAAGACACGGACTGGCGGTGTCTCCATGGGACGAGGGTTTAGGATGGTTTTAATAAATATCGTCAGGCTTCATTATTGAATACTGTGGGGTTCATACATTGAGGGGATGTACATACTGTATGTGTAGAGTGCACGTTTCATAAATGTGTATTCGGAGTGAAGAGATCGAATGTAAAGGAAGGACGAAACATCGTGCACGGCCTGGATGTCAGACAGGACACCACCTTACACGATTGTCACGCTGCCCACCCAGTTGTTCAACTCTTCATCGTTGCAGATGATGAACTGGACCCTTTCCACGACCCTGACCACGGACCATGATGTTTCCACTTTGCACCTGAAGAGGAACCGAAAGATAAACCACAAATAAAACAAGTCACACCTCACTACACGTTTATTTAAATTACACGACGTCACATCATCGGATGAGATGAAGGTCAGGTCAGGTATGGAGCATGTGCCAGAACAGCGCGTCGCTGCGTCCACTTTCCGCCGGTACTCCAGGGGCCTCCGTCTGGCCATCCCCCAGGCAGATGCCAGGCCCATCCCCATCTCCTTGAGATGATGGTCAGCCTGCTGCAACCACGAGGCACGTGGTCGGCCCACTGGCCTCCTCCACTCATGAGACTCCCTCGCTGAGAGAATCTGGTGAGCAGGATCAGCGTCAGGAAAACAGAGCCACATGTCCATACAGCCGCAACTGACGCTCACGGACTATGCAGGTAACAAATCTCATCCGAGTCTCTCTCAGCAAACCGCTCGTTGGACACAAAATCCGACCAGCGATAGCCAAGGATTCTCCGAAGACCTGGTACCAAAGGAATTAAGTCTCCGTCTCAGATCCTGGTCAGAGTCCAAGTCTCGCATCCATAGAGCAAGACTGGAAGTACCAAGGACCTGAAGACTCGGACCTTCGTCCTCCGCCAGGTACCGGCAGCGCACACCCCATGATCCAGTGAATCCATGACTCCCCAGGCCCGACCCAGACGTCTATTGACCTCTGACTCACAGCCAGCAGAGACATGAATATCGCTGCCGAGGTAAGTGAATCTCTCCACGACCTCAACATCCTCACCACAAACAGACACAGACAGGACAGCAGCATCAAAGATGTCACCGAAAGCCTGGATCTTAGTTTTGACCCAAGAAACCCGTAATCCCAGCGGCTCCGACTCCTCATTCAGCACCTCGAGGCCCCAAAAGGATATCTAAAGTCTCCGCAAAGATGACTGCATCATCTGCAAAATCAGAGTCCGAGATCTTGACATTCCCAAACGATGCACCGCAGCTTGATCTCTCCGACATCCTCCCTAAAATCCAGTCCATACAAGTGCTGAAAAGTGTGGGGGCCAGTACACCCCTGACGAACTCCAGTAATAACTGGAAATAAGTCAGAGATGGTACCACCACACTTCACAGCACTCTCAGTACCAGAGTAGAGTTCAGACATCAGAATCGATCAGTTTTGGTGCACCCCACGAAGACCAAGAATCCTCCAGAGGGCATCCCGATTCACTGAATCGAACGCTTTACAGAGATCAACATAGGCTGCAAGCAGCCCTGCCGAAACTCTCGTCTGCGTTCGGTGAGGACACGAAGAGCAAGTATACGGTCAATCGTTGACCTCTTTGGTGTAAAGCCTGACTGCTCTGGACGCTGGTGCTCAAGCAGATGGTGGCGAACCCTATCAAGAATTATCCGAGCAAAGACCTTGCCCGGCACTGAGAGCAGCGTCACCCCTCGGTAGTTGTTGCAGTCTTGGCGATCACCCTTCCCTTTCCAGAGAGGAACAACAAGGCCCCTCTTCAATCAGTTGGGATGATGCCTGTGTTCCAGGCAGACACAAAACTGCATGCAACGACACGAGTGCAGCATTTCCACCAGCCTTGAGAAGTTCAGCATGGATGCCACAGATCCCTGGAGCTTTGCCCCGTTTCAACCGGTTCACCGCAGCCCGTGTTTCCACAAGCGAAGGTGGACCACAGTTGATTCGAGGGTCAGCAACAGGGATTGTAACACCCTTGACGTCCAACTCGACAGCTGGGGGATCAGCCTGGTACAACCGCTCAAAGTAAGCGGCCACAGCGGGCCTTCACTTCAGACTCCTCTGTCAAGAGCCTACCACTCTCTGCTCTAACTGCAGTGCTCCGAGGGATGGGCTTGGATGAACGCAATGCGCGAATTCCCTGTAAGCGGGACGAGAATCACCTGTCCACAGGTGATGCTCTACCCCCTCACAGATTCCTCGCACATAGGCCTCCTTGTCCACCCTCAGTGCACCTACAGTTTTACGCCTCAGCTCCCTGAACAGCTCAGCTCTGCCATTCAGCCTGGCCCTGCGACTCTGGTCAATGGTATCCAGTGTCCCTTGAGAGACAAATTCTTCTTTGCCCTGCGGTGAGTTCGACATCCACCGGCAACATCAAGGACGGTGGTCTTGAAGGCACTCCACAACTCTTCAGGACCCCCCAAAGCACCCAGACCCCCCAAGTGTCCACTCAGCCTGTTCGCAAACTCCTTAGCTACTCTCTTCATCCCTGAGCTTGCCAACATCCAGCCTAGGCTGGGATGGTACCATTCTCCAGGATTTAAGGTGCAGCTTTAGGGTTGCTAACAACAAGCCTGTGGTCAGTATTGGAGAACTGAGCACTCCGGTAGACCCTGCAGTTCTGGATCATCCTCCAACGACCGTCAATGAGGACATGGTCAATCTCCTTTGCCACACGCCAGCGTTGGAATACCAAGTCCAGCGATGAGCTTGTGGGCGCTGAAACCATGAACCAGCCACCCTAAGTCCATGACTTCTTGCAAAGTCAAGGAACTTAGTGCTATTCTGGTTCATAGTTCCTGACCCATGGGACCAACACACACTCATAACCATCCCTATCAGTTCCAGTCGATGCATTGAAATCCCCAAGACTAGAAGTGTATCTCGTTCTGGGGCACTGATCAACCACAGACTCGAGCGTGGCGTGATGAGATGAAGGATTTTATGAAATACTCTGAGATCAAGAGTAACTCTCGTTACACTCCAATGGTTGGTGTCGAACTAAACACCGCCGGCGACGTCCGGAGACTTCTTTTCACATTCAGAAACTGATGTTCAGCTCAATTCTGCTGTTTGTGCTCAATTCCGATGAATCATTTAATTTCAGCACTTGTTCGTACTTTATTTAATTTGTTAAATTTTAAAACAATGGAATTTAAATTTAAACGGCTCGGAACTGAGATTAACAGCACCGTCATTCTCTGGGCGGTGTTTAGTGTGACCAAATGGTTGACATCCTTGCACGACCAACACCAAGCTACGTTCCTTCTCTAGACCAACACCACAGACTTCCCTGCCGCTTTGTCCATGAGCCTGGATTTGTCACAGACTTGCTTGTTTTTGGGCTATAAAGACCGGAAGTCACGACCTGTGTCAAGGCCAAACGGGATGTTTCATTTCTTGTTGGGCCATTGTTGCTATAAATTGGGTCACATAGACCAAAGACCCTTTGGTTACGGACCCTCCAGGCCTTCGACTCAGCTCGTGTTGGCTTCATCCATTGTAAAGTAAACAATCACAAAGGATTCCAATTTGTATGTTTCTGACCTATGATCTGTATGAAGTTTTGATGGACTTTAAATATTGCTCATTACTAAACAATCCGAGTAATTCGTAATTTATTAATTACGTACTAGTAAAGAGCACACTTTGAATGTTACATATTTAACTATACAGTATTGGTGTTGGTCACATGAACACATGTTTTGTTAATTGTTTCATTAAAATATAAATGAATTTGCAGTTTTGTTTGTCTCTTGGATTTCAATTCACTGTAACCCGGTGTTCTTGAATATAAATCTCTTTCACAAACCACTTGATGAAATATATAAATCTTAATACAATTATCTGTGCACGGAGGATGCACCCGAGTTAGTTGCAGGTTGTGTGCCAGCATACCCCACTCGTGATTTTATGAACAATCGAATCAGCTCCTTTCAAGTGAACGTTGTGGGTGGCTCTGAAAAGAGCCTTTGTGGGTTTGGAGAGAATGAAACGAGGATGAACTCGAGACACTTCTTCACCTCGATCTCTCTTCATCCCTTCACTTCTTTTTGAGGGTCGCCTTCTTCTTCTTTAACCCTTCGTTGCAGGCTTGGACTTTGGTTTCGATGCCTTGGTCATGCCTTCTTCACACTTTTCTTCACCTTGACAGATGTCTTCCTGGACTGCTTGAAGAGGTGGCGGGAGATTTTTGGGCTTTCTTGGGGATACCTTCCGCACCGTCCTCTTCACAACTGGCTTTTTGGTTGTTTTCTTGGCCGCTTTAGCCTTGGTTGGGTCTTTGCAACTTTCCTGGAACTGGTGCTCTTCACTCTGGGCGCTCTTCCTCACTTGGCGCTCTCGTCCTTGTTCAGTTTGAACGAGCCGGCAGCGCCCGTCCCCTTGGTCTGCAAAGCTTTCCACTTGTAACAAGCCTCCTCACAGCCGTATTGATACGTACGGCCTTCCGATGGACATCGTAGCCATCTGCTGCCAGCGCCTTTTTCAAAGCATCAGCGACAGACCTTTTCGCTCCTTGCTCGATCCCACCACCTTGAGGATCTTTTCCGATAGGGTGCCGTCAGGCTTCTTTGCGTCTTCGAAGAGCCAGTTTTAGTCTTGTTCGTGAGGCGAAGGGAAGCTTCAGTCGAAGTGAAGCAGTCTCCGGCATTTCGCAGAAACAATATGACGGAAGACGAAGATCCAATATCAGGAATATGTCCAAGTAGTGTGTGGCTCGCCCGCCGCCCCTTGTTATAGTGACGTGGAGGAGCGGACGTGGTAGAAATCACCGTCGCGCTCGGAAAACCATGAGAGGTGTTTCCCGGGATCCGTTTGTGTTTCTTCCGTCACTTTGAGCTCTGTAATTCACATGAATGATAATTCCATACACAATGTACACAACCGTTTCAGGTACAAGTACATGTTGGCAAACGCGAGAAGTACTTTTTCAATTCTCTGGACCTTTGCCGTGTTACACGGACCGACACGGCAAATCGAAGATCTGCTTTGACAGAACATTGCTACTCGGACACGTTCTCGGGCTTCGACCAAGACGTTTCTTCACTCAAGCTGTGATTTTCACGAGGGAAAATACCTTCCTTGATGTGACTCAAACGTCATAACGTTCAAGGTGAAATGTCCACTGTCTGTGGTCACCTTTGCAAGACATTCAAACAAACAAGAAAACACCGCTTTTCCGAGGCTCGGTCGAGGTCATCTTGTCATGGACCAGCACGAATGTCAAATACTTGGTTACCAACAGCACGCGGCGATAAACAATGCTGAGAACATTTTCCTTACCAAACGTGACCGATCGTCGACCCCGTTTTCTCCCTGTTCTTGTGTCGTGCTTCGTGTGAGGTTCTGGTTGTGTCCCGATCTGTAAACGAAACTGTTGCGATTCCATTGACAATTGCTGGTCAGATTCATCGCCTGACGTTCAAGGTAGGTCAAGGATGCAGCAATTCAACGGTCTTCCAGTGTTAATGAACCGGAGTGATAATAACAAAACGTTGTCCTGGTCACTGTTGGTTTCATTTTTTGTTGTTTTGATCTTGTTTGATAAATTGTGTGGTGTGATGTGGCACAGGAAATGGGCTGAATGGCCTCCACCGGTATCTATTCATTTATGTGTGTCATGTGCATTCGTTGTGTTGGAGCTTAAGCGAAGGAAATGACATTTGCAAGAGACACAATCAATGCAAGAGAAAGTTCAGCGAGGTCAAGTCGGTTGGCCAGACAAAAGGTGTTTTACTTTTTTACCTCCGCCACTGAAGGTGAAGGAAGTTATGTTTCACCACTTTCTGTTGTTTGTTTATTAGTTCGTCGGTTTTGTTATCCTGTTTGTCTGTTTGTTTATTAGTTCGTCGGTTTTGTTATCCTGTTTGTCTGTTTGTTTATTTGTTGCCAACGGGTCACAATTTTCAATCGATCTTCACGAAACTTCACCACATGGTAAAGTTTGTCATAAAGAAGAAACCTGTTGTTTTTGAGGTCAAAAGGTCAACATAGGCCAAAGGTCAACATATTTGTCAAATTTCGAAAATGCTCAATTTTTTCATCTGATTGTCGAGAATTTGAGGAGGATTTTCATTTCAGCTTTCTGAATTCGACCAGCCAATTATTTTTTGAGGTCAAATTTGTTTTATGGATTTTGCAAGTGTCTTGCTGTGAATGACATTTTTATTGTTTGTCTGTTTGTTTGTTTGTTTGTTTGTATGCGCGATATCTCAAAAAAGTTGTGACAGATCCAAATGAAACTCGGTGGATATGTTGGGTGGTGCCGAGGAGAAATTGATTCGATTTTGGTGAAGAACTGAAGACGAATGTGGATACGAGAATTATTTCATTTTAAAAGTGATTCTTCACCATTGAGAGATAAGGGCCAAAAACGATGTGGAATGACGTTTCAAAAATGTCATGTGCCCGAAATGTTCTCGGTGGATGGAGGCATGCGCTCTACCGAGTGCCTAGTTTTTAAATGTATCACTTAAAATGTACAGAATAACTTAAACATCATTTGACATGATTCGGTATTTACTTGAGTGAAAACGGAGGGATGGAAAGGGGGAGGGCATTTACACGTCGTTAAAGCGTAAGAACGAAGGGCGCAGGCGAGAGGTTAAAGGTGAAAGGGCACGAAGAGCACGTGTGTGTATCCACCCCTTATCCCAGAGAAAATAATTAAATATTGGAGGTAAAGGTTAAAGGTCAAAGATCAAATGGTGATATCGAGTTCTCCACCAATAGAAACCCTCGGTTCTCTCACCATATAAACACGTGAAGGTTCGTTGTTTGATTCATTCCGCTTTGGATTGAAACGTTCTCGCCATGTCTGGACGGGGTAAAGGAGGAAAGGGTCTCGGAAAAGGAGGCGCGAAACGTCATCGCAAGGTTCTCCGTGATAATATCCAGGGAATCACAAAGCCGCTATCCGTCGTCTTGCCCGTCGTGGTGGGGTGAAACGTATCTCTGGTCTCATCTACGAGGAACCCGTGGAGTTCTCAAGGTGTTCTGGAGAATGTTATCCGTGACGCCGTTACCTACACGGAGCATGCCAAGCGGAAGACCGTCACCGCCATGGACGTGGTGTACGCTCTGAAGCGCCAGGGCCGTACACTCTACGGTTTCGGTGGTTAAACATCCTGGGGTGGTGTTCGTCATATCCACAACAAAACGGCTCTTTTCAGGACACCAACTCGTTCATGAAGAGGCTTCAGGCGTCTTGAACTTTGTATTGTATTATTGTGTGGATCGTGGGTTTATTATTGCTGTTCTGGTTTTCACGAGGTGAACGGTTGAAATATTACATGTTCCGCTTCACATGTAAAAGGTAGTGGTGGGTCGCGGTTTTGTAAAGATTGTATCGATAACCGAGCGGATTGTAAACCACATGAAGTACAATACATGTTAATGTTCATCACGGGTCGTTCGAAACATCACTGGGAGACACAAGAATACTTTTTAATCAGTCGGAACTGCTGTGAAGCTCAATCCGCTGTTTAATTTTAAGGTTAAAAGTTTGGAGAGCACATCGCATGTTAGTTTTAAAATGTGAACAGAAATTAATTTCTTCTGTGGATGAATTGGTCAAAAATTTGTACGTTTCCCTCAAGGCAGCTTTGATGAATATAATGGGTGCCGGTTTTTATCCATGGAAGAGGGTTCAGGATGGTTCAAGTATATATCCACGGAGCTGATAAAAATAATTATTGGGGCTCACATTTCACCACATGCAGGTGTACGGATTGTGAAGTGCACGGTCCGGCACGGGAAGAACGTGTCTTGGCCTTAGCCCGAGTCTTCGCACCACCCTTACCACGTCCAGACATGATGTGTTCACTTTACACCCGACGAGGAACCAAAAAATGAACCACAAATAAAACAAGTCAGGACTCACTACACGATTAAATTACAGAACATCTGAGGAAATACTGAGATGTCGGACTTTATGTAATGGAAATCGGATCACACGTGCTACACGCCCACTCTCGTTTCACCCAATAGCAGAGAGTCTTGCTCGACCAACACAGACTGCGTTTCCCCTCCAAGGCGGTGTGATCCATTTATTTACATACCACACCTTATAAGAGAATTCGTTTGGTCGACCCAACGTCGTTATTGTCAGCGATCGTTTAAAATCGTTATTTTACCCTCGACTGGTGATGCCTCCCTCGGAACCTCCCAGGCAGCTCGAACCAAACAAGGGATCGAAGAAAACCGCTTCCAAATCGACGAGGAAGTCAAACCGTAAACGCCGCCATCGCAAAAGGGAAAGCTACGGCATTTCTCATCTACAAGGTTCTCAAACAAGTTCACCCGACACGGTGTTTTCCAAAGCGATGAGCATCATGAATTCATTCGTAAACGACATGTTCGAGCGGATCTCGTCCGAGGCGTCTCGTCTGACACATCACAACAAGCGTTCCACGGTGACATCGCGGGACATCCAGACGGCAGTGCGCTTGCTCCTTCCCGGGGAGTTGGTCAAACACGCCGTGTCCGAAGGGACGAAGGCCGCGACGCACACAGCACAGTCAGTAGTGAGCTGCTTGGACTCGCACCACGTGTTTCTCATCCAATCCCCAAACGGCTCTTTTCAGCCATTCAAACGTTTCTTTAATTGAGTACGACTTTAACTTCTCGTGTCCTTGGTGAAGGAACCAGTCACGTCATATGTGAGGTGGTTCATGTGAAAGTACATTTCAGGTAATAATGTAGATAATAGTGAAAGGTGGAACCGTGATGAACATTAACATGGATTGTACTTCATGTGGTTTACAATCCCTCGGTTATGGCGCATCTTGACAAACTGCTCCCCACCACTACCTTTTACATGTGAAGCGGAACATGTATATTTCAACCGTTCACCCTGAAAACCAGAACAGCAATAATAAACCCCACGATCCACACAAATAATACACCATACAAAGTTCAAGACGCTGAAGCTCCTTCATGAACGAGTTGGTGGCTCTGAAAAGAGCCGTTTTGTTGTGGATAATGACGAACACCCCCCAGGATGTTTAACCACCGAAACCGTAGAGTGTACGGCCCTGGCGCTTCAGAGCGTACACCACGTCCATGGCGTTGACGGTCTTCCGCTTGGCATGCTCCGTGTAGGTAACGGCGTCACGGATAACATTTTCCAGGAACACCTTGAGAACTCCACGGGTTTCCTCGTAGATGAGACCCGAGATACGTTTCACCCCACCACGACGGGCAAGACGACGGATAGCCGGCTTTGTGATTCCCTGGATATTATCACGGAGAACCTTGCGATGACGTTTCGCGCCTCCTTTTCCGAGACCCTTCCCTCCTTTACCCCGTCCAGACATGGCGAGAACGTTTCAATCCAAAGCGGAATGAATCAAACAACGAACCTTCACGTGTTTATATGGTGAGAGAACCGAGGGTTTCTATTGGTGGAGAGATCGATATCACCATTTGATCTTTGACCTTTAACCTTTACCTCCAATATTTAATTATTTTCTCTGGGATAAGGGGTGGATACACACACGTGCTCTTCGTGCCCTTTCACCTTTAACCTCTCGCCTGCGCCCTTCGTTCTTACGCTTTAACGACGTGTAAATGCCCTCCCCCTTTCCATCCCTCCGTTTTCACTCAAGTAAATACCGAATCATGTCAAATGATGTTTAAGTATTCTTGTACATTTTAAGTGATACATTTAAAAACTAGGACACTCGGTAGAGCGCATGCCTCATCCACGAGAACATTTCGGGCACA
>CM068954.1:46299209-46317469 GCA_035128595.1 Eptatretus atami | reverse complement strand
GTACACGCATCGGTTCGGCGTACGAAGCCGGTGAAACTCACACACACATCGGCTGGTCGGGCGGGACGAAGCCGGGCGGGACGAAGCCGCGCGGGCGGACGGAGCTTCGATGCATTACACGCATCGGTTCGGCCGGACGAAGCCCCGGCGAAACACGCACACACACATCGGCTGGTCGGGCGGGACGAAGCGCGTGGCGGACGGACTCGGTGCATTACACGCATCGGTTCGGCGGGACGAAGCCCCGGTGAAACACATCACACATCGGCTGGTCGGGCGGGACGAAGCCGCGTGGCGGACGGACTCGGTGCATTACCACCATCAGCTCGGCGGGATGAAGCTGAGCTGACAGGGCGAGGCTTTGGTGATTCTACAACGTCGGCTTTGCCGGGGTCAGGGGTCACGCTGACAGGGCGAGGCCCGGATGATTTCAACCAGGTACGCTTGGCCAGAGGTTGGAGGTCAAAGGTCAGGGGTCGGATTTTTCCACTCCCCGGCCTATATGAGAGCGAGCACAACGGAGCTCGAGGCAGTTTGGAGGGTCGGAGAACAGGACGGAGTTCGAAGCAGTGAGTTGGGGTAAGGCAGGCGGGGGCCGGTCGAGGGTGAGGAAGGACGAACAGGACGGAGCTCGGTCAGAGTTGAGGGCGAGAAGAGCGAGAGTTTGCGAACGGAGCAAGGATGCGGAGGGCTCAGTGGCAAGCCAGAGGGCTAAGTGGGGACCACTGCGCGAAAAGGGGCGACGTGGAGGCCACAGCCAAGGAGAGTTGGCGGAGCCAGTGCGGTCCAGAGTGTTCGGAAAGGGCGTCAACTCGCTGAAAGGGAGTGTCAGCCACTCCCCTCTCTCATACCGAGCTTTGCGCTGAGAGAGCGCCGGTAACCCCGTCTCGCAAGCGAGCGTCGACGTGCTGAGAGGGCATCGACAATTCCCAATCCCGAGCATCGACGTGCTGAGGGAGCATCAGCAATTCCCTCCCCCTTACCGGGCATCAACAATTCCCCCCTCCATACCGAGCGTCGACGTGCTGAGAGGACATGCCAATTCCCCAATCCCGAGCATCGACGTGCTGAGGGAGCATCAGCAATTCCTCCCCCTTACCGGCATCAACATTCCCCCATACCGAGCATCCGCGCTGAGAGAGCGCCGGTAACCCCGTCCGTTCCCAACCGTGGTGCCTGCTGTGTAGCGCGAGCCTGCGCGTCCAGGTGAGAACGCCGGAGAGAGCTCACCAACCAAGCCGGGTGCCCGAGGACAGGTGCTGCTGCGCAAGGCAGTGGGGAGTAGACGTCGCGACCTGCCCACCGTCGCGCCACGAGGGCGCGGGTAGGACCTTCGTCTCGTGGGCCTGGCCGCTCATCCAGGCTCCACGTACATTTGGTCCACGGACCTGTCTGCCACCCTTGTCTTTGGGGGTGGTTTTTCTTTGCTTTTTGTGTAAATGCATGTGGTGGCGCCGTCTTATAAGTAGAATTGTCTAAGTGTGCGTGTGAAATAAATACACTTTATTCGTGGTAAATTCTTCATTTGCTTGCTTGACTGTACATACGTGCATGATTCACTGTATGGCTGTAAATACGTGCTTGCGAAATAAATGTGCTTGTTGAACTGTTCCCCGTTTCGTTGCGTCCTCTCCCTTGTTTGAAAGTTCCATCTTGCATCACGGAAGGAATTGGTAGAGGGTGTAAGCACCCGGTAAGTAATCACGTCCGTCAGGGTCGGCGATAACACCGCTCGGTTATCCCTGAAGCAGAACGGACCGCTTAAGCGGTTCGTGTCCTAGGCCGACTGCGGCGGGTACGATCGCCCGGTTAACTACTCGCGCAGGTACTTGTAGGTCGAATTTGGCGAACACCCTATCCTGCGCGGGGCCGATTGGCACGATTGTGGTGGGTCGAAAGACCCACCCATGACTAGCTCCCGGCGTTGTTCCGGGAGGGGCACGACAGAATGTCCGTTCCGGTGGACGACGCGGTCGCGATTCGAGTTACGTGGCCGATCGCACGCCGGGCGGACCAGAATTTCGTAACAATATCAATGAACTCGAAGTTGAAATGTAGTAATTGCCACAGCATGTTTAACCAGAAAACAAGTAGTAATAGCTATGGCAACAGTTGAAATTAGCTTCCTTTTCAAATTCTCAAAGGATTTTACATTACTTCATCACATAATCTTGAGTCCAGACTGGAGTCTGCAAATCTTGGCATCCCAGGCGACCGGCACATGTTCTGATGTGTCTTGCACTGGTGGTGCGGTAATGTCAGGAAGGAGTGGTAGCTCGGCATCATCTCTGCATTCCTTAACAGGAAGATGCTAAATGAGACGCATTCCAGATCAGTTGATCGGGACAGTTTTGTACGTGTGAGATCCTAAATTTGCTCCTATCTTGGAGAGGTGCTGAAAATTTGGATTGTCCTTTTGGAGGATGCCAGGTTTCCTCACTCGGATGAAGGAACCACATTCACAGTTCACATCTTTTGCTCCACGGCGTTTGTCAGTATAAGCCGTTTGCTTGTTCTGCTTTCTTTGTACTGTCTGTGTGTGAGCGTCGTGTCTTTGTGTGACGTGTGTTGGCTTTGGCTATGCAACCCAGATACATGATGCAGCTTGGTGTGCATGTCTCTCCCATGAAGCAATTCACAGGTGATCGTTGTGTTGCGGCATGTCGAGTTGCCCGGTATGTTTGAAGAAAGTCCGTTGTAAATGTTTTCCAGTTTTCCCCTCAATGTTACCAGTGAGCAAGCCTTCCTTAAGCTTCTATTGAATCGTTTTAATTTCCCATACCTTGCAGGTAGTACACTGCTGACTTCCTGTGGATAATGTCCCTTTCAGAAAGGTTTCAAATTCCTGAGATGTGAATTATGAACTACGTATTGCCAATTATCTACTCTTTGGGTTACCTTCTCTGCTAAAGACAGTTACAGGAACTTGATCACCGAGGTGGAAGTGACCTGGGAGGTTCGGGATGAACTTGCACATATCATGACCTGAGCCCGAGAAAAGAGTGCAAACTCTCTCGCACTCTTTCGGTGGGTGCTTGTGACACCGCACAAACATGGCAGAGTCAGGTTTCAGTACTGTGTGTACTACATGTCCTACAATATGACAGTTCTGTCTGTCTGAAGTGGCATTTTGAAAGGTTAGGTTTTAGTCCAGCTGCATCGATGCATTGTAGCACCACTCTGAGGTGTGTCATGTGCTTTGGGAGTTCCTCAAAAACGACTACATCATCAAGGTAACACCAAGCTCCGGGTTGATTTTTTTATTTTTAAATGGGACATCATCCTCTGAAAACAGTTGGTGCTGAAGCAAGCCAATAAGGGATTCGTTTGTAGAAGAATAGTCCTCATGTGTAAATGAAGGCAGTCTTTGTTTCCTTCGAGTGCAGCCTTATGACTGTTGGTTGCATCATTGGTTAGGGAGGGACGTGGCTATGCCGCTGATGCAGTGTCCCTATTACCACGTCACTGGTACTCATTTTACCGACCTCAGAAGGATGACAGGCTGAGTCAACCCCACCTGGTATTAATTCAGCAGCCAACGGGGCTCACATCAGGACCCTCGTCCCAAAATCAGCCACCTAACCGCTAAGCCAACACCAGACTATGAAAGTCACAGACAACACCTGCTGTTCTCATGCAGTGCCACTGGTGGTAACGCACTTTGCAGATCAGTGTGGAGAAAAGTGTGCTGCCTTGCATCTCCGCAAACATTTCCTCCATATGCGGAAGAGGATACCTGTCAATCACCACCACTTATTTGGTTCTCTTAAATCCACGCACAGACAAATCTCAGTTTTTCTTCATGGTCACGACAATTTGTGAACCCCACTCTGATGATTGATTGGCTCAATATATCCAGTCTAACGAGCTTTTTCAGTTCCTGTGAAGCAGCATCTCTCACAGACAAAGGCAAACGGTGAAGTTTTTGCTGGACCAAAGTCATATTGGGTCATATTTTAACGAGACAAATAAATCCCTTTGCACAGCCCAGGGTGCCCTTCATGTTGTCAACTGTAACATTTGCGACTGGAGTTTGATTTGCAGTGCTTTGGGTGGTAGAAGTGATGTGACCAGTTGTTGCACGTCAAGTGCAGCAACCAGGTCTGCCCAGAATGGCAGTGCTGCAACACACTATATAAACTTCAGCAGGCACATCGATAACACGTTTTCCCTTGGCGCCGGTGGAGGTCGCTCATCTGAAGTCCCTCACAGCGAGCCTAAAGTGTCTTTTGCTGCTCTGCGAATCCTGTGTCTCAAGGATGTATGGCCTGTATGTCACGGCAGTGCCTTGGTCTATGATCTGAACCTCCGCCACTGCGACTCAATCTGTCTAGCCATGGTTTTAGCTTTCTGTACTGTCAGTCCCGTTTCTAGCAGTAAACGTCTAATACGAGTGACTTTGTTTCTCGATGAGCTGGTCCTGGATCATTTCATCAGCCAGCTCTCCAAACTCACATGACAACCATCTCCCTTAATGAAGCATATATTGTTCTGTAGACTCGCCATTTTTTTTGAGCACGTTGATTAAATTTATATCGTTCTGCCACAACATTAACTCTTTGGACAAAAAAAGTTCCTAAGGCCGTAAGTGCAGTCTCGTAGCTATTATCAGTTACCATTAGCTTAAAGAAGTCTCTGACCTTCTGGCTAAGTCCTAAGTATCAAAGTGCACGCTTTTGGCCATCAGCAAGTGCATTCTGTATCGCCAGCACGTAGTTTTCAAAGACCCGAGTCCAGGCAATAAGGCATTGAAGTTTCACCCGGTTTTGCAGAAAGGGTGTCGGTGGATTCAAGTTCAATCACATCCTCGTCACCAGTTTGTTGTATGTAAAATCTCCAGAATGCGGATTTCAAGATGTCCACGGTTTGATTCAACCGAACATCGGAGCGCACGTTCTGTACCAATCCTTTGCACTCCACACCCCTTGACCTCTCACCTGGAACTCCTTCTCTCATCACCCCTCTGGCATCCTGTTTATGCACACCACCACACATATGCACCTCATTTTTTTTTTCCGAGATCAGATACAAGATAGCCGACTGGCGACCATTTTGTTACCATACTTGAATGTATCCCCAACCATTTCTCAGACATGCATGGTCCGATTTTGTTCAAACTGGCACAATCACAGTACATGATGGCATACACATGTAAGTCACTGTATTTGCGATCTGATCAAGGATGGCCGATTGCTAGATTGGCAGCGATTTTAGTTGTAAAAAAAAAAAGAAGGTACAAAACACGTCCTCAACCATTTTTCGGACATGCATTTACGGATCTTATTCAAACTTAGCACACAGATAAGACTGATGATGGCTTAACATAAGCTGTCTTTTTTCGAGATCAGATTAAAGATGACCGACTGGCGGCCATTTTAGTTGAAAAAAAACCCCGATGTTGAACACGTCCCTCAAACATTTCTCGGACATGCATTTACCGATTTGTTCAAACTTGGCACAACAGAGAACGAATGAAGCTTACATATGCACGTCATTCTTTTTCGAGAGCAGATCCAATATTGCCGACTGGCAGCCATTTTAGTTGAAAAAAACCCCGATGTTGAACACGTCCTCAAACATTTCTCGGAAATGCATTTACCGATGTTGTTCAAACTTGGCACACAGAGAACGAATGATGGCTTACATATGCACGTCATTTTTTTTTCGAGGTCATATCCAAGAAAGTTGGTTACTTAAATGCGTCCTGACCATTTGTTCAACATGCATGGTCCGATTTGTTTAAACTTTGTACAAGCACAGTACATGATAGCATACACGTGCACCTCACTTATTTTGCGATCTGATCAAAGATGGCCGACTGTGGCCATTTTACTTGGAAATAATGTGGGCTAGCTCTTATAATCCTACAGCAAAATTACTAACAATTGGGGCGATGACATTTACTGACTTTTTTCCTTGTTTCATTCGTTTATGTGGAAGGTAGTCCTTTTCCCCTTCTCTGGGAGTGTTGGGGAAAATGTGGTGAGGTTAGTCTGTACATTCCCACTGTGATCTTCCTCTTCTCAACCTCTTTTAATCTGAATCCACCAACAACCCACTTCACCAACCTTAATTCAATAACCTCTCCTTCAACCCACAGTCAGTCAGTTGTCCCTCGGTCTGTCTTTATTCCTCTCTGTTACCACTCATCCACACATTATTTTATTAAGTACATTCAGTCTGTCTGTGTCCATTCGTCCCTCACCCTGAGAAGTGATTAATCCTCTGGACTGGCACCTAATTACCTTCCCACATTCTTGCTCCTGCACTCCTACAGTCGCCATGTGAAACAATGCTTCTCACATATACGCACAGTACAAAGGAATGTTTGTGCACGAGGAGGGAGCTAGACGATTCCTCGTTGCACCTGCACCAAGAGGGGTGGGGCGGGGGCACTCGTTACCGTCCAACAGCATGATGCTGGATTTTCCACTGCTGGCACTGCATATCAATAGGAAAGGGTCGCACAGGGTTGAAGGATGCTCACATGACGTTGACTGCAAATAACCACACCCCACCCAAGCGTCCTTAAGAGACGAAACGCAAAGGCATTCTCAGAGCTGTTGTCGATGAGCCAAGGGCGAGAGTATATCTCTGACTGCCTGTTCAAGAGATTGTCTGCTGGAGTGCAGTTCACGCTGGGATAGTAGGCACAGGAGTGAGTCGGGCCAGGCCAGAGGCAGGCTGCCATGAGCCAAGGTGCGGTGCAGTTCCTATGGGTGTCTCGCAGCTCCATATATACTCACACCACATGCTTCCGACAACACCGACACTCCACCCCATCTTTACAACCATAGCCTCCCTCTCACAATATTGCCCGATGTAACCCTGTGTGGTTGTGTGAGGTAAGGGAGGAGTTGACCCACACTCTGCTCTGCTTTCTCCTGTTCTTTTCGTCTCCTTCCCGGAATGAATGATGGCCATATGTTTTTGTCGAAGTAAGTCTGCATCAGAAGGAAATAGTAATAGAGTAAATATGCTCTTTCTGTCTTTTGCCTTTGTTGAGGATTGCCTACCTGTGTAAATAATATGGTTGTCACTTACTTGTAAACACATGTTTGAGGATTGCCTACCTGTGTAATAAATATGGTTCACTTACTTGTAAACACATGTTTGAGGATTGCTTGCTTGTGTATAAATAATTATCTTTAAAATCTGTCTTGTTCGTGTCCTTTCTTTCATTGATCCGACACAATGTGTACGTAATAGACGGCAAGTTTTTTTGCCCTACTGATTGGCCCTGCGGATTAGCCAGTGCTGTCCTCTGTCTGCTCTGCAGGGAAATGAGTGCATGCTGAGGCATTGACCCTAGCTAGCTCATTAGTTGGAACAATGAGAAGGTAACGCAGCTGCTGCGGATGCAAGGATTCTGCTTGGTGCAATTGCTTTTCTCTGACGTCTGGGGTTGCTCAACAACCAACCCGGCTGTGGAGTTATTTGCGGTGTGGAGCCTCAAGGTCGGCAGTGGTGGCGGGTCCAAATACACACCTCGTGAGCCTAGCACATGTGCTGACACCACAACAAATCAATACTTGATGCACATCACAAGTCAGAAACATACACATTACATAACGTGTGATTGCTGACTTTCTAATGGATAAAGCTGAACACAAGGTGAGTCTTAGGCCAGGAGGACCCATAAACAAATAGCTTTGGCCCATGTGACCGAATGTAGAGCAACAATGTCCAAACAAGAAATGTAATCGGCCCATTTGGCCTTAGACAAAGGTTGTGACTCTAGCTTTTATGGCCCATAAACATGCGACACACAGGTGACAATGGCAGATGCTTGGCTGACTGAGAAGGCCCCAGAAAAGGCGTTGGAGGCAGAACGCAGCTTAGTGTTGCTCGGGTAAGGCTATCAAACATTGGCTGGAACGAGATTAGGCATGTCGTCTTCTTGATATGACCTATTTGTTGCTGACTCCACCATCTGCCATGATATCCCTCAGAGAGGCAGGCTGTGACCTCTTCCCTCTCTTCAGACCTTGAAAAAAAAAATCATAAACTGGTCAAACATTACAAATATGTTTTCAATCATGACAAATCTCAGATGATCACTACCTCTCTGAGGAACCATCTGGCAAACCTTCTATCTACTTTAACAATCCTCTTAAGGAGTTCAGTCATTCAAACTCCTGGGTCTTATGATCAGCATTGATCTTTCTTGGGCAAATCAACCATTCAATGGAAGCCTCAAAGGACAGCTGCCGACATGACATATATAGTGTTATATGTATACATTACGTATATATGTATGTACACACAACACACGAGTCTTAATCGTGCAAAGCTATTCACACCAATGTTCACAAACAGTTGTTGAAAAAGTTGCACTTTTCCATGTGACATTTACATCATCTAAAAGTTGTTGCCGGATATAACATATGGCCAATGTTCAGCAGCAGTTGCTTGAATTCAAATTTTGCATCAACAATACCTTGGCAACAGCTACACAGTGCCTGTATGATTAAGATGAGAAGAATGCCCAGCCAACCTTGAGCACCATCAGAGCACTTAACACCAGTGGAGCAGCGATACCCCCAAGGCTAAGTCCGTAGTTGTGCCGGACGTGTTTCGCACATGACCGCAAACTTGGTGATTGAAAAGTTCCACCAATAATGCACTGCAATTAGGAGGGAAGTGGGTCACGATCAGCCTCCTGATCATGATCTCGATCGCCCTCCTACTTTCACACTACGTGGTCCTGGTGAAACCTCTCAAGGCAGAAATGAAGAAAGCGAATTATCCCAAATCTCCACCACCTAAACTTGATCCTAAATGCTCCCCAACAACACATGGATTGATACGTAAAAGAAGGTGAATACTGCACTCCCCTCCGTGGGCTTATCTCCAAACTGGGCTAAAAAAGCAATCGGACTAGATCGTGGAAATCCTCATCCGCTCTGCCCTTTCCTTGTTCTGGACCCAATCTATCCTGGAAAGTTAAAATCCCCCATAATCAATACTCTCTCCTGACCACATGCCCTTCTGAATTATTAATGTTCTACTTCGTCTCTCCTCACACAAGGAGCCTACAAAAGCATCTACCAGTATCTGTTTTTCCAATCGATAATCTATCCATACGAACCTCCACATTAATTCCTCCTTAATGTCACCTTTCTCTTGAATGTAATGCTGTCCTTTTACCCCAGATTGCTATTCCCTCCTTGTTCTGCCTCTCCGGTGTGACCGGATAGCATACAGCTAAACCCCCAACCGCCAATGAACTTAACGTTAACAACCATGCTGAGGCTTAGAGTTCTTTATTCTTGACGTTGGGTATGAGATTTGATAGATCGCTGTAACAAAAACAAATAAAATGTTATAGTAAGTTGACAACAGATATTACGGTGATCGTTATACATGTACAAGATCACTGATCAGCGCAACAGTTCAATAACAAATTAGAGTCATAGAATTAGACCGCAGAGCTTACATTTGTCTACCATCAAAGTTGCAAGTTCCTTTCTATAGTTGTTGTTGTAACACAATTGTCGAAGTTCGTCGGTAAAACGAGACATCGAACTGTTCATGTCGACATAAAAGTCACAGTACAAAATTCTGGTGTTGAACGATAAACAAAATGCATCACTCACACTGTGTTGGCCACAGTCTGGCAATAAAACGCATTTTTCATCGCAGCGGGCAAAAAAGCACAAGCAAGGCGACATTTTCTTTCTCACAAGCGTGGTCATGGCTACCGGCCGTTTTCAACAAACGTAGTCATGGCTCACGGTAAGGCGGAGCACGGGGAAGCAACAACAAGCCAGGCATATGACTAGTCAAGCCGGCACAGTTGTGGCGGCACATCCCGGCCTGACGTCTTTAGAGAGTCACACACAAACCAAATATATTGAGAAAAACAAGCAATCAAAAACAATGGCATCACTGATCCGTTGGACTATCACAAATGAACACGGCAACATATTCATTTAACACCACAGGGAACAACACGACCAAAATTCACTAATAGGTCGTGTGAATGACCAATCTTCCTTCCGTTGGCAACGCGGATGACGGCTTTGCGAATCCTGCGTCTGAGCCGGGCAAGACTTGATGATGACTCCGACAGGCCAGTCATTGCGGACAGAATCCTTTTCCTTGAGGATTATAACGTCCCCTGTCCTTCACTTCTTGTTTGTCTTGCATCCACTTTCCGTCGAAACTTGGAGTGAGTGGACGTCCGTGGCGCCATCTGCGCCAGAACTCTTCTGCGAGGAGTTGAACTTCTTTCCACTGGATACCGTATATGTCTTTGATGTCCGCGTCGTAGAAGGTTCAACAGGCGACCCCCGTTTTCCTGTGTTATAGCATGTTGGGAGATAACACGAAAGGAGAATCTGGATCGGTAGAACACGGAACCAGTGGTCGTTGTTCACAATGGCCTTACTTCCATCAAGAATGTTGTCAGCAACTTGTGGGTTACAATCCTTCGAAGCAAACTGTGCCATCATAGATTCAAGAACACGTCTAACGACACGCGATTAGCCGTTCCCAACTTCCCCATGTGTGAAGAATGGGGTGGATTAAACAGCCATTTCACACCACTGTTTGAACAGGAATTCTTTTACCGGGCCTTCCTCCACGTTAATGGCGTCAATGTGTAGAGGGTCTGTTGCGCGAGAAAATTTGTGCCACGATCTGACCTTATGTACCACTTTTCCGCGTAGGCTTGGAATCTCCTGAGAGCATGTTATGAAAGAAAAGAGGAACATCCCTTCCACAATTCAATATGTATGGCTCGCTGGTTAAGCACGTAAACAGTATAGCCCGCAGCGCTCTACTGGGTGAACCACTCTTGTTTTTCTGGTCAGGACATTCCACGGGCCGAAGGCGTCGGTAGCTACATACGTGAAGGGCGGCGCAGGCGTCACGCGATCCGCGGGGAGGTCTGACATCTGCTGGAGTGGGCGTCCACCGCAGCTTGCGGCATGTGAGCAGTGATGAATGAGGGAAGTTAACAACCTTTTACAGCCGTGATCCAAACACTGCTGCGCGGACAGCTCCCTCTGTCAGTAGTCGGCCTTGGTGTTTTAACAAGTTGGTGGTGGTGACGTATCAGCAAGACAGCGACGTGATGTTTTCCCAGGGACTATGACGGGGTTTTTGGCTTGAGCCGGTAAGTCACTGCGCCTTAGTCTTCCCCGACAACCAACAGCCCGTCTGCATTCAACGTCGGATCTAGCGGAAGTAGGGGCTGTCTTTTGGCAGAGGTTGTTTGATTTCAAACACTGCAACTCCGTTGCGTAGGTTTCCGATGTACTTGTTGAAGTACAAATGTTTTCTGCGTTTCTTGTTGGTTCTACCACTTTTACCTTCCCGCAGGCGTGCCACCTTTGCATTCGTTTGGCCTTTATACGAATGGAGGATATGTCGTAAACGGACAACAGCGCCGACAAGTCTTTTCAGTCGGAAAACGTTTAAAAAGCTTCTGTAACAAGGCTTGTGGAGAAGAATAAGTTCGTCGTTCTGACCTTGGCAGACGGCCGAATTTCTTTATCTTTGTCGGGTTTTGACAGCGGGCAACTGTTCCGTGTCGTTGACGTCTGTGTCGTTCGCTGCTGACGGCCCCTGAAGCCAGCTACTAGAGGTGAGGTCTGACGCTGCAATGAGTCTTGTAGCAACGTCTGCTGGTTTTTAATGAGGCTGTGGTGCAAGGAAGCTTCTTTGATGGCTTCCGTTATTGTTAGGTAGCCGCTGTCTGTCTGCCTTAAACGAGCGGTGCCACCCAATTTAACCTCCAGGTGACGATGCATCTCATCTTCCATTACTGAAATGAATTGTCTGTCTTCAGTGGCAGGCCAGATTTGTTGTCATATTTTTCACTTGGAAAATGTCTGAAAATTGTCGTTTTGCAGGTAACAATTTCTCTCACAAACAGCTAATTGTCACATGGTGGGAAATTGACGGACGACCGTCCGGCAAAAAGTTATTTTATTCACCACAGGAAACCTTGTTTATGAACTTTGCCGATACAAGTTTCACCGATTATCGCCCAGCCAAGAGTTGTTTTCTGGGCGAATGGAGATCCTCTCGGGCCCGTCCGTGGTTCCAAAATATGATGCGGCTTCTGGAATGTCACGGCCGATCAAAATTAATATCTCGGCGTCGCTGTCAATCTCGGGGATTTCTGCAGAATATCAGACAGGTGGGCATGATGAATGGCGACATCGGGCGTGGCTATTTCGTGACAGGGCATTTGGAATTTCATCGCACTCGATTAACGTAGGAACTTGTATTTTGTGGTTACCGTCTATGGACTCTATTGTGTAGCCATGTGCACGTTTCCCAACCATTTGCGCTGACGCCGAGCATGACGTAAGGTTGTAGGGAATATTTTCCCCCGATTCATCAAACGATTTGAAAAATCTTGATCTGGCGAGCGTGACGTTGCATCTGTCGTCGAGGATTACGTAGGCATGGAAATACTTGTTGGATTGTCACTTGGTAAATTTGGTCAGAATTGTTTTACTGCATGATTTACCCGGGACACATACCGCAATTTGGTGCATTTTGAGTTCGGAAACGTTGACGGGTAGCTCCCGCCGTTATTCGGCGAACGCCTTATTGGCTGGCGTGGCGGCTCTGTTGGGGTCACCATGGGCTCTTTAAGGGGCTGCCGCTTGTCGTAATGCATTGCTGTAACATGCTGTTGCCTTACACACAGCAGAACAGAATAATATTTACCATTACTGTCTTTGCAACGTGGTCATTGAATCACAGCACCGGAAACATATCTTATTTTCCCGAGAAAGTCCCTTTTTTCGACAAGTGACTTAAATTTGAACGCACGACAGTCGTTGAGGTTATGTGCAGTATTGTGAAGGACAATTTGGCTGAATGTCTTTTCTTGGAGAAGAGGGTGCGATGTGCAGGAAGTTTGTTTACCTGTGACTGTCTATATCCACTCTGACTGCTGCTCTGTGCGGCATTTACTTCGTACGCAAAACTAGGATCATTGCGTACCTGACTGAGGTTCTTGATAAACTCAGCAAACACATAGAAAGGAGGAAACACCAATTATTTTCTTTTTTGTACCTGACAGCATGCATTGTCCATTTCTCCTGTATGTGTAAGGCAGTTTATTGAGTTATGGGAGTACTCCTATGAAGAGTCAAAATAGCTTAGAGAGTGCGTACTTTTGAATCTTCTTTGAGGAAAAGCACTTCATACAATGTATCTGACAGTTCATACAGTTGCTTGTGTCTTTGTTTGACAGCCGCGGAAAGGAAGCAAGTATGTTGATTGAGGCTTCCACATTTCCGACTGCCAAATCGCTCCTCCTAAGCGCTCCATATTCGTTGAAGGCGCGAAGAAATGGATTGTTGCATTTGAACATTTTTAAGCTGACGGCGTGTTTCTTTGATTGTGGACCTAACACTTAATCAGGAGGTCAATCTCTTCATTAACACTGGCACCGAACATCGTTCACAACGCTGCCGAAAGCTGCCTTCCACACTGTTGTATGCTCTGGCTGTCGTTGAATGTACACAAGCCGTGTTAACAGCAAATCTCTTTCAGCAGATATTGTGCAAAAGTCATGATCATAGGCATTTGATATTTATTTGTCTGTGTATACCGGCAGCGAAATGAAGGCAAATTCGGGTCTCATGCACACGAAGGTTTGAACTGTGATTTAAATGTTGTTACTCCGTCGGGAACGAATGTAGCGTTAAGTATCGGTTATTTAAATCAGGAAAGCAAGGGGTGATCAGGTGTCTGGTTGTTGCTTGGAATATTAATTATGGCGATATTGGCGTAGAGCGGGGTTGCAAATTTTGCATATTTGTCAGTAAGCGATAAATCAGGCTTGTAACAACTGGCGGATAACTGTGATCTTGCCACATATCTTTTGTGCGCTTTTGCTGATGTCTTCCTGAGGGAGGTTGATTCGGGCGGCCATTCCACCCTCCAAGTTCGCTAATACATTGGTTCCAATGGCTTGTATCCGCCTCAGTCACGGCGACTTGTTTTTCAGATGTAGTAGGGTTAATCAGCTCCATTGTTGCTTGAATTCGTGCTGATTTCGCGGCCGGCCAAGCTGCTTTTTGCGTCAGTTCTAGCCGCTTGTCTCTGTACTGCAGGCCAGCTTTTAGCAGCAACGCTTTAGCACGTTTTTGTGCTAACATAGAACTTATGTTAGACAGTTTAAGATTTTGAAACCAGCCTGAAAGAATCGGTGCTGATGCGGTTACTTCTGGTGATATTCTCTGACATTTTGCTTGTCCTGGACGATTGGCTGAGTTGCAGCACTGCGACACTGTGTTTGGTTTCGACTGGATTTCCCTGAGCCGGCGGCACCGACGTTTCTCGCTGCTGGTGCTGTTGCTTGGCCTATGCGATACTGTTCTGCCTCTCCGGTGTGGACCGGATAGCACACAACTTCCATTACCTAACGTTCAAGATAAAGAACTCTAAGCTCAGACATGGTTGTTAGACGTTAAGTTCATTGCGGTTGGGGGTTATGCTGTATGCTATCCGGTCCACACCGAGAGCAGAACACTCTCCTCTTCTCTCTCCTAAATCCCACCGAATACACTGTAGCTTCTAATCCGTTCTCCAGTTACTCTTCTCTTTTAACCCATGCTCATTACTGGCGATATATCGTATCTCTCGCATCGACATGGCCGAAACGGTCTCCCATGCTATCAGTTAAACTCCTGGCATTGGTATAGATTTTTCAACTTTCCTTCCTGAAATCCTTTTATTGCTGGCAGTTAGCAATCAGCAATTACAATCATCAGTTCCTTCCTTAATAGCTTCCAACCCTCAATGACCTAAAAAGCCTGAATTCCTTCAATGCCGACTGCAAACCTGCTGCTCCTTTCTATTTAACAATAGGCCATCATTCGGAAACACTCCCTTTGTCCATCAAAATGACCCCACTGCTTCTTCAATGTAAAACTTCCTCCAACACATTCTACTGGTTGTTGACAGCCTATGTGACAGTCTATCATCTGTCATCAATTATATATCCATTCCTAATCGAGAGAATACAGAAAACCAGACCTCACAACCCTGCTTTCAGCAGTTACCAAATATCCCTACTTCCCTATTTTCAAAAACCTCTGAATAAACTTCCCAACATCATGCTCCGATTTGTACCAAACTTGTACTAGAGGCTTCTTACTGCTCCAGTACCCATTACAATGTAATATTATATATTAATATTTATTTTTTTTATTAGCCGCGTCTCGCGTGGCGAACGCTGGCTCTAAGGAGCTCCGCGTTGTTGTTGTTTCTTCTCGTGAAGACAAAACCTTTCCGCGTCGCTTTGTGAACGCTGCTTCTAAGAGAGCTTCATGCGTTGTCTCTTCTCGTCTGTTGAACTGGTGGATATGACGCGGTTCTTGCAACATTTTGTCCTTTGTTTATTTATACATACATGTCGAGCCGTATGAGAGTAACACAAACGTACAATGAGGGGAGCAGGAGAGCAAAAGGGGTAGGAAGCAGGGAAGGAAAAAAAGTGGGAACAGAGACATGAATCTGTGGAAAGGTACACAGGGAAACAATGATGGGCCACCAAAGGATTTCAGTTCTGCATACAGGTGATTTCAGGATTGGAAAGGCAGGAATTTGAAGTGCAGTGGGGTTAAGGGTGGTATTAACCAGGGGTAGAAAAGATATGGTTTTGGATGGGGATGTACTGATAGGGACTGTCAGGGATGTAATGAAATCGAAGATGATGGTGGATATTAACGCTTTTCAGTCCCTCCTCACTCCTGCTCCTTCAAAAACGCCACAATCAGATATGTTACAATCCTACCTGCAAAGAAAGAATCTACATATTTAAATAATTCATCAGTAGTAATAACTATCCTCAAAGTGGCTCACGACTCCTGCAAACTCTCTGCTCCTCTATCCTGAGTGGCCCATCATTAAGCATCTATACACCCTTAGTATCTCTTCCCTCTCCTTTGTTCTCTATACCCTTTTCCCCAACCAAACAGCAAGGCCTCAACCTGGAATTAACAGCTGATTGGATGCACCAAAACCTCATGGGCCTCACCCTGCTTTCTTCCATAAAAGTAATAAAAACCCGCTATCTATGAACAAAATTGCAACCTTTATAAACAGTTATCTTTGTCTGGCAAGGAGCTTACAAAATCTCGTGCAATCCACAATGGAAGTCACTTGTGGGGAGCTCCGGAAGTGGTTCACATGAGGACTGTCAGGTCCGCTGAGCGCCGCGAGGTATGGAGGGATTTGGCCACACCCATCTCTCTCTTCTTATCTCGGATGGATGAGGCAGCCATATTTTGTAAGTGAAAGTGATTGCATAGATCCGAGGTGGACTGCATGCATAAGGGGGATGTGCATGCCTGTAAATATGTGCTGTGCATCATTTTGTAAATTTGTTGCTAGATTTGATTCTGTGTAAAACACATAGTTCTCAACTTTACTTGCTCATCTCCAATATGGCATATACAGCCTCATAATTGGCTGTAGATAAGAACGCCAGTACGTGAACGTTGGTCCTAACTCAGCAATCAGTATAAGTTATATCATGCAACTGCTGGCAGATACCCGTTGTAACGGTAACCTCACTGTTATGGTAACATGGGTTTTGGACCTGGGAGGCACAGCTTGAGGTATATGGTCTGGAAGGCACAATGCGGTCTTAAAGATCTCGTTGTGCGTCGGAGTTACCACGGACGACAACCATCACAATATTCTACCTCCATAAACCTCCCACCCCTGCAACGCCACCGTCTCCAAAATACCAGTTTTTCTCTGAGAGTTTGCTCTGTCACAATATATTGCACCTGTGGTCCTCCCAGCCTTCAATTCTTCCCACAATTATTTTGTCCCTCAAACCCTGCTGTTGATGGTTCTCCCAATTTCTACTGTTCCCTTTGTTCTCTTATATGTCCTCGTCATTCTGTGGTTTTCAGCTCTTTCATGAGCCTTGAATGTCTCAAAAAAAACACCTCTGTATGCTCTGGGTGGGATGTCTTTACTGTCACAAAATTCTCAATTTGCTTTCACTTCACGTCTGCTTTAAAAGGAATGATTACATGCCGACTCGTGATACATCCTCAAACAAAACATAATTGATCATTTATTTGCAAAATAAAGTATACACACGTTTTAAAGTGAAAAAAAAATCAAAAAAAAATCACGACTATTTCATCTTAAAGACCAAGTCCCACCATACACTCGATCTCATACAAATATTAACGAGAGAGTTCATAGAACACCTTATCCTTCAGAAGAAAGTACATGGGACGTGTCTTTCAACTCTTTGCTTTTGCAATTTCCGAGCAACATCGATTTTCCATGACTGCAATTTGTTTTGAATTCCGATACTCCCAACGCTGTGAGCACAAGTGCTAGTATTTGATTGGTCAACATGGAATAAAATGGCATAATATTTTGTCCAATGTATTGCAAACTTTTCCACTCCCCGGCCTATATGAGAGCGAGCACAACGGAGCTCGAGGCAGTTTGGAGAGGTCGGAGAACAGGACGGAGTTCGAAGCAGTGAGTTGGGGTAAGGCAGGCGGGGGCCGGTCGAGGGTGAGGAAGGACGAACAGGACGGAGCTCGGGTCAGAGTTGAGGGGCGAGAAGAGCGAGAGTTTGCGAACGGAGCAAGGATGCGGAGGGGCTCAGTGGCAAGCCAGAGGGCTAAGTGGGGACCACTGCCGGAAAAGGGGCGACGTGGAGGCCACAGCCAAGGAGAGTTGGCGGAGCCAGTGCGGTCCAGAGTGTTCGGAAAGGGCGTCAACTCGCTGAAAGGGAGTGTCAGCCACTCCCCTCTCTCATACCGAGCTTTGCGCTGAGAGAGCGCCGGTAACCCCCGTCTCGCCAAGCGAGCGTCGACGTGCTGAGAGGCACGCAATTCCCAATCCCGAGCATCGACGTGCTGAGGGAGCACAGCAATTCCTCCCCCTTACCGGGCACAACAATTCCCCCCTCCATACCGAGCGTCGACGTGCTGAGAGGACATCGACAATTCCCCAATCCCGAGCATCGACGTGCTGAGGGAGCATCAGCAATTCCTCCCCCTTACCGGCATCAACAATTCCCCCATACCGAGCATCCGCGCTGAAGAGCGCCGGTAACCCGTCCTTCCAACTGTGCCTGCTGTGTAGCGCGAGCCTGCGCGTCCAGGTGGAGAACGCCGGAGAGAGCTCACCAACCAAGCCGGGTGCCCGAGGACAGGTGCTGCTGCGCAAGGCAGTGGGGAGTAGACGTCGCGACCTGCCCACCGTCGCGCCACGAGGGCGCGGGTAGGACCCTTCGGTCTCGT
>CM068954.1:46269480-46299184 GCA_035128595.1 Eptatretus atami | reverse complement strand
TCACCCCACCACGAACGGGCAGACGACGGGATAGCCGGCTCGTGATTCCCTGGATGTTATCACCGGAGAAACCTTCGATGACGTTATGGCGCCCCCTTTTCCGAGACCCTTTTCCTCCTTTACCCCGGTCCAGAACATGGCGAGAACGTTCAATCCAAAGTCGGAATGAATCAAAACAACGAAACCTCACGTGTTATATGGTGAGAGAACGAGGGTTTCTTATTGGTGGAGAGCTCGATATCACCAATTTATTTTGACCTTTAACTTTACCTCCTACATTTAATTATTTCTCTGGAACATGGGGTGGATGCACACGAGTGCGTCTTCGTAAAACTTTCACCTTTCACCTTCACCTTCACCTTTCACCTGTCCTTCCGCGCACCTTCGTCCTGACACGTTTGTGTGAAACCTCCTCTCCCGGTGTAAAGATTTCAAGCTACCCCACCTTTCAAGTTACCTCCCGGTTTAATCTGGAAATCGATTTATCCTTCCACCTCCGATTTCAGATTACCCCCCTAAAACATTTATTTATGTATGTTTATTTACAACAAATTAGTTATTTAATTTGATATTTGAAAACTAATTTAGGGAAAAAACCATTGACCACGTGACCGCCTTTAAAGAGTGTGCAATGAATATCTATTTATTATGAATGATTTTATTTTAATATTTGTATTAATTGAAATCCAAGTATTTCTCATACAGTTATTAGTTTTTGCCACATTTTATAAAATCCTTCTTCGATATAGTTGATCCAAAATAGACCATACTGAGTATATCTTTAAACCCAAACTCAGACTAACATTTTAACTATTATGGAAAACAACGCAATAAAATCAATGTATAAGAAAGGCAATGGAAAACAGCTATTTTTAATTCACAATTTCGTTTGTGGTGGTGTTGTCGTATGGCAGCTTAGCTGCCGGGGAGCCTCTAATTTCTTTGAAGCGTGACATGTGTTCGCTGATGCAGTGCCCCCTACCAGTACACACACTGGAACTGGTTACTCTTTCGCCGGACCTCAGAAGATGACGGGCTGATCAAACCCCCTGGTTGTTGGCTCATGGTTAGGGTGGTGGCTTGGGATACCTAGGGTCCTGAGTTCAAGCCCTTTGGTTTCACGCTATGGAAAACAAAGCATTTGGGATCATTGGCATTCTCCGCGATGATGCTGAGTCTTTGTGCCTCTCAGCGTTCTCTCACCACAGGCGGTCGGTGGTCTTTCTGTCTTCACGTCTCCCTCCGGTCTCGGCCCCCCCTGCTCTGTCTGCGATTTGTCGCCACCATATTTCCGCAGGGCGCTCAAGGTTCCACCAACAACCCCTTTCTGGTAAAAACTACCAAAAATCACGAATCACTGCTCATCTCACTCTTTCATTCCCTTTTCCCCCCCTTTGAATAAAACTCCCTCACTCTGTTACAATCCATTTCTTCCCTCCCAGGCTTTCAAAACAGCTGTTTCACCACCACCTCTTATCATCCCCCATCCAAATCCTCGATCTTTTCGACCCCGTTAATCCACCCAAACCCACCTCCTTCAAATTTCCTGCTGTCCTTCCTGAAAGTCCCGTAATGTCCATCTTGTATACCCCGTGTTCCCCGCCCCATCCCTTCCCTTCCCACAGATCTCCTGAATGTCTCTGGTTCCCCACTGTTTTGTCCTTCCCACTCCACCCCTCTGTCCTCATGCCCCCTTGTTGCTGTACGTTGTGTGTTAGCTCTCATACGAGCTCGACAAGGTTCCACGAATTAAGAATAAAATTTAAATGTTGAGGATTCTGTATGTGTCGAGATAGAGATTGTTAAAAACAGTAAGATACTTGGTGGGATGCTTTTGTGGAGCTCCAGGTTTGAAGGAAGAGGAGGAAGGAGGGATGCATGAAGAATTCAAAAGGAACATGTGAAAGCGGAAGAGTATTGATTTGGGGGATTTTTACTTGCCAGGATAGATTGGGTCAGCAACAGGAGGGCAGAGAGATGAGGATTTCACGATTAGTCCGGATTGCTTTTTTTAGTCCGTTTGTAATAAGCCCATGAGGGGGAGTGCAGTGTTAGACCTCCTTTACAGTGACGATCCCAATATGGGTGGAGGAGGTGGAAGAGGAGGAGAGGATATTAGGACCATGACCGGTGCAGAGCGTGATGCGTGCTTAAGCAGTCTCCTTGGCTATTGGGTACAATCCTGGACGGGTCGCCACTCCGACACAGTACAACCAGACATGCTGGCGACTCATTTGGCTGACCTCGCGAAGGACGGACAGGCCAGGAGGTGGAGGTTCGGAGCATTCGGAGTTAAGTGACCAAACAGTGTGTGCCAAAGATTCTATTAAGGGTTAGAGTCAGGATAGTAGTGGTAGGGTATAGATTTCAGAAGGCAAATTTTGAGGGTATGAGGAGAGAGTTGGGTGATGTAGATTGGGAGGACTCGAACAAAACAGGACAATCAGTATCAGGGAAATGGAAAAACCATTAAGACCAAATGATGTAGAGTGCAGAGTAAGCTACATTCAATGAGATGTAAAACTAGAAGCAGAAAGAGACCAGGGTCTTGAGTAGATGAGACAAGGAACGCTATTAAGGGAGAAGCAAAAGGCATTTATTAGGTTTAAAAATATTCAGACTGGAGTTAGATTTATATCACGACGGAGTAAATAGAGGTAAGTTAACAAAAAATAACTCGCAAAGCCAAAATTTAGGGGAGGGAATGGGGAAGAGGGACCATTGGGGGCTTTTTTAAAAAAAGGGGGATTTATTTTAAAAAAAAAAAAAAAAAAAACATAATAGCAAGGCTTCTTTAAGTATATCAGGGGAAAGAACAGGTTCGGACCAGTGTGGGCCCATTGAGGAATAGCACCTGGGAGAGTGGTAGTAGAAAGTGAGATGGCAGGCTTGTTAAACAGTATTTTACTTCAAACTTTTACACAGAACAGACAGGAGAATGCCAATAGCTGAGAGTATCCATCAAGGAGTTGAGAAGGGCTATTTTAACAGAAGATCCAGGTTGGATGGGAAGTAAGGGAATAGTTCGGTAATCTAAGAGTGAGATAGCTCTGGTCCAGATTAATATGCACCTGAGAGTATTGACGAGGTTGCTGAAGCAGGTAAGTGAGATTGTAACGATATTTTTCAATAGTTCCCTGGAGTTCAGACAGGTACCGGAGTATTGAGGAGTATCAAATGCAAACCACGATTTAAGAAAGGATCCAGAGAAGAATTGGGAAGCTCTAGACCTGTTAGTTTGACTTCATTTGTGGGAAGGTTGGAGACATTAATTAAGGGACCAGATGAGGAACCATTTAAACAAAAACAAACGAATAAAGGTAGTCAGCATGGGTTTACCAAAGGGTAGTTTCCTGTTTTAACAATCTTTTAGAGTTCTCTGAAGCAGTGTCTGATGAGTGATGATGGAAAGGCAGATGGAAATAGTATATCTCGACTTGAAGAAACATTTGATAAGTACCAGTCGGAAGTTGTTAGCCAAAGTAGGCTTGTGGAGTGGGGTCAGTAAGCTAACTGGATTGCAAAAGTGGCTTAGGGAGGATTCAAATAGTGGCTGTGAGTGGGGAGGATGTCTTGCTGGGAGGATGTAAATAGCGGGGTACCTCAGGATCAGTACTCGGACTTTACCATTTCATTATTTACATCAACCATTGGATAATGTGGTGTAAAGAGTAAGCTTTCAAAATTTGCAGATGACACAAAGCTTGGAGTAAGTGCGATAGCAGAGGGAGGTGGTGATCAGATACAGAAAGTAATGTACTTGCGAAGATTTGAGCAAAAACATTGGCAGGATAATTTAACTGGGCAAAGTGGCAAGGTGTGGGGGGATGGGAAAGAACAATGAAAATAGAGATTACAGGATGCAAGGGAATTTTGGAGCGTGTCACACAGGAAAGGATCTGGGCGGTGGTCATAGATATGGAGGTAAGCAGCAGCACACTATCCAGGTCACACGAGTGGTAAAGCAAATAGGGTTTCGGTTGTATTTCGGAGGCGGGATCATTTATAAATCAAAAGAGGTGGTGTTAACATTGTACAGCGAATTATGAGGCCAACATCTAGAATAGTGTGCAGTTTTGGTCACCACAGTTCCAGGAATGACATAATATTGCCACGGAGAGGGTTTCAGCACAGGGCGACGAGATTGATTTCGGGCCTAGCTAAACTTGCTATGAGGAGCGGCCTCTGAAGGAGACAGGGCTTTATACACTAGAAGGAGGCGGGTTACGTTGGAGATATATGATGGAGATGGTTTAAAGAATAATGAAAGAGTAATAAAATAAGGCATATTAATTAAATCAAAGAGAGACAGTGAAAGGACCAGGGGCCATGCCTGAGAGTAAAGAAGAGGAGAGTTTTAGCGGAGCAAGGCAGGGGTCTTTTACCAGAGAGAGTTAATGCAGGAGGCCTCCCTGGAAAGGTAGTGGCAGCAGAAAAAGTAGATAAGTTTAAAATTAGAATCAGATAGGTACCTGGAAGTTATGAGATAGGTGTATAGGAATGTTATCAGGATTTAAGGAAGTTTGAGCATTGATGGGTGATAGTGTACGAGTGTGTTGTTGGGGGTCTTGTCAAAGGGGGTTTGTATGGTTGAATATGTGTTTTTCACCAAGCCCATGCCCCTCCCTTGAGGGGAAGAAGAAAAAAAAAACACAACTACAAAAAATTAAACAAACAAACAAACCAAAATTTTATTATTTTCATTATTAAAAACATTCTTTGCGTTTTCTTCCTTGGATTTGTAGTGGATAAATTAGTTATGCCGTTGTTCATTGCAGGCATGATGGGCTTCAATGGCTTCCACCTGTGTCCCATTTCCTTGTATTTCCTTTGATCTATCACCCGTTCATTTAAACACAAGGTAATTCGATACAGAGAGCCATTCGGGCCATCATGTCTGCGCTCCATCAACACCAGACCAATTCATCTGAAAAGAAAATGCAAAAAACTATTTTTTTTGTCGTTTGTTTCTTTCCGGAAGGGGGAGTGGGCGAAGGCGCTTCTTGCACACCAATCACCCATCAAGCTACCGAATGGTTGAAGGTCAACTTCCCTCGACCCCTTCCATCTCCAAAACTGCCTGGTTACCGATCCAATTCCAATTCAAACTTATCGACTGTTTCCGTTTGACCACAACCTTTCCTCGGCCTTACTGCGGTCCTCTGCACAGAGGAAACAGACGCTCTGCCTTACGAGCGGTCCAAACTCTCCTAAACTGGGGAAGACCTATGAAAGTTGCTTGCATCCTTGCACCTACCTTAAGACGCCAGCATTGTCATCGCCGTGTTGCTGTTGGTAACCAAGTATTTGACATTCGTGCTGGCCTGACAAGATGACCTCGACACCGAGCCTCGGAAAAGCGGTGTTTTTCTTGTTTTGTTTGATTGTCTTGCCAAAGTGACCACAGGACAGGTGGGACATTTCACCATTGAACGTTATGACGTTTTGAGTCACATCAAGGAAGGTATTTTCCTCGCTGAAAATCACACTTGAGTTGAAGAAACGTCTTGGTCGAAGCCCGAGAAAAACGTGTCCGAGGAAGCAATGTTCTGTCAAAGCAGATCTTCGATTTGCTCATCTGTGTCGGTCCGTGTAACACGCAAAAGCGTCCAGAGAAATTGAAAAGTACTGTCTCGTTCGTTTGCCACCATGTACTTGTACCTGAAAACGGTGTTGTACAATTGTTGTTTATGGAATTAATCATTTCTGTGAATTACAGAGCTCAAAGTACGGAAGAAACACAAACGGATCCAGGGAAACACTCTCATTGGTTTTCCGAGCGCTGACGGTGATTTCTACACGTCCGCTCCTCCACCGCACTCACTGATAACAGGGGCGGCAGGGCGAGGCCACACACTACTTGGACGATATTCTCGTGATATTTGGATTTTCGTCTCTTCATTGTTATTGCTGCGAAATTGCCCGGAGACTGTTCCACTTTCGACTGAACTTGGCTTCGCCCTCGCTTCCCAAGCGAGTCAAAACGAAACTGGCCTTTCCAAGACCGCAAGAAGACTGACGCGCACCCTATCGGAAAAGATCCTCAAGGGTGGTGGGATCGAGCAAGAGAGAAAAGGGTCTGTCGCGAGTCGCTTGAAAAAGGCCTGGACAGCAGATGGCTACGATTGCCATCGGAAGGCCGTACATATCAATACGGCTGTGAAGAGGCTCATTGGCAAGTCGAAAGCTTGTGCAGACCAAGGGAACGCGGTGCTGCGCTCGTTCAAACTGAACAAGGACGAGAGTGCCTCAAGTGAAGAAGAGCACCAAAGTGAAAAGCACCAAAGTATGAAGCACCAGACGTGAAGAGCACCAAGTTCCATAAAGTTGCAAAGACCCCAACCAGGCTAAGCGGCAAGAAAACAACCAAAAAGCCAGTTTTGAAGAGGGACGGTGCGGAAGATATCTCAAGAAAGCCCAAAATCCCGCCACCTCTTCGAAGCAATCCGGGAAGACATCTGTCAAGGTGGAAGAAAAAGTGCGTGAAGAAGGGCAGACAAGACTTTCGAAACCAAAGTCCAAGCCTCAACGAAGGGGTTAAAGAAGAAGAGGCGACCCTCAAAAAGAAGTGAAGGGATGAGCAGAGAGTCGCAGAGATGATAGTGTCTCGAGTTATCCTCGTTCATTCTCTCCAAACCCACAAAGCTCTTTCAGAGCCACCCACAACGTTCACCTTGAAAGGAGCTGATTCGATGTTCATAAAATCATGAGTGGGGTATTGCTGGCACACAACCTGCAACAACTCGGTGCATCCTCCGTGCAACAGATATTGATATAAATTATATATTTCATCAAGTGTTTGTGAAAGAGATTTTATATTCAAGGAACACCGGTTACGATGAATTGGAAATCCAAGAGACAAACAAAACTGCAAATTCATCATAATTTATGAAACAATTAACAAAACATGGTTGTCTAATGTGACCCAACACCCAATATAGTTAAATATGTAACATTTCCAAAGTGTGCTCTTTACTAGTACTATTAAAAATTACTAATTCTAGGCAATTGGTTATATTAGCAATTTTAAAAAGTCCATCAAAACTTCATACAGATCATAGGTTCAGAAACATACAAATTGAATGCCTTTGTGATTGTTACTTTAACAATGGATGAAGCTCAACACAGCTGAGTCCGAAGGGCCTGGAGGGTCTGAAAACAAAGGGTCTTGGTCTACGGTGTCCAATGTATAGCAACAATGGGCCCAACAAAGAAATAAACATCCCGTTTGGCCTTGACACAGGTCGTGACTTCCGGCCTTTATTGGCGCAAAAAAGAAGCAACATAAGTCAGGTGCAAATCCAGACTCACGGACAGCGGCAGGGAAGTCGTGGTGTTGGTCTGGAGAAGGAACGTAGCTGGTGATTGGTCTGAGGAGAGGAACGTAGCTTGGTGTTGGTCTGGAGAGAACGTAGCTGGGTGTGTCTGTGAGAAGGAACGTAGCTTGGTGTTGGTCTGGACGGCGGAACGCAGCTTGGTTGTTGGTCTGGCAAGGATGTCAACCATCTTGGTCACAGTAAACACTGCCCAGAGACGACGGTGCTGCTTGATTCTCCAGTTCCGAGCCGTTTAATTATAATTCCACTGTTTAAATTATTTAACAAATTAAATAAAGTTACGAACCTTGCCCGGAAAGTCCTTGAAATTAAATGAATTTTCATCGTAATGAGCACAACGCAGAATTGAGCTGAACATCAGTTCTGAATGTGGAAAAAGAAGTTCCGGACAGTCGCCGGGCGGTGTTTAGTTCGACACAACCATTGGATGTAACGAGAGTAACTCTTGATCTCATGTCTATTTCATTAAAATCCTTTAATCTCATCCGATGAATGTGACGTCCTCGTTTAATTTTAAATAAACGTGTAGTGAGGCGTGACTTGTTTTACTTGTGGTTTATCTTTCGGTTCCTCTTCAGGTGCAAAGTGGAACATCATGGTTCCGTGGACAAGGATCCATTTCATCATCTCAATGATGCAGTTGAACAACTGGGTGGGCAGGTGACAAATCGTGTAAGTGGTGTCCTGTCTGACATCCAGCCTGTGGCACGGTTCGTCCTTCCTTTACACTCGATCTCCTCACTCCGAAACACACATTTATGAACCGTGCACTCTACAACATACAGTATGTTACTTCCCTTTTCAATGTTGAACCCCCACAGTATTCAATAATTGAGTCCAGTCGACATTATTAAACCATCCTAAACCCTCGTCCCATGGAGACACCGCAGGTCGTTCTCTGTCCATCAAAACTTCCCATCTCCGTGTCTCCATTTATTCCCGTCTTTGTTAAAAACAAACCAAAGTTCTTCACAAATTCATATTTTCCATCCTTATCATGAATACAAAGGTATTCACAGGTTGTGAGTTGTGTGAAAGGCGATTTACACTTTCAAGAAAGGTGTGGTGGCCTCTGAAAAGAGGCGTTGGTTGTGGTGGAGTCTGTGCCCAAAGCCTTCAGACGAGCAGTTCCAAGCTCGCTCTCCGCGGATACGTCGAGCCAGCTGGATGTCTTGGCATGATGGTTGAACACGTTTGGCGTTGATGCCGCGCACAAATTCGTGTCCTCAAACAGACCCACGAGGTAGGCCTACGCTCGCCTCTGGCAGCGCCATCACCGCGAAACTCTGGAATCGCAAGGTCGTCTTGAATCCTGTGCGATTTCACGGACGAGGCGCTGAAAACGGCAGCTTGCGAATGAGCAGTCGTGTGGACTTTTGCGTAGCGACGGATCTCACGCAGCGCCACAGTTCCGGGCCGGTAACGATACGGTTTCTTCACACCAACCTGTGGCTGAGCGCTTTTCCGCGCCGCTTTGGTCGCCAACTGTTTTCGCGGCGCCTTTTCCACCGGTCAATTACGGCGGTCTGCTGGTTCGGGCCATGGTGAAAAAAACCAACAAACTGAAAATAACGGCAGAAAATGAAGTGAGGTAATTTTAATCGGGCGGTTTCGGGGGGATTTAGTTGCGTCGCAGACGACTTCGACGTTTGCCATTGGTGACTCAAAACCTGTCTCATTCGCTGAAGATTAAGCCCACCTACCGCTTCCACCATTGGCGAAACTTCAATCTCCGCTCTCCATTTGGCTGAAAGCGAGCCCGATGTGATACGATCGGGAGGGGAAAGCTCCGTCCGCCCTCCTTCGCTCGTTTCTCCCACCAATATCACCCTGAAGCCCCTTTCGGCCTGTTCACCCGTCCATGAACGAAAGAGCAAAAAAGAACGTCGGCTGAATATGTGGTGTATGTGTATATGCGTGTGTGTGGTATGTGTGTATGTGTGTGTATGTATGTATGTTATGTATGTGTGACGTGTGTGTGTGTGTTGCGTGTGTATGTATTGTGTTATATGCGTTGTGTGTGTGTGTGTATGTGTGTGAATGTATGTGTATGTATGTGTGTTTTGTGTATGGTGTGTACATGTGTGTTATGTGTGTGTATGTATGTATATGTGTGTGGATGTGTTGTGTGTGTTATTATGTGTGTGTAGTGTCTGTATTGTGTGTCTGTATTTGCGTGTCTAATGTATGTATGTATGTGGTAATTATGGCTTATTATGGCTTATTTATGGCCCATAATAATTATGGCCTTACTAGGGCATGGAATAATATTTACATGCCTAGTAAAGCCATAATTATCATTTTACCGAAAAAGGGGTAAATTTGGTTGGCCATTTTGATTTGCATTTTACCAACCTAAGAGGGTTGGGCCACATCGGACTTTTTCTCTGTTGTCCTTAAAAGGAGTGTTTTTATTGCCATTTTTCACGCTGATCACGAATCCATTTTGAAAATTTTGACCCAGGATGTCTTACCAAGACTTACCAAGCAAGTGGTGGTCCTTGTCTTACCAAAGACATCATCATAGGTCAAAATTTCAACGATTCGTGATCAGCGTGCAAAAATGGCCATAAAAAAACACTTCCTTTTAACGGAAAAACAGAGAAAAGTCGATGGTGCCAACCCTAATATTACTTGCCCTAGTAAGCCTTAATTTATTAATTTTAACCTGAAAAGTGGGTAAATTTGTGGCCATTTTGAATTTCTGCCTTTTACCAACTAAGACATCATCCCTATGTCAAAAAGTTCAACGGATTCGTGAGTCAGCGTGAAATGTGGCCATAAAAAACACTCCTTTCAAAAAAAAGTATGGTCGTTTGCCCAACCTAATAATACACGACACAAAGTTCAAGACGGCCTGAAGCCTCCTTCATGAACGAGTTGGTGGCTCTGAAATGAGCCTTTTGTTGTGGATAATGACGGAACACCACCCCCAGGATGTTAACCACCGAAACCGTTAGATGTGTACGCCCTGGCGCTTCAAGCGTTACACCACGGTCCCATGGCGGTGACGTCTTCCGCTTGGATGCTCCGTGTAGTACGGCCGTACGGATAACATTCTCCAGGAACACCTTGATTAAACCCACGGGTTTCCCTAGATGGGACCGAAGATACGTTTCACCCCCCACGACTAGGGCAAGACGACGGATAGCCGGCTTTGTGATTCCCTGGAATTATACGGAAACCCTTGCGATGACGTTTCGCGCCTCCTTTTCCGAGACCCTTTCCTCCTTTACCACGTCCAGACATGGCGAGAACGTTTCAATTCAAAAGAGGAATGGAATCAAACAAAACGAACCTGTCACGTGTTTATATGGTGAGAGAACCGAGGGTTTCTATTGGTGGAGAGCTCGATATCACCATTTGCTCTTTGACCTTAACCTTTAACCCCTACATTTAATTATTTCGAAGGAGGAGAAGGGAGTAATGCGATTTAGGATTACGGTTACATCCTTCCAACGCATTCTCTGAAATAAGCATACCGGATACACTTGTCAACTGAGCCAGATGTACCCTCATTCTTTAAATTTGTCTGAAAATTCAAAACGGAAATGGAGGTGGACAGTATAACAAGGAACAAGAAATCCAACACAGGTGGAGGCCATTCAGCCCATCATGTCTGCGGGTGAAAACACCACACCAACCAATCCCACACATGATCCAAAGGAAGAATACACAAAAAGTTTTTTAATTAATGAAATAAAAAATTCGTTTGTTTGCTTTTTGGGTATTTTTTTTCCTTTTCTTCCCCTTCAGGGGAGGGAGCAGGGCTTGGTTGTAAAAGCAAACATCATCAACCAACACAACCCCTTGACAAGACCCCCATCAAACAGCAACTCGTACACGTTGCACACATCAAGGAAGGTTATTTTCCCTCTTGAAAATCAGAGCTTGAGTTTGAAGAAACGTCTTGGTCGAAGCCCGAGAACGTGTCCGAGTTAGGAATGTGCTGTCAAAGCAGATCTTCGACTTGCCGTGTCGTCCGTTGTAAACACGGCGGAAAGGTTCCAAGGAATTGAAAAAGTGCTCTCGCAGTTTGTGCCAGCATGTAACTTGTACCTAGAAGCGGTTGTGGCACATGTGTATGGAATTATCATTCATGTGAATTACAGAGGCTTCAAAGTGACGGAAGAAACACAAACGCGGATGCGGGGGAAACCACCTCTCAGGTTTTCTGAAACGTCGACGTTGATTTCTACCACGTCCGCTCCTCCACCATTTCATCATTCATCATCATCATCATCACAGAGAGTCGGTGAACGTCGACGTTGATTTTCTCCACGTCCGCTCCACACGTCATCATCTCATATCAATCATTCATCAACGGAGTCGGCGGGCGGGGCGAGGCGTTCGCGATATTTGCACAATGCGCGGTATTATAGAAGCGACTTGGACCAATGGGGGCAAAAACTCTTTCGTTTCAAAAAACCCCCCAAACCTTTTGCCCAAAAAACCCCTTTGTTCCCTTTTAAAAAAAAAACCCAAATAAATTACAAGGTGGTACAGGGAGAGCAAATATAGTTCAATGATAAAACTCAAAGACAAAAAGAAACAAACCACAAAAATAAATATCAGGCAAGATATACTCTGACAATGGAGAATACTAAAAGAGCAGAAGCATTTATAAAGATCTTGACAGATCGGAATCGACAATTATGCTATTTTGGAATGGATAACTAAGAAGAGGGTTAAAATTAGTTGGGATGGAGAATGAGAAAATCATTAAATGCCCAAGACCCAAGGACACAACAATGACTTTAAAGAAAATGTGGGATTGCCAATCGGACAAGTGCAGGTTTTTCTGGGGTAGAAACACAAAAGTACCAGTTCACCTCCTTTCGGGATGTAAAAACTCATGTCGGAACAGTTGTACACAGGAAGACACGACAGCGTCTGTGAGTAATCCACCAAGTACATCTGTAAACATTTCAACTTCCGGTTTTCCACAAACATCATGGAAACACAAACCAAATCCGATCCTTCATAATGAACATGTCGTGATCACGGATGACAAGACGATCCCATCAAGTGTGGACATGCACAACGCACTGCGTCCGGACATGTGCTCAAACACAAAAAGGAAAAATCATCATTGTTGATGACGTTTCAGTTCCATTTATTTGGACTATTCAACAAAGAATGAAAATCACAAATACCAGGATCTAAAATGAGGGTCAAAAAGAACTTAGAAAGTAGAAAAGCTGAATTATACCAGTGATCGTGATGCAGCAACAGGAATGATAAAGAAAACCCTGACTGAATATTTAAATATCTTCCGGAACATCAACCACAAACAGCTACAAACGGAGCTCTCAGAGTGGAGTGAAGATTTTGATGGAGCCTTGGACGAGGCGGATGAGGAACGAATTTCACAATTTGGTTCATTGAATGTTGATCCTTCCCCGAAAAAAGAGGTGAAGATTTTGAGTTTTCCACCTTCTGAAACCCACGAATGGAGATAAACAAACACCTGAGCAACACACACACACACACATATACATACACACACAGTGTACACACATAACATACACACACATATACACACCACCACACATAATACACCACATGTACACACATACACACAACATGTACACACACATACACAATACTACACACACATATACACAAACACAAACACACATACATTACCACACACAAATACTACACACACATAACACACGTACAAAAACACATTACATACACACATATACACACATACATACACAACACATATACACTACATACACCACATATAACACACATACAGACACACATATACACACATGTTACACACACACTATACACATACAACACACATACAAACCCACACATATAACACACACACAAACACCCACATACACACACATATAACACACATATACAATACAAAAACACACATACATTACACACTTTTACACACATGTACAAACATACACATACAAACTCACATACATACACACATATACACATACCAAACACACACATATACACATTTAACACAATATAACATACCACATATACACATACACACACATTATACACACATGTACACACCACACAAACCACACACATGTACGTACCACACACACACACACAACATACACACACAAACACACATATACACATACACACACACATTCAGCAAGGACGTTCTTTTTGCTCTTTTCGTTCATGGACTCGGTGAACAGGCCGGAAAGGGGGCTCAGGGTTGATATTGGTGGGAGAGAAACGAGCGAGGAGGCGCGGACGGAGCTTTTCCCTCGCGGATGGTTCACATCGGGCTCGGGCGTTCAGCCTATGGAAGAGCGGAGATTGAAGTTTTCGACCAATGGTGAAGCGGTAGGTGGGGGTTAATTCTCAGCGCAATGAGATGGTTTGGTCAGCCAGGCAAACGGTCGAGCGGTCTCGCGGACGCATATAAAACCGAACCGGCCCGTAATCATCTCAACTTCATTCTGCCGTTTAGTTTTCAGTTTGTTGGTTTTTTCCCCATGCCCGAAACCAAGCAGCGCTCGTAATCGACCGGTGGAAAGCGCCGCGAAAACAGTTGGCGACCAAGCGGCGCGGAAAAAGCGCTCCAGCCACAGGTGTGTGAAGAACCGCATCGTTACCGGCCCGAACTGTGGCGCTGCGTGAGATTCCGTCGCTACCCAAAAGTCCACGAGCTGCTCATTCGCAAGCTGCCGTTTCAGCGCCTTGTCCGTGAAATCGCACAGGATTTTTCAAGACCGATTGCGATTCCAGAGTTCGCGGTGATGGCCTGCAGGAGGCGAGCGAGGCCTACCTCGTGGCGTCTTGTTCGAGGACACGATTGTGCGCCCATTCACGCCAAGCGGTCACCACATGCCCAGGACATCCAGCGGCTCGGACGTTATCCGGGAGAGCGAGCTTGAACCGCTTCGTCTCAAGGCTTTGGCACAGACCCACACAACCAACGGCTCTTTTCAGAGCCACCACACCTTTCTTGAAAGTGTAATCGACCCTTTCACACAACTCAACAACCTGTGAATACCTTTGTGTACATGGATCGAGGAATATGATTTTGTGAAGAAACTTGGTTCTTTTTTTACAAAGACGGGAATAATGGACATGGAGAGGGAGTTTTCCATGGACAAGACATGGACTGGCGGTGTCTCCATGGGGACGAGGGTTTAGGATGGTTTTTAATAAATATCGTCAGGCTCAATTATTGAATACTGTTGGGTTCATTACATTTGAAGGGATGTTACATACTGTATGTGTAGGAGTGCACTTTCATAATTGTATTCGGAGTGAAGAGATCGAATGTAAGGGAGGACGGAAAACCAATCAGTTGCACGGGCCTGGATGTCAGACAGACACCACCTTACACGTTGTCACGCTGCCCACCCAGTTGTCAACTCTTCATCGTTGCAGATGATGAACTGGACCCTTTCCACGACCCCTGACCACGGACCAGATTGTTTCCATTTGCCACCTGAAGAGACCGAAAGTAACCACAAATTAAAACAAGTCACACCCTCACTACCGTTATTTAAATACAGGACGTCACATCATCGGATTTGAGATGATGATTATATGAAATAGACGAGATTCAAGAGTAACTCTCGTTCATCAATGGTTGGTGTCGAATCTAACACCCCCGGCGGACGTCCGGGAGCTTCTTTTACATTCAGGAACTGATTGTTTCAGCTCCAATTCTGCTGTTTGTGCTCAATTCGATGAATTCATTTAATTCAGCACTGTTGTAACTTTATTTAATTTGTAAAATAATTTAAACAATGGAATTTAAATTTAAACGGCTCGCGAACTGAGATTAACAGCACCGGTCATCTCTGGGCGGTTGTTTAGTGTGGACCAAATGGTTGACATCCTTGCCAGACCAACACCAAGCAACGTTCCTCCTCCAGACCAACACCAAGCTACGTTCCTTTCTCTAGGACCAAACACCACGACTTCCCTGCCGCTTTGTCCATGGCCTGATTTTGCCACAGGACGTTGCTTGTTTTTGGGCTATAAAGACCGGAAGTCACGACCTGTGTTCAAAGGCCAAACGGGATGTTCATTTCTTGTTGGGCCATTGTTGCTTAATTGGGTCAATAGACCAAAGACCCTTGGTACGGCACCCTCAGGCCTTCGGACTCAGCTCGTGTGGCTTCATCCATTGTAAAGTAAACAATCACAAGCGATTCCAATTTGTATGTTTCTGACCTATGGATCTTTATGAAGTTTGATGGACTTTAAATATTGCTCATTACTAAACAATCGGAGTAAGTAATTCGCTAATTTATGAATTACGTATAGTAAAGAGCACACTTTGTGAATGTTTACATATTTAACTATATGGTGTGGGTCACATGACACCATTTTTATTAATTGTTCATTAAATTATTGAATGAATTGCAGATTTTGTTTGTCTCTTGGATTTCAATTCACTGTAAACCCGGGTGTTCTTGAATATAAATCTCTTTCACCAAAACACTTTGATGAAATATATAAATCTTTTATATCAATTATTGTGCATGGAGGATGCACCCGAGTTAGTGCAGGTTGTGTTGCAGCAACCCCACTCATGATTTTATGAAACCATCGAATCAGGCTCCTTTCAAGTGAACGTTGTGGGTGCTCTGAAAAGAGCCTTTTGTGGTTTTGAGAGAATGAAAACGAGGATGAACTCGAGACACTTCACTCGGACTCTCTGCTCATCCCTTCACTTCTTTTTGAGGTCGCCTTCTTCTTCTTTAAACCCCTTTCGTTGCAGGCTTGGACTTTGGTTTCGATGCCCTTTGGTCATGGCCCTTCTTCACACTTTTTCTCACCCTTGACAGATGTCTTCCTGATTGCTTTGAAGAAGTGCGGGAGATTTTTGGGCTTTCTCTGGAGATATCTTCCGCACGTCCTCTTCACAACTGCTTTTTTGGTTGTTTTCTTGGCCGCTTTAGCCTTGGGTGGGGTCTTTGCAACTTTCTGGAAACTGTTGGTGCTCTTTCACTCTGCGCTGCTCCTCCACTTGGGCGCTTCTTCCTGTTCAGTTTGAACGAGCCGGCAGCGCCCGTCCCCTTTGCGTCTGCAAAAGCCTTTCCACTTGTAACAGCCTCCTCACAGCCGCTATTGATACGTTAACGGCCTTCCGATGGACATCGTTAGCCATCTGCTGCCAGCCCGTTTTTCAAAGCGATTGCAGCACAGCCTTTTCGCTCCTGCTCGATCCCCACCACCTTGAGGATCTTTTCCGAGAGGGTGCGTCAGGCTTCTTTGTCGTCCTCGAAGAGCCAGTTTTAGTCTTGGTTCGCTTGGGAAGGCGGAGGGCGAAGCTTCAGTCGAAAGTGGAACAGTCTCCGGCATTCGCAGAAACAAACAATATGACGTAAGACGAGATCAAATAATCACGAGAATATTCGTCCAAGTAGTGTGTGGCCTCGCCCTGCCGCCCCTGTTATAGTGACGGCGTGAGGAGCGGACGTGTAGAAATCACCGTCAGCGCTTCGGAAAACCATGAGAGTGTTTCCCGGAATCCGTTTGTGTTTCTTCCGTCACTTTGAGTTCGTAATTCACATGAATGATAACTATACACAATGTACACAACCGTTGTCAGGTACAAGTACATGCGTTGGCAAACGGCGAGAAGTACTTTTTTCAATTCTCTGGACCTTTTTGCCGTGTTAACACGGACCGCCGGCAAATCGAAAGATCGGCTTTGACAGAAACATTGCTTATCGACACGTTCTCGGGCTTCGACCAAGACGTTTCTTCACTAAGTCTTGATTTTTCACGAGGAAAAATACCTTCTTGATGTTGACTCAACGTCATAACGTTCAAGGTGAAATGTCCCCTTCTGTGGTCCAACCTTGCAAGACATTCAAACAACAAGAAAAAACACCGCTTTTCCCGAGGCTCGTGTCGAGGTCATCTTGTCATGGACCAGCCACGAATGTCCAAAATATTGGTTACCAACAGCACGCGGCGATAAACAATGCTGGAGAACATTTGCCTGTATTCCAAACGTGACCGATCGTCGACCCCCGTTTCTCCCTGTTCTTGTGTCGGTGCTTCGGTGAGGTTCTGGTTGTGTCCCGGTCTTGTAACGAACTGTGGTGCGATTTCTCATGACAATTGACTGGTCAGATTCATCGCCTACGTTCAAGTAGTACAAGGATGCAGCAACTCAACGGGTCTTCCACGGTGTTTAAAGAACCGGAGTGTAATAACAAAACGTTTTTCTGTCACTGTGGGTTTCAATTTTTTTGTTGTTTTGATTTGTGGTGATAAAATTTGGTGCTGATTGGCACAGGCACAATGGGCTGAATGGCCTCCACCGGTTATCTGATTCATTTATGTGTGTTCATGTGCAGTCGTTTGTTGGAGTTAAGCGAAGGAAATGACATTTGCAAGAGGACAACAATCAATGCAAGAGGAAAGTTTCAGCGGGTCAAAGCGGTTGGCAGAACAAAAGGTGTTTTTACTTTTTTACCTCCGCCACTGAGGTGAAGGAATTATGTTTTCACCACTTTCTGTCTGTTTTTATAGTTCGTCGGTTTTGTTATCCGTTTGTCTGTTTTGTTTATTAGTTGTCGGTTGTTATCCTGTTTGTCTGTTATGTTTATTTGTTGCCAAACGGGTCACAATTTTCAACCGATCTTCACGAAACTTCACACATGGTAAAAGTTTGTCATTAAGAAGAAACCTCGTTGTTTTTGAGGTAAAGGTCAACTAGGCCAAAGGTCAACATATTTGTCAATTTCGAAAATGCTCAATTTTTCATCGGATTGTCGAGAAATTTGAGGAGGATTTTCATTTCAGCTTTCTGAATTCGACCCAGCCAATTGATTTTTTGAGGTCAAATTGTTTATGGATTTTGGCAAGTGTCTTGCTGTGAATGACATTTTTATTGTTGTCTGTTTTTTGTTTGTTTGTTTGTAATGCGCGAATCTCAAAAAGTTGTGGACAGATCCAAATGAAACTCGGTGGATATGTTGGGTGTGTGCGAGGAGAGAATGATTCGATTTTGGTGAAGAACTGTTAAGACGAACTGTGGAACGAGAATTATTTCATTTTAAAAGTGATTCTTCACCATTGGAGAGATAAGGGCCAAACCGATGTGGAATGACGTTTCAAAAATGTCATGTGCCCGAAATGTTCTGTGGATGAGCGCATGCGCTCTACCGAGTGGCCTAGTTTTAAATGTACTACTTAAATGTACAGGAATAACTTAAACATCATTTGACATGATTCGGTATTTACTTGAGTGAAACGGAGGGATGGAAAGGGGTGAGGGCATTTACACGTCGTTAAAGCGTAAGAACGAGGGCGCAGCGAGAGGTTAAAGGTGAAAGGCACGAAGAGCACGTGTGTGTACCACCCCTTATCCAGAGAATAATTAAATATTGGAGGTAAAGGTTAAAGTCAAAGATCAAATGGTGATATCGAGTTCTCCACCAATAGAAAACCCTCGGATTTCCTCACCATATAAACACGTGAAGGTTCGTGTTTGATTCATTCCGCTTGGATTGAAAGTTCTCGCCTATTCTGGACGGGGTAAGGAGGAAAGGGTCTGAAAAGGAGGCGCGAAACGTCATCGCAAGGTTCTCCGTGATAACATCCAGGGAATCACAAAGCCGGCTATCGTTCGTCTTGCCCGTCGTGGTGGGGTGAAACGTATCTCTGGGTCTCATCTACGCAGGAAACCCGTTGGAGTTCTCAAGGTGTTCTTGAGAATGTTATCCTGACGCCGTTACCTACACGGAGCATGCCAAGCGGAAGACCGTCACCGCCATGGACGTTGGTGTACGCTCTGAAGCGCCGGGCGTACACTCTACGGGTTCGGTGGTTAAAACCATCCTGGGGGTGGTGTTCGTTCCATTATCCACAACAAATACGGCTCTTTTCAGAGCACCAAACTCGTTCATGAAGGAGCTCAGGCGTCTTGATATTGTATTTGTATTATTGTGTGGATCGTGGGTTTATTTTGCTGGTTCTGGTTTTTCACGAGGTGAAACTGGTTGAATATATTACTGTTCCGCTTCACATGTAGAGGTAAGTTGGGTGGGATCGCGTTTTGTAAAGATTGCTATCCGGAATAACCGGGGATTGTAAACACATGAAGTACATCCATGTTAATGTTTCATCAGGGGTTCGACATCACTTGGGACAAATCAGATACTTTTTACCAGTCGGAACATGTTGATCATTCACGCTGATACATCACATAATTGACGTAGCATCGTTAGTTCCTTCACAAGATGTGACACAGAAGATTAAGTTCGTGACTGAATGGTAAAATGGTACTTTAAGGCGTTTGATAAATTAAGGTGCGTTTGATCATGGAAGAGCAGAGCGTTATAATCGGGAAAAAATTGGGCTGAGAACACTGTTGTCACCAATGCAGTGTACCGAGTGGTGTGAGGCCGGCCGTTCCGCCCTTACGGAACGACGTGTTTGGGCTGTTTTACCAATCTTCCAGGCACCACTGCCTCTATGCACGCGGTCCAGTGACAGATGTTGTACTGTTACAAAAGACACCGACGAGAACAGCCAAATGAAAACGAATCAGGACTCGACACATTACGTTTCAATGATTCATGATGCTCATCGCTTTGGAAGAAACACCGTGTCGGGCTGAACTTGTTTGAAACTTGTAGATGATTCCGTAGCTTCCCTTTGCCGATGGCGCGTTTACGGTTTTGACTTCCTCTCGATTTGGAAGCGTTTTCTTCGATCCCTTGTGGTTCGAGCTGCCTGGGAGGTTCCGAGGGAGGCATCACCAGTCGAGGGTAAAATAACGATTTCAAACGATCGCTGACAATAACGAACGTGGGTCGCAAACGAATTTCTCTTATAAAGTGTGGTAGTAAATAATGGATCCACACCGCTTGGAGGCGGACGCAGTCTGGTTTGGTCGAGCAAGACTCTCTGCTATTGGTGTGAAACGAGAGTGGGCGTGTATCACGTGTGATCGCGATTCCATTACATAAAGTCCGACATCTCAGTATTTCTCAGATGTTCTGTAATTTATCGTGTCAGTGAGTCCTGACTTGTTTAGTTTGTGGTTCCATTTTGTGCGTTCTCGTCGGGTGTAAGTGAAAACATCATGTCTAGACGTTGGTAAGGGTGTGCGAAGACTCGGGCTAAGGCCAAGACACGTCTTCCCGTGCGGACGTGCACTTCACAATCCGTACACCTGCATGTGGTGAACATGTGAGCCCAATAATTATTTTTATCAGCTCGGATATATACTTGAACCATCCTGAACCCTCTTCCATGATACACAAACGGCACCCATTATATTCATCAAAGCTGCCTTGAGGGAAACTACAAAATTTTTGACCAATTCATCCACAGAAGAAATTAATTTCTGTTCACATTTTAAATAACATGCGATGTGCTCTCCAAACTTTTAACCTTAAAATATAAACAGCGGATTGAGCTCACAAGCAGTTCGACTGATTAAAGTATTCTGTGTTCTCCCAGTGATGTTTCGAACGAACCCGTGATGAACATTAACATGTATTGTACTTCATGTGGTTTACAATCCGCTCGTTAATCGATCATCTTACAAAACCGCGACCACACTCTTTTACATGTGAAGCGGAACATGTTTTTTTCAACCGTCACCTCGTGAAACCAGAACAGCAATAATAAACCCCACGATCCACACAATAATACACCATACAAAGTTCAAGACGCCTGAAGCTCCTTTCATGAACGAGTTGGTGGCTCTGAAAGAGCCGTTTTGTTGTGGATAATGACGAACACCACCCCAGGAGTTTAACACCGAAACCGTAGAGTGTACGGCCCTGGCGCTTCAGAGCGTACACCACGTCCATGGCGGTGGACGGTCTTCCGCTTGGCAATGCTCCGTGTAGGTAACGGCGTCACGGATAACATTCTCGCAGGAACACCTTGAGAACTCCACGGGTTTCCTCGTAGATGAGACCCGAGATACGTTTCACCCACCACGACTGGCAAGACGACGGATAGCCGGCTTTGTGATTCCCTGGTATTATCACGGAGAACCTTGCATGACGTTTCGCGCCTCCTTTCCGAGACCCTTTCCTCCTTTACCCCGTCCAGACATGGCGAGAACGTTTCAATCCAAAGCGGAATGAATCAAACAACGAACCTTCACGTGTTTATATGGTGAGAGAACCGAGGGTTTCTATTGGTGGAGAGATCGATATCACCATTTGATCTTTGACCTTTAACCTTTACCTCAATATTTAATTATTTCTCTGGGATAAGGGGGTGGATACACACACGTGCTCTTCGTGCCCTTTCACCTTTAACCTCTCGCCTGCGCCCTTCGTTCTTACGCTTTAACGACGTGTAAATGCCCTCCCCCTTTCCATCCCTCCGTTTTCACTCAAGTAAATACCGAATCATGTTCAAATGATGTTTAAGTTATTCTGTACATTTTAAGTGATACATTTAAAAACTAGGACACTCGGTAGAGCGCATACCTCCGCCACGCAATGCCTCATCCACGAGAACATTTCGGGCACATGACATTTTTGAAACGTCATTCCACATCGTTTTTGGCCCTTATCTCTCAATGGTGAAGAATCACTTTTAAAATGAAATAATTCTCGTATCCACATTCGTCTTCAGTTCTTCACCAAAATCGAATCAATTTCTCCTCGGCACACACCCAACATATCCACCGAGTTTCATCCGGATCTGTCCGCAACTTTTTTGAGATATCGCGCATACAAACAAACAAACAAACAAACAGACAAACAATAAAAATGTCATTCACAGCAAGACACTTGCAAAATCCATAAAACAAATTTGACCTCAAAAAATAATTGGCTGGTCGAATTCAGAAAGCTGAAATGAAAATCTTCTTCAAATCTCTCGACAATCAGATGAAAAAATTGAGCATTTTCGAAATTTGACAAATATGTTGACCTTTGGCCTATGTTGACCTTTTGACCTCAAAAAAACAACAGGTTTCTTCTTTATGACAAACTCTACCATGTGGTGAAGTTTCGTGAAGATCGATTGAAAATTGTGACCGTAGGCAACAAATAAACAAACAGACAAACAGGATAACAAAACCGACGAACTAATAAACAAACAGACAAACAGGATAACAAAACCGTCGAACTAAAAACAAACAAACAGAAAGTGGTGAAAACATAACTCCTTACCTTCAGTGCGGAGGTAAAAAAGTAAAACACCTTTTGTCTGGCCAACGACTTTACCTCGTTGAACTTTCTCTTTGCATTGATTGTTGTCTCTTGCAAATGTCATTTCCTTCGCTTAAGCTTCACACAACGGAATGCACATGACACACACAAATGAATTAGACACAGGTGGAGGCCATTCAGCCCATCGTGCCTGTGCCACATCAACACCACACGAATTTATAACACAATATCAAAACAACAAAAAATGAAACCCAACAGTGACCAGGACAAGTTTTGTTATTATCACTCCGGTTCATTTGAACTTGTGAAAGACCGTTGAACTTGCTGCATCTTGCACCTACCTTGGACGCCAGCATTGTTCATCGCCGTGTGCTGTTGTAACCAAGTATTTTGACAATTCGTGCTGGTCCATGACAAGATGACCTCGACACGAGCTCGGAAAAAGCGGTGTTTTTCTTGTTTTGAATTGTCTTGCATAGGTGGCCACAGACAGGTGCACATTTCACCTTGAACGTTATGACGTTTGAGTCACATCAAGGAAGGTATTTTCCTCGTGAAAATCACAGCTTGAGGTAAGAAACGTCTGGTCGAAGCCCGAGAACGTGTCCGAGGGGCAATGTTCTGTCAAAGCAGATCTTCGATTTGCCGTGTCGGTCCGTGTAACACGGCAAAAGGTCAGAGAATTGAAAAAGTACTTCTCGTCGTTTGCCAGCATGTACTTGTACCTGAAACGGTTGTGTACATTGTGTATGGAATTATCATTCATGTGAATTACAGAGCTCAAAGTGACGGAAGAACACAAACGGATCCGGGGAAACACCTCTCATGGGTTCCGAGCGCCGACGGTGATTTCTACCACGTCCGCTCCTCCACTATAACAAGGGCGACGCGCTATTTATACAACACTGAATTGTTTTTGGATCTTCGTCTTTTCTCCATACTGTTGCTGCGAAATGCCGGAGACTGCTCCCCTCATGGCAGATCGTTTGAGTTCGCCTCGAGCCAAGACTAAAACTGGCTCTTCCAAGACCGCAAAGAAGCCTGACGGCACCCTATCGGAAAAGATCCTCAAGTGGTGGATCGAGCAAAGAGAGAAACGTCTCTCGCTGATCGCTTTGAAAAAGGCGCTGGCAGCAGATGGCTACGATGTCCATCGGAAGGCCAGTCGTATCAATACGGCTGTGAGGAGGCTCATTACAAGTGGAAAGCTTGTGCAGACCAAGGGGACTGGCGCTGCCGGCTCGTTCAAACTAACAAGGACGACAGTGCCAAAGTGAAGAAGAGCACCAGAGTGAAGAAGAGTGCTGAAGTGAAGAAGAGTCCAAAGTGAAGAGCGCCAAATGTAGAAGAGTGCCAAAGTGAAGAGCATCAGTCCCAGGAAAGTTGCAAAGACCACAATCGAGGCTAAAGCGGCCAAGAAACAATCAAAAAGCCTGCTGTGAAGAGGACGGTGCAGAAGATATCTCCCAAGAAAGCAAAACACCTGCTGCCGCTTCTTCAAACCGATCCAGTAAGACGTCTCCCAAGGTGAAGAAAAGTGTGAAGAAGTGCTGCCTAAGACCAAGGGCAGACCAAGGCAACGAAGCCAAAGCCCAAGCCTGCAACCAAGGGATTGAAGAACAAGGCAAAGCTCAAGAAGAAATGAGGAGGAAGAGAAAAGAGGTGAAGAGAAGAGAGTCGAGGTGAAGCGTTCTCGAGTTCGTCCTCGTCCCACTTGCCCAAAAAAACCACCAAAGGCTCTTTCAGAGCCACCCACCACTGTCACTTGAAAGGAGCTGATCCAATGGTTCATAAAATCATGAGTTAGAATAATTTTATTCGAAATATATTCAACGAGACTGGAAGATATATGATGTTTCGCAATGAGGAAGTTATTTTGAAATACGACATGTACAAATGTGATCTTGTTTGCAAAATCGAAGATTTTTCAAGTATATGGTTCGTAGATTTTGTTATTCTGTCTGTCTGTCTATTGGTTGCCTGTAGGTTCACAATTTTAAACCGATCTTCACGAAACTTCACCACGTGGTAGAGTTTGTCATAAGGAAGCAACCGATTGTTTTTGAGGTCAAAAGGTCAACACGAAGTTTTATTTCTGAAATCCTCAATTTTCATGCGATTGACTTAAAATTTGAAGTTTATATATATATTTGAGGTACTGAATTCAACGAGCTAGTATATTGTGAGGTCAGCATAGACCAAAAGGTCAACAACTTAGTGAGATTTCTAAAATCCTCAATTTCATCCAATTGACTTGAAATTTGAAGAGGATTTATATTTCAGGTTTTTGAATTAAACAACCAATTATTTTGGAGGTCCACATAGGCCGAATTTCTAAATTGTCAATTTTCATCCGATTCACTTGAAATTTGAAGAGGATTTATACTTCAGGGTTTTGAATTAAACCAACCAATTATTTTGGAGGTCCACAATAGGCCGAATTTCTAAAATTGTCAATTTCATCGATTCACTTGAAATTCAAAGAGGATTTATATTTCAGGTTTTTGAATTAAACCAACCAATTATTTTGGAGTCCACATAGGCCGAATTTCTAAAATTGTCAATTTTCATCCGATTCACTTGAAATTTGAAGAGAGTTGCATATTTGGTCATTGAATTCAACCACCAATTATTTTTGAGGCAAATTTGTTTTCTGGATTTTGCAAGTATCGTACTCTGCACGATGTCTTCTTGTATTTGCTATTTAAAAAAAAACGTTTCCGTCCACCCTCCTTGGGACTCAGTTTGCAAGTCACGATCTTCAATTCCAATACAAGAGATGTAATTCCTCTTTTATGGAAAATGTTTTTCCAATTTTTTTTTTAACCTGAAATAAAATAGACCTGAGTGAACACACTATCGTGTTCAAAGATTGGCCTTCAAAACTTAAATTGTCCTTTATGAAGGGAGAGAGACAAATACTGTACACAGTTTTATATAGGTAGATATGCAATATTCAAAGTGTGCTTTCATTGCTGTTAAATTACTGACATCACTTAGTAATTGCAATATTTAAAACTTATTGTTATAGTTTTGGACATGTCCCCGGGGTAGAGTATTCACGTGCAGTACACATCGAGCTCCCAGAATGTTATTAGTCCTCATTGGACTTGGTCAACTAGCTTATTCGCCAGTTTTTCCCTCCTGACCCCCCACCCCACCCCAAAAAAAATGACATGAGTCATGTACCAGACCTTTCGGTTTTCTCACCCAAACAAATATGACATGGGTCACATACCTGACACCTCATGTGAAGAATCACTTTAAAAATTAAATAATCTCGTACCAGATTCGGATCTTCACCAAAATTGAATAAATCCTTCCTTGTCACACACCCAACACGTCAACCAAGTTTCGTCCAAATCCGTCGACAGCTTTTTGAGATATTATGCAAAATATCATTTTTGGCCTGATCTCTCAATGGTGAAGAATCATTAAAAAAATCTTAGTAGTCGGATCCGGATCCGGATCTTCATCAAAATCTAATCAGTTCGTCCTTGTCACACACCCAACCTGGCCACAAAATTTCATCCGGTTCCGTCCACAACTTTTTGAGATATCCTGCACACAAACAAACAGACAAACAAATGAAATGCTCGTTGAGCAAGGAATTGCCGGAATAACTTTGTCATATCTCCATGATCTCTGAAAAAACAAAAACCTGGAAATCAATTGGTTTCTTATAAGTCGATAGTGCTACTGTTTAATGAGTTATAGCACTTAGTTTGGTCATGATCATAACTTGGAAGTCAATCGGACTTGAAATGGCGTTTTTATCGCAATTTGAAAGTTTTGACCCGACCCCCCCTGACATTCGACCCCCGACCGCTAAGAAGGGTGTTGGTGTAACACCCGAATGAGACATGGTTGGATGCAGATTGGAAGATGCACATTTTGGATTTGGTTTGAAGTCGATACGACTATTTTAGCGGACGTTATTGTGAAAATAAGAATTTCGGTTTTCGGTGACCTTGACCTTTGACCTAGATTCACCAAAAACGACAAGTATCTAAGTTGGACCATGACCGACGTCTGTACGCAGTTTGGTCATGATCGCTGAAACGGTGTGGGCTGCTACAGGGTAAACAAACACACAAACAACAGACAGAGAACAAACAGATACACAGAATGACACACACAACCGACCAACATAATTGCCGAAATCCAAAGAGGTCCGGCAACTAACAAACAAGAGAACGTCGTGCAGAGCACAAAACTTGCAAAATCCATTCAACAAATTTGACCCAAAAATAATTGGTGGTTGAATCAATGACCAACGATACAACTCTTCAAATTTCAAGTGAATCGTTTGAAAATTGACATTTTAGAAATTCGCCTAAGTTGACCTTTTGGCCTATGTGGACCTCCAAAGAATTGGTGGTTCAATTCAGTGACCTGATATGAAAATTCTCTTCAAATTTCAAGTGAATCGGATGAAAATTGAGGATTTTATAAATACCACCTTTGTTGTTGACCTTTGGCCTATATTGATGGTTGATTTTGCCAATAACAAACAGACAGAAAGGAGTGAAAACATAAACTTCACCTTCGGTGCAGAGGTATAAACCCCATGTTGAACACGTCCTCAACCATTTCTCGGACGTACATTAACCGATGTTCAAATTTGGGACAAAGATAACAAATGATGGCTTACATATTGTTGTATCATAAAATACTCCAAGAATAGGATTTCAATATTCTCCAACTTTTATTCAACCGAGTATTGGAAGTATGCTCTGTACCAATCATTTGCACTGCACACCTGCTGACGTCTCACCTGGAACTCCTTCTTTCCTCATCACTCCCTCTAGCGTCCAGTCTCCCCCATTGCACAACACCACATATCCCCCATTCTTTAATCACATGAATACCGTATCTCAGTGGACAACAATAATATTGTTACGGCTGTAGAAATTCGCAATACACCATAAAGGGTCCTTAGATCAGTTATGACGCTAAGTTTATGTGCAGATAGTTCCCACCGTTGTTTAGAGGGAATTTCCTGTTCACAGGGCTGTGATCCTTTGAGATAGCCGTTTTCTTTTCTCTATCATTATTTTGGACCAATCATCCCCAACAACCAAATCGCCACCACCCCAAACAACTACAACCAAACCCCCACCACCTTCGCCTTTCTCCCTCCCCTACAATCAACAACGCTACCCCACAAACATGGCATCGCCTTCGTCCCAGAGACAACGCTGAAGTCGCGCTATCTAAGCGGCCGTTGGTGATTTCTACCACGTCCGCTCCGACAACGCCGAAGTCGCGCTGCCTAAGGGCCGTTTGGTGATTCTACCACGTCCGCTCCGTCAACGCCGAAGTCGCGCTGTCTAAGGCCGATTGATGATTTCTACCACGTCCGCTCCGCCGACGACGAAGCCGCGCCGAGGGCAAAAGCCTTGTGACTCACACACACATCGCTGGTCGGGCGGGACGAAGCCGCTGGCGGACGGACTCGGTGCATTACACGCATCGGTTCGGCGTACGAAGCCCGGTGAAACTCACACACACATCGGCTGGTCGGGCGGGACGAAGCCGGGCGGGACAAGCCGCGCGGGCGGACGGAGCTTCGATGCATTACACGCATCGGTTCGGCCGGACGAAGCCCCGCGAAACACGCACACACACATCGGCTGGTCGGGCGGGACGAAGCGCGTGGCGGACGGACTCGTGCATTACACGCATCGTTCGGCGGGACGAAGCCCCGGTAAACACATACACACATCGGCTTGTCGGGCGGGACGAAGCCGCGTGGCGGACGGACTCGGTGCATTACCACCATCAGCTCGGCGGGATGAAGCTGAGCTGACAGGGCAGGCTTTGGTGATTCCTACCACGTCGGCTTTGCCGGGGTCAGGGGTCACGCTGACAGGGCGAGGCCCGGATGATTTCAACCAGGTACGCTTGGCCAGAGGTTGGAGGTCAAAGGTCAGGGGTCGGTTTTTCCACTCCCCGGCCTATATGAGAGCGAGCACAACGGAGCTCGAGGCAGTTTGGAGAGGTCGGAGAACAGGACGGAGTTCGAAGCAGTGAGTTGGGGTAAGGCAGGCGGGGCCGGTCGAGGGTGAGGAAGGACGAAACAGGACGGAGCTCGGGTCAGAGTTGAGGGCGAGAAGAGCGAGAGTTTGCGAACGGAGCAAGGATGCGGAGGGCTCAGTGGCAAGCCAGAGGGCTAAGTGGGGACCACTGCCGGAAAAGGGGCGACGTGGAGGCCACAGCCAAGGAGAAGTTGGCGGAGCCAGTGCGGTCCAGAGTGTTCGGAAAGGGCGTCAACTCGCTGAAAGGAGTGTCAGCCACTCCCCTCTCTCATACCGAGCTTTGCGCTGAGAGAGCGCCGGTAACCCCCGTCTCGCCAAGCGAGCGTCGACGTGCTGAGAGGGCATCGACAATTTCCCCAATCCCGAGCATCGACGTGCTGAGGGAGCATCAGCAATTCCCTCCCCCTTACCGGGCATCAACAATTCCCCCCTCCATACCGAGCGTCGACGTGCTGGGAGACATCGACAATTCCCCAATCCGAGCATCGACGTGCTGAGGGAGCATCAGCAATTCCTCCCCCCTTACCGGCATCAACAATTCCCCCATACCGAGCATCCGCGCTGAGAGAGCGCCGGTAACCCCGTCGTTCCCAACCGTGGTGCCTGCTGTGTAGCGCGAGCCTGCGCGTCCAGGTGAGAACGCCGGAGAGCTCACCAACCAAGCCGGGTGCCGAGGCAAGGTGCTGCTGCGCAAGGCAGTGGGGAGTAGACGTCGCGACCTGCCCACCGTCGCGCCACGAGGGCGCGGGTAGGACCCTTCGTCTCGTGGGCCTGGCCGCCCATCCAGGCTCCACGTACATTTGGTCCACGGACCTGTCTGCCACCCTTGTCTTTGGGGTGGTTTTTCTTTGCTTTTTGTGTAAATGCATGTGGTGGCCGTCTTATAAGTAGAATTGTCTAAGTGTGCGTGTGAAATAAATACACTTTATTCGTGGTAAATTCTTCATTTGCTTGCTTGACTGTACATACGTGCATGATTCACTGTATGGCTGTAAATACGTGCTTGCGAAATAAATGTGCTTGTGATACTTGTTCCCCGTTTCGTTGCGTCCTCTTCCCTTGTTTGAAAGTTCCATCTTGCATCACGGAAGGAATTGGTAGAGGGGTGTAAGCACCCGGTAAGTAATCACGTCCGTCAGGGTCGGCGATAACACCGCTCGGTTATCCCTGAAGCACGGAACGGACCGCTTAAGCGGTTCGT
>CM068954.1:46242845-46252922 GCA_035128595.1 Eptatretus atami | reverse complement strand
GTAAAACCTATGCCAAATCAGTATGCGGATCATAACGGATGATCCGCTGTGGCGACCCCTAACGGGAGAGCCAAAAGAAGAAGAAGATATTGTTGTAGTTTCGCCGGCGCGTCGCCATGAGCACGACCCTCGATGGAGCAGTGGGGCCGCCTCGGCTCGATCGCCCGCGCGTGTTTGCAGGAACGAATGGACTCGATTTTGGTGAAGATCCGAATCCGGATCTCGAGACGAGAATTATTTCATTTTTTAAGTGATTCTTCACCATTGAGAGATAGGGCCAAAAACGATAACGATATATATATATATATTGTTGCGGATTTGGAAAGCTATCGCACTCAACATTCAGGTTCCTATAGATTAGTATATCGGTAAGTATATGTTATAGATAGCTCCCGTCCCTGGTCTAATGGGTAAATCAAATGTGAATGCGCTACGATTGTATTAGTTTCAACAATGCCACAACGGCCCATTCTGGAACTGGAATGTTCAACATGGAACTGGCGCTGCTGCGTTCTTCAGGCACGCGCGTGGGCGGAGTGTAACACAGACATGTCGTCCCTCCGTGGCCAATCGGCGGGGAGCCGGCGTCTTTCGCGCTCCGCCTCCGACCCAGCACCGTCGCTATTAAACACGCGGTCTGAGGTGAAGCCGTAGGTGGAGCCACAAACGCCCCCCCCCCACAGGAGACTCCGCCAAAGGGATGGAGTGCCCTGCCACCGCGCGCCTGTCCAATCGGGAGCGGACGAGGAGTCACATGGGGCTTCCCGTCCAATGGAGGGGCGAGTGGGGAAGAGAGAAGCGTTTGTTGAGCGGGAGGGGCCGATATAAGGTGTGTCCTGAGGAGAATTCGGAGTCGGCTCTCTTGGAGTTGTTCTGGTTCTTTCCTGCTTCTCTTCTCCCGCTTCTTCTCTGCCCGGCTCATCACCTTGGCTTCTCATGCAACGACCTCGTCCCGGCTCCAGAGCCTCGTGTCGTCACCTTCCGCCTGGCTGGTACGGCGACACCAGTCCCAAGACCAGGGACGTCTAACCGTGCGCTCGTGGCCAGGTAGCCAGCCACACCTGGCTCACAGCCGGTCTGTCCTCCTCGGCTGGAGAGTCGCAATAAAGGCCGTTGAGGTCCACTTCTGTCTGGGTGTGCATGTGTCTGTTTGTGGCGCCAGTCTGACAAATAGTGAATTGTATAAATGTTTTGCCTGTATATTATTTGCCTTGCTTGATATTTGGTGTAGTTCTGCTGTTATGTGCCTCCCTAACAATCCCCACGATTATATAAATAAACCCCAATTGTTAAATGTACTCAGCTCGTCGTGTCATTTCTCCATTGACTGGTGTGTCATGCTTGTGGGAAAGTGAGCAGTCATTGCCGCTATAACGGAGTAACAGGATAATCGGGCCGGCGAATTCGGCGATTATAAAACCGCTCGGCATCACACACAGAACGGGCTCGCTTAAGCGGCTCGCTTCCGTACGAGTTCCGTCGAGGGTGAAATACCCGGTACTGGATCGCCTACATACGTACTTAGGTAAATTGAAGTTGGCAATCGACCTACCCCACGTAGCTTACCCATTGGCGTATTTCGTCCAAAATAACCAGGACCCGTCGACCCCGGACTTCTCCGGGCCGGCGATCTGTAATTCCGCGGCGATCGAGCCGAGGCGGCCCCACTGCTCCATCGAGGGTCGTTCATGGCGACGCGCCGGCGAAACTACAACAATATCTTCTTCTTCTTTTGGCTCTCCCGTTAGGGGTCGCCACAGCGGATCATCCGTTATGATCCGCATACTGATTTGGCATAGGTTTTACGCCGGATGCCTTTCCTGACGCAACCCTGGTCGCCTCTTATGACACAGGGATAAGGATTGGGTTTCGCCATGATTCCGGGCTGCCCTACACCCTCTCATAGCGCGGCCCAGCGCAGAGCTCCCGTCCTCAAGCGATCCTCCAACCCAAGCCTCCGAGTAACCGGATTACAGGTGCACGCCACTACGCCCGGTTGGTGAAGGTTCGGTGTTTGACATGTAGCATGATATCTCAAAAAGTTGTGGACGGATTCGGACGAAACTTGATAGACATGTTGGGTGTGTGACAGGGAAGGACTGATTCAATTTTGGTGAAGATCCAAACTGGCTCAGGATCTGATTTTTTTATTATTATTATTTTTTTTTAAGGGATTCTTTATCATTGAGAGATAGGACTAAACCTATATATATAACACGATATCTCAAAAAGTTGTGGACGGATTCGGAGGAAACTTGGTGGACACGTTGGGTGTGTTGCAGGAACGAATGGACTCGATTTTGGTGAAGATCTCAATCCGGATCTCGAGACGAGAATTATTTAATTTTTAAAGTGATTCTTCACCATTGAGAGATAGGGCCAAAACGATAACGATATATATATATATACGAGGTGTTTCAAAAAGTATCCAACCTTAATTTTTCGTGCGTAAACAAATGAAGCTAGGGAGGCGTGGTTTGGTGCACGTATGTAGGCGATCCTAATTCGTATGCGTGAATATTTTCCCGCCTGCAGAAGCTGTTCAGTTGCCGACAGACCACCGATGAGTGAGGAAGTGTAAGTGAGCACTGTCGGATTTTCGTTTTTGACAAAATGACGGATCACTGTGTCTCATCGCCAGTGATCACTGTGTTGAAGAATTGGGATCGCTGTTCATAGTCTCCAGCATGTCCTGTGCGATCTCCAAACGGAGTTGCTTCTGCTCGATCGTTAGCAGCTTTGGCACGAACTTCGCTGAGATTCTCCTTAAGCCCAAATCCTCAGTCACAATGGAATGAACGGATCCAATGCTGACGCCCGCCTCGTCTGCAAGTTCTCTGATCGTGATTCGACGATCCTGCATCAGCAGGGTCCTCACTTGGTCAATGACGATCTCATTTCGGGATGTTGAGGGCCTACCAGAACGTGCTTCACTTTCCACTGATTTGCGACCATCTTTGAAGTGGTTGTACCACTCTTTTATCTGTGTGGTGCCCATTGCTTCGTTCCCGAAGGCCTGTTGAATCTTGCGGATCGTTTCCACTTGGGAATCGCCAAGCTTTACACAAAATTTGATGCAGTAGCGTTGTTCAAGTTTTTCCGTCATTTTGTCAAAAACGAAAATCCGACGGCGCTCACTTACACTTCCTCACTCATCGGCGGTCTGTCGGCGACTGACAGCTTCTGCAGGCGGGAAAATATTCACGCATACGAATTAGGATCGCCTACATACGTGCACCAAACTACGCCTCCCTAGCTTCATTTGTTTACGCACGAAAAATTAAGGTTGGATACTTTTTTGAACATACCTCATATATATACACTACAACAACTACAACAATATATATATATATATTTATTTATTTATATATGATCATGATATTTCAAAAATGTATTGGGCCCAATATGTTCTCGTGGATCAGACATTGCGTGATGGAGGTATGCGCTCTACCGAGTGCCCTTCAAGTTAAGGAGCTGTAATTATAATGTGGGAGATGTTTTGCCATGTACGGTACAGTAGTGCAGTGCAATACTTTCATCAGTCAATACAGGTGGAATGAACTTGATTTATTTTTTGATCCAATCTGTTGGGATCATGTGAAGTTCCCCTTTTCGGATCATGTGAAGTAGGCATTTTGGTTTTTGTTGTTGCTGCTCTGAAAATGCTATGTTATTTAACAGAATGACTACACAAGGAGTAACGGGGTTTTGTGCTGCGCTAAGACATTAGAAATGTACAAGCTCACAACTTCTGCCCAGGACTCACTCCATGATGCACTCACTTTATTGTTCTGCATCTATTATCAAGTGTAATTTTACACATTAAATTGAATCTGCTATTCTGAAATAGCAACTCAGGTAGCCAAAGATGCTGGACTGCCTGACGATACACCCCACTTGCTTTACGCACAGTTAGCCCGATTTGGTCTGGTATCATTGGCTACCGAGGAATGCATCATCGTAAAACTGCTTGTGCAGAACATTGGTGTCTGAAGTATATTTGTTTGTTTGTTTAGTTTACTTATTGCTGTTTTTATTTATTTATTTCTTAAATGCACACCAACAAATCTAACTCATTACTCCTTACTTGTTTTCACCCCATTGAACCTTGCCCTTAAAGTCCCTGCCTCAGTTTTAGGGTTTCTTTATCTGGTGGCTCGCTACAAGTACTTCCATGGATATGTTGAGACAGCTGAGAAAAGGTATGCACTTAACTGTCATGCAACATCTGTTTTCCTGTTATTTTACGATGATTCTTCTCGCTCTAAAAAAAGATGACAGCAGAGTTACTCAAGTGTATGTTGATTTTCTAATCCATAAAGCAGCTTACCACAATCAATGTGGTGCTGAATATTTGCCATTGCTGTTTCAGCTGTTCAGGATTTCAGAGTACTTATACTTCCACAATTTCACACAATTGCCATTAATCCGTTAGTTTTGTTTTTAGCTATTTTAATAATGTGTAACTTGAAGGCACTGTTTACCATAATCCTTTGGGAATGCAGTTTTAATTTTTGTTTGACAATTCCTACTCAGTAAACACCATATGCAGTATATCCTCCAGCAGGAAAGCATGTTCAAAATGTTTCACTCCAACAGTTTAATTTGCATTTGTTATTTTTGCACTGTCAAGTTTAAAGGATCGCTAACTTCATCCTCTGGGAAACAATTGTAATTTAGGTTTCCACATTTCATACCAAATCTTTCTTGACATTGGAAGTAACTTCGAGAATGCTTTGACATGACAATATGCCCTTCGTTTTTTTGTTGTTGTTGGTGTTTTAAGCCTACTTCTTGAAAGAATGTCCACCCAGCACAAATTACAGGATACAATGTAATGGCAGAATTTTTTTCAGCAATATTTCCAAATGTCACTTTTTGCCTCGAAAGCCTTCATCTCAAGAAAGCCAATGCAAAAAAAATTTCAAAGGTGACCATTCGCTCTCAATGACAAAAAATTTACTCTATCACCCCTCGACACCCCACAGGCTGCCTCCTCTCTACTTTGCGGCTGCCATGTTACGTTTGCTGTGTGTGCTCTCAACCGCTGGTGTGGTTGATCGCTTTCTCTATCGTGCCATTGGATATTCACTGGTGCAGTCGGTGCTAAAGTTTTTGGTCTGTGAAAGTCCCCTTATGAGTATTGCACCAACTGCAGTTTTTGCAATGTTTTTAGTTTGTGTGTGGAATTGTTTTTAATTTGAATCAAAGCATTTGTTTATGTCATTATTTACAAGGAATAACAACAAGGAACTTTGGTGCCAGAGAATGTCATTCAGCCCATCATACCTGTGCCACACCAACACCAGATAATCAGACATTATCATCCGTCCACACATAAACTACCAACAAGTCCTGCCAATATTTATGTACCCCTCGATCCCCAATGCATGTGGGTACCTATCCAATTCCAACCTATATACTCTTCTGCGCACACATTCCTTGCCTTTGAGCTTTCAAGCCTGGGTTTGATTCCTGACCCAGCTGTAAACTGTCATCCCGTGTTTCACAGGCAAGGTGATTCATCAATGTGTGTGCCGTCCCTCGGATGGATGTTAAACGGCGTCCCGTCTGCCAGCATTTGTCAGTGGACATTAAAGATCCTTTGTGTCATTCGCAAAGAATAAAGGTGAGCTATCACTGGCACCATGCCAAATTCCAAATTATTGCCCCGAACGAGTCGAATGTCAGGCCTGGCCAGCCGGTTTCGTAAAGACTTGGGCAAAGCTTCCCCAGATCGACACCACAGGAAAAGGTGGGTTAATAGTGGCTGTTAAAGAAGAAGAAACACTCTTTCTAGGGAGAACATTCCAATCATTAACTACTGTCCCACTGAAAATATCTCTGCCTTATTTACTTGACTAACTCTCCTATTCTTTACTTTCAGGCTACAGCCCCTGATCCTGTCACTCTATTCTGCTGAGAAACTCTTCTGCCATTATTTTGTCTATACACTTCATTTTTTTAAACCTCTCTATCAATTCCCTCATAATCACCTCCTCTCTAATGTATGAACTCTTCTCTCCTTCGGCTGCTTGTTGTGGAGCAAAGTCAGCCCAGCCCATACGTAGTTCTTCAGCTCAACCATTTTTAATGGTGTCTCCTGCTGCCCTCACTTCACGGCTCTCGAATGTCACTCTCCGTTCTGCCTCGTCAGTTTCCGGTTCATCATGCATTCATTAATATTCATGCAACTCTCAATACCACACTGCTCCTCAAAGCTTAATCCGGCTAGCCCCAGAATCCATCTAGTTGCTGAACCCTCTCTATGACTGCTATGACCTTCCTCAGATGTGGTGACCAAAACTCCACACGACATTCTAGATGAGGCCTCACTAAGTTCCTGTACAGTATTAACACAACCATAGTTAACACAATTATACTGATTTATAATTTATCCCCCTACTAATACAACCTAAGACCTCATTTGGAAAGCCCACTCTTAACCCCATTATCCAAATTATTAATGTAAATAATGAATAATAAGGTCCTAGTGCTGATCTTTGAGGTACCCCACGACTTGCTTCTTCCCAGCAAGCCATCCTCCCACTCACAGCCACTCTTGGCTTCCTTTCACTATCAAGCCAATTTTCGATCCAGTTAGCTATCCGACCAGCCACTCCACAAGCCCCCCTTAACTAACAATCTCCTATGTGTAGCTTATCAATTGCCTTCTGGAGTGTACACACCACGTCCATTACTTTTTATTCTAATTCTTATTATTATAATCATTGCTCCATTAGTACTATTATCCTTATGTTGTCAATTTTCATGATTATTATCAGCAAAGGAACCTGGTGAAATGGCAATTGGTAAAGAGTGAATGCAATTATTTTTTGATACACACAGGTTTTTGATGTTGACATACAGTATTACTGACCCTGTTGTGCCTCATAGTCAGAGTGGATGTTTGGGTTTATTACCCCGTGTGTAAAGCGCAAAGCAGGGTTAAGCAATTGGTTCACTCTGTCTGTCTGTCTGTCTGTCTTTCTGTCTATAGATGTTAGTCTGTGATCGAGGAACTTCTTAATTCCAATTTAATTTCATATTTTAAACACTGTAGAACATGGATCGAAACACAAACCTGCAGTTTTGCATTATTTGGCTTTGAATTTGGCACATTGCAGAGAATATCATCCTGAGAGCACATGCGCACAGAGTAAGTTAATTGTTTTAGCCTGTCTGCCTGTCTGGCAGTCGAAAAAAATTGAAAATCATTCCAAACAGGAAACTTACTGTTTTTAGGACACAAACAGGCACGAATAACTAATTAAACGTATTCATAATGTGGTGTATAATTTGGTGCATTGGCGGTGGTAAACTTCCAAAAAAAATTTGTACAACCTTTGAAACATTTATTTTGTTTCATTTGAATAAAACAAGCTCAAATGAGATAAGATCCTCTCCTCTTAATGATGACGTCATAAAAACGAATATGACATCATTGTGATGTATCAGGTTTGCAATAAATTATCTGTGCTAATGCCCGGCTTGATTCCCGCAAACAAAATTCAAACAGCTTGCCTAGTTTCGGAGATAATGGTATAGGCGATTTCCATTAGCGGCGATATTATGACGTCAACTTTTTTCTAGGAAGAATTTCCAAAATCGGAGATGGTTACTGCCTGCGCGTGGGCTTTCTGCATATACATGGCAAGTTTCACGAAGATCCGACGAAAACTCTGGGTTGTGAAACAAAAAATCAAAAAATAGGAATGACGTCATAAAAATTGATATGATGTCAGTGATGTATCATATGTGCGGTAATTCATCTCTGCAATGCCCTGTTCGATTCCCGCAAACAGAATTCAAAAAAGCTTGCCTAGTTTCGGAGATAATTTTTTAGGCGATTTCCATTAGCGGCGATATTTTGACGTCATAACTTTTTTTCTAGGAGGAATTTTCAAAATCGGAGATGGTTACTGTCTGCACGAGGATCTAAAAACTTGAACACTGAAGAACACATATTGCCCTGTTGACACTTCCAAAAACCTCCAGTTAGCAATACTTGGACAAAATATTATGCCATTTTATTCCATGTTGACCAATCAAATTAGCCACTTGTGCTCACAGCGTTGGGGAGTATCGACATTCAAACAAAATTGCAGTTCATGGAAATATCGATTGTGTCGAAATGCAAAGCAAGAGTTGAAAAGACACGTCCCATGTACTTTTTCTGAAGGATAAGGTGTTCTATGAACTCTTCGTTAATATTGTGATGAGATCGATGTTGATGTGGACTTGGTCTTTTTAAGATGAAATAGTCGTTGATTTTTTTTTGATTTTTTTTTTTCACCTTTAAAACGTGTGTAATACTATTATTTTGCAAATAAAAAATGATCAATTATGTTTTTGTTTTTTGAGGATGTTATCACGAGTCGGACATGTACATCATTCCTCTTTAAAGCAGAGACGATGAAGTGAAAGCAAATTGAGATCTTGCTGACAGTAAAGACATCACACCCAGAGCATACAGAGTGTGTTTTTTTGAAGACAAATTCAAGGCTCATGAAAGAGCTGAAACACAAATTGACGAGGACATATAATAAAGAACAAAGGGAACAGTAGAGAGATGAGAACCATCAACAGCAGGGTTGAGGGACAAAAATAATTGTGGGAAGGAATGAGGGGCTGGGGAGGACCCACAAGGTGGACAATATTGATGCAGAAGCAAACTCTCAGGAAAGAAAAACTGGATATTTGGAAAGAGGTGGGCTTGGCAGGGGTGGGGAGGTTTAATGGAGGTAGAATATTGTGATGGTTGTCGTCCGTGGATAACTCCAGACGGCACAACGAGTCTTTAAAGACCGCATTTGCCTTCCATACCATTAACCTCAAGCTGCCTCCCAGGTCCAAAACATGTTACCATAACCAGTGAGGTTACCGTTACAAACGGGTATCGTGCCAGCAGTTGCATGATATAACTTATCTGATTGGCTGAGTAGGACCACGTCACATACTGCGTTCTTATCTACAGCCCAATTATGAGGCTGTTATATGCCATTATTGGGACGAGCAAGAAAAGTTGAGACACTAATGTGTTTTACACACGTAATCAAATCTAGCACAATTTACAAAATGATGCACAAGCACATATTTACAAGGCAATGCACATCCCCCTTATGCATGCAGTCCCACCCTCGGATTCATTGAGCAATCACTTATCACTTTACAATATGGCTGGCCTCATCCATCCGAGAAAGAAAGAGAGAGATGGGGTGTGCCAAATCCCTCCATACCTCGCGGCAGCTCAGCGGACCTGACAAGCTCCCTCATGTGAACACTTCCGGAGCTCCCCACAAGTGACTTCCAGTTGTGGATTGCACGAGATTTTTGTAAGCTCCCTTGCCAGACAAAGATAACTGTTATAAAGGTTGCAATTTTGTTCATAGATTAGCGGTATTTGTATTACTTTTATTGGAAGAGGCAGGGTGAGGCCCACTGAGTTTGGTGCTCCAAATCAAGCTGTTAATTCAGTTGAGGCCTTGCTGTTATGTGTGGGAAAAGGGTAATAGAGAACAAAGGAGAAGGGAAGAGAGTACATAAGGTGTGATAGATGCTTATATGGGCCACATCAGGGATAGAGGAAGCAGAGAGTTGCAGAAGTGTGAGCCCACTTGAGGATAGTTATTACTCTGATGAAATATATATTAAATATGTAGATTCTTTTCTTCTGCAGGAAGGATTGTAGACATATCGTATTGTGCAGTTTTTGAAGGAGCAGGAGTGAGAGGGACATTGAAGAAGGTTAAATATCACACCATCTCTTTGATTTCATTACATCCCTGACATCCCCTATCATTACATCCCCATCCAAAACCATGATCTTTCTGCCCCTGTTAATCCACCCTAAACCCCACCTCCTTCAAATTCCCTGCTTTCCATCCTGAAAGTCCCTGTCATGCAAGAACCTGAAAGTCCTTGTAGTGCCCATCTTGTTTTCCCTGTGTACCCTTTCCACAGATCTCATGTCTCTGTTCCACACTTTTTTCCTTCCCTCTTCACCCCTTTTCTCTCCTTGCTCCCTCATTGTACGTTCTGTTGTTAACTCTCATACGAGCCATCTCTCCTCTTTTT
>CM068954.1:46214958-46221503 GCA_035128595.1 Eptatretus atami | reverse complement strand
CTAGCGTCAGGCCCGGTTGAAGGTTTCCCAGATCAGCTGACTATTTAAACTTAATATTAATACTCCTAGTGTTAGGAAAAGTCCCCATAAAGGACACTTATCATAGGAATTCAGGCAACCACATGCTTACAGCATGCTTATCATAACCAATTGATTTCTATGTTTGGCAGTATTCAATCGCTCATTATCTCATAGATAGGGTTAATATTTGATGTATCCAGTGTGGGATTACAAATATTTTTGCAGGATTTACTGCAATTGAAATAAAACAACTAATTGGTGCATCTGAATAATACACCAGGAAAATGATGATCTGTGATATCTGGATGTTAGACAAAATAATTAACCAACATGCCCTCCAAGTATATGAGTTAGGGTTGATACAACTTTGTCAATTCATGTTCTGCAAAAAGTGGCAGCCAGCTGATCACCCCCTGAGGTGGAGGTATAAAATCACCACTACAGCAGTTCTGCAGTTGTCTAATTGGCAGTTCATTCAAAAGCAACATGCATGTTAAGCAGAATGCTTTCTAGATGATGGCTGGTGGGTGTAACTACCACAACCTAGGCATTATCAGAACCCTTTTGATGTTGATGCAGCCGTGCATTGGAAATAGGATATTTAGTTGAAATTTGTGTGAATGCTGAAGATTTTCAGCATATATATATATATATATATATATAATATATTATATATATTAACCGTTATTATATATTATATATATATTACTATACAGTTCCAGTGTTTTAGACCTTGAACTAAGTACATACATGTCCTGTGTTTGCGAACTGGTCATCGGGCAAATTGCTTGGGATGTGGAGTTTCTTTCAACACAAAGAACATGCACCTGCCAATGGCATTATCATGCAAAGAGATCTTTGATTGATGTGAAAGTGATCTAATGTATTAAGTTACCCTATCAACCCTTATCATCATCAATAGAACATATCATGTAATGGCATTGATAGTCTTGCGAAAATTTGCATTCATTTTTCATGCGTATTCCATTCTTGCAAAGGCATTCTCCTTCTTTGATAATTTGTATCAAAGTTAATGATTTTGTAAGCCTTTCATAGAAGTTGCATTCGGCTTTAACATGGTGTAGACAAAGACCTTGTGCAACACTGGCACAATTATCGGCGTTTGTCATGTCTGCGCAAGCAGAGGTTTTGGTAGGTGATGGTGCTTCCCTTGATTTGCTGAGTGTCGAGACCAGGCAAGTTGTCCCGGATATTGCTGCGCGTAACTGGACTGCAGAATCTGTCTGAAAATGAAATTGTGCGTGAGCGACTGTATGGTACGGGAAGTGAATGCTTTCAGATGAGGCAGATTCTTTTCCCTCGCCTCCCGTGCCAACTTTGGATTGGTCAAAATTGCACTAAAGATTGTGGCCATTCAATGGATGATGTGAGTGCAATAGCTAAGTCTGAGTGGATGAGTCGCCAAAGACACCATTTACAAGACCATTCCATAATAATCAGATTTTTCGCTGGCATTAGAGGAGGTAATCTGGACAACACAACAGCAGAGTGGGTGGGAAGGGAACAGGAATGAAGACCTCCTGTTGAATGATCATGGTATCATCACTGATGCCAGCCCCTCTCTGTGTACCAGAATCTTTCGAGAGTCTAGACATTTTATCTGAAACGTTTGGTTTCTAAAGTGCCTCATCATGCAATCATTGTGAGATTATAGCCTGCTGTTGGTATATATACGTCTCCCTGAATCATTGAGGATTAGAACATTGTGTTCCAAATTGCAGTATGCATCGAATTGTCCAGACAGTACATTTGGTTAATGCGGAGCCTGACAACAACTGTGGCAAATGCTGGGTCATCTTTTGTCTCACAATTTCTTTAATTCATGCCAATGCTAAACACATCATGCCCAAATGTTTGTTGCAAGGGGCTGATACCCACATTTTTGGGGCATTGATACACAGGCCTACCTCCAACTGGATTTAACTGTAAATCCCCACAGCTAGAATGATACTCCACCCAATGGAACCTAATTGTGTGGAACATTAGTTGCAGGGTTCGTATTCAAATGCTGAAAATCCTGAGCTTTAAACACTGGAGATGCATCCACAAACGCAATATGTGTTCAAATAGCAATTCACCCCTCATGTGTAAGTTGTTCATATGGGATTGGCAGATACGATTAGGGACTGCCCTTTTCCGTTAACAGGTAGCTTGAAGAGCTGAGTGGAATGTGGTCCACCGATGTTGGAAGCGCCTTTCCTGTTGCAGCATGACCGTTAGGTTTGATGTGTCAACACCAGGCTGACGTACGTGCACGTATTCCAGACTGAAATACAGGCATGTAATCAAATGTGATTTGCCTACACCACCCCTCACTCAAGAAGACACATAAAATCCGTCTGGTGGTTCTATCAGTGATTGTGGACAGTGTTGTATCACACACCATTTGATTAAATTGAAAATCATGTAACTTGCCTTTGTGCTATAAATTCGAGAAATTGAATGAGTTCGCAATATTGTCGTCAGCAGAAAAAGGTCATTAATTTCAAACAGATTCCGCACATGCACATTTCGGCACTGTTTTTAGAGTATTTTGGCATTTGTTGGTCGTGTTTCCAAATCTGGCAATGCCAGAATTTAAAAATGGAAAAATTCTTTATGCAGATTAAGCATTCTGTTCCTGGTTTTCTTGTTTCAGGTTTCGGCTGCAACATGCATTTCCCAAATGTTATCAGGGAACATTTTCTGGGATCAAAATATATGCCAGATGCATTGTCTACTTCAGCCGAATGGGTTCATTATTGGCGGATTGTTATCAACAATGTTTCCTGAACCTTCAAATATTTGCTTCGAATGTTACCAGTTTTTTAATTCGGATTCATCACGCATGGGAGGTTAGAGAATTCAGAAGACGGTTGATAATATTTGTTCACGTTTCTTCCAGCGGAACAAATGGTACCGCAATATTCAGTTGGCGTCTTCCTTTTGACCATTTGCTAATCCATTTTGAGTGTGATTAATGTTGATGATAGTGCTCTTGTTCATCATCTGCATCTTCATTTACACTCTTGTGAGTCCTTTCTTGCAATCTTCATACTCTGTTTCAAATTTTGCAAAGCAAATCATCACCCAGAGTGTTTGGCCGAGCACCATTTATCCAAAATGTTACTCAAGAATATATCTGGATCATTCATCATCATGTGTTCCAAAATGGATCGAGGTTTTTCACATCCGAGTCCTCTCTTTTCAATAATCGTTTGACAACTTGACAAGGGAGGACGACCTTCATTTTGTATAGACAGAAACACGATATATGCTTCAATGTTCCGATACTTCCTGGATTTAGGAAAAAACCTTGGCCAACCTTGTCTGAGTTCTTCTTTTGTGGTCCCTTGATCAGCCTCTTTGTGGCTTTTCTCATCAGTTCACTGATAGTGCGCTTCTGGCTTGCACTATATGATGTTAAATATGCTATTACATGCACAGATGCTTTGTAATGGAACTGATTGTCCTGTTTTGCACGTAAAGCTCGCAGCAGAATGGATTGGTAGCAGTTGATAACTACCATCTGCCAACATCCCGCTTATATACAATCTGGGGTTGGCGATGAGAGAATTTAAGAGCTTTCTCATATGCACCAAGTTGCGACTCTGCTTCTTTGAAGCAGATGCTAAGAAGGAGGTTAATGTTCATCAGGGGAGTTGAGGTTATAGCTTTCGAGTACCTGCGGCGTTTTCGGGATAGGGATGCTCTGTGGTGCGGCTACCGACATAGCCTCGTTGTTCTTTGGCGACAGCCACACGTGTGGAGGATCGTGTTTCCAAGGAGGAGCTAGTGGAGAAGGGCGGAGTTTCCAGAGGGCGAGGCGTGGCGCAGTCTGGTGGGACCAGGCAGGAGGCGGTTCATGGCGAGGCGAGACGTAGGGCGGAGGTCCAGGAAGGCAGGAACACTGCGCGCGGATGAAGAACACCCCACAGCGCGCAAACGACAAACTTGCTGAATCAGGGCCTCACGTAGGAGTTCTCCGTGGGGTTGATGAGAGGTCGGGAGGGGCCATGCCGATCCGACGTCATCGCCTTGAGTCGGCGTTCTTACGGCCCCGACCCCTCACGTGGTCCGCCAGCCTGGGCCGGGTTTCGGGCAGACGCGGTCGCGAGCCGCCCACCTGGTGTGCTAAGCGTACGTGGACTTCGCAGCACATTGTCTTGGTTGCGGGTAGACTTGGGCAGCTTTGCTGCCAAAGCGTACGTTGACTTGGCCGCACTGGATGTTCAGGTGGTCGGGTAGACGGTGGAAGCTCCAGGCAGTGCTAGTCAGGGCGCCATAGTGCAGCGTTCAGTGGATTGTTTTGCCCTCAAGAGAAATAAAAAAGAGCGTTGGGGATGTAATAGAAGGGAAAAATGGATTTAATTAACCTATTAACCCATCGCAACGCACTCCCTTTGTCTTACCCCTAAACGAAAGGAAGGGGTATTCGACACGAAAAATATATAATCGGCATAACAGTTCTCGGGACACCTATCTGTTTGTATTGACATGCGGTTTCCGAGAACTGCAGACATATAGTAAATTCTCTGCTCGGAGTGCGTGCTGCTGTCGTTGTGCGTGTGATGCGACGGCAGAGCTGATTAAGTTGGTCAGACACGAACGAAATACAACGGTGTGAGGTTGTGGATTAGCATAGGCTGGTCCGCACAAGCGACTCACATGGGATGTGAGGGGCGGGGCATAAATTCTCTTTGTAATGGTACTGGGTGCGTGCCAGCCTGGCGGGTGTGTGGCGAGGAGGGTATTGATCCATTTCGTTTTTTTACCTTGGGTGGCGCTGAGGTTAAAGAACTCTTTGCACAGATAAAGTTGTCCACTTCCCTTCTTCCACTCTTCAACAGGGTAAGGACTGCCTCCTCGTCGCAGACTGGCACTGTCCACAGATTGTAGATCCTCATCTCCGGGGACTCTCCCATGACCAGTTGTTGAGCTTGGTTGATATTTGGTGGTTGTCAGTGGAGAGAGAATTGCACGCTCAGGCAGCCACTCAGACACTGTTCCAGTTTGTGGTCAAGCAAAGGGGTAGACTTCAGCCTTGAGCTCCTCAGTGTGGAGACGAACATTGCCCAGTGCCGAGGAGGACATATGCGATGCCTGTCTGGTATCTGGCCGCAAATGGGATGTCCATTTGCCAATTTCCAGGAGCAGCTTGGAGAAGTGGTGGCCCTTTCTCGCCAGACAGGTGGCTAGCATGATTTGGTGGTCCAGGTGCTTGACAAGTCACGATGGCGCTTCAGGGCGACGTCTAGGCTGACAATTGACAAGTGTTGGATCTGGGTGCCTCTCGACCACTGGAAGGATCTGCTCAGAAGTTGCAGAGCAGGTGAGGATGCCTCCCATGGGTGCTGGACTCCTGTGATGTCCTGCAGTGTGCGGTCTGCAGCTTTCATGAGCTGACTTGTGGTCATCGGCCTCATCCCCACAATGATGGCAGCAGTCCTTGAGACTGGCCAATGCTCGTGTTCCCGTTGATATGAGCATGTTAGGGCTGCTCTTTTGAGGTACGTGTCGAGTAGGATATTGAAGGTGCGTTCAGCGTTTCGTCCTCGGAAGCAGTGTTGCGAGCATTCCACTGGATGCAGGTGGCAGAGCAATCTTGTCCTGAGCGGAATCTTTCAGTCTCGTGTTGTGACGAAGCATCTTGCCTCTGCCTCCCGTGTCAGGAAGATGATGTTTGCTGCTCCTGTTGCATTGATGATGTACCTTTGCATGCAACCAGTTCAGACTGCATTGTAGACCTTATGACGTTGGTATCTTCATAGGTGGTGTGAAGGTCATCAGCCTGGACAGCCACTGCTCTTGGTTGCAGTCCACTTTCCTGAAATACTCTCTCGAGAGCCAATCTTCTGTGACCTCTCTGGTGGAGGGAGGTCATACAAACATTGAGATGACGCCGCCCTCTTGATCACCTTGTCTCGAGGAGCAAAGTGCAAGGTCTGTCGACCATCTCGTTGTCAGCATCAGGTATTGCCAACACTGTGACGGTGCTGGAACGTAGTTTCAGAGAGGGAGGTCACGAACTGAAATTCCCAGCTGTGCTTGGGTTGCTAGGTAAACAGGTGTGAGATGACTGCCACTCGAGGCTCCTGAGGTCTTTGGTGCAACTGGCTGATGCCTGCTTCCTCCATTTGCAGGTGGAGGTGCTTGTCATTTTTCCAGGAGTCCCCTTGCGAGACAGGCTTCCAGGAAGGGACAATTTCCTGGCCATCACGGTTCTCAGAGCAGTGAGGAGGAGGGGCCACAGACTTTCATTTCAGAGAAGTTGAATTGTCGTTTAGCAGTCACCCTGCCTTCGGACTGATGCTGTAGATGCGCGCCAATTGCCGGAGCTTTTCCAGATGGCATGTGGATTTCGACCACATCTCCTCGCTTGCGGTTGGGCCCACCTTCTTGACAGACTTGTCCCACATGGAGTTACTCGGGCACTCGTGGTATTGAGGCGTCTTGGCAAAAATCGTTATGACTTGTCGCCTGGCTAATTTTCAAAACACGGCAGCACGCCAGCCAATGGAGGA
>CM068954.1:46186168-46207353 GCA_035128595.1 Eptatretus atami | reverse complement strand
AACCCATCCACACAAGATCCAAGGAAGAATACACAAAAAAATGATTTTAATTAATGAAATAAAAAAAATTGTTTGTTTGTTTTTGGGGTTTCTTTTTTTCCTTTTCTTCCCCTCCTAGATTCTCCTATGAGTCAATCATCTGTACACGGAGGATGCACCCGAGTAGTGCTTGTCGGTGTGCCAGCATGAACCCACTCGTGATTTGATGAACCATCGAAATCAGCGTCCTTTCACGTGAACGTTGTGCTCGCTGGCCTCTGAAAAGCAGCCTTTGTGGTTTTTGAGAAAATTATGAAACGAGGAATCGAACCAAGACACTTCCTCGGCGATCTCTGCTCATCCCTTCACTTCTTTTTCTGTGCTGGTCCGCCTCTTCTTTAAACGCCCTGTCGTTGCAGGCTTGGACGATTTGCGTTTCTATGCCTTTGCGTCGATCGCCCTTCTTCACTATTTCTTCACACTCGACAGACGTCTTCCCATGGGGATTGCTTCGAAGAGAGGGTGCCACGAGCGGGCGAGATTTTAGGCTTTCCTGGGAATATCTTCCGCCACCGTCCTCTTCACACTGACTTTATGTGTGTTCATTTTCTTGACCCGCGCCCCGACTTTAGCCTTGCTTTGGAGTCTTGCAACTTCTGGCTGTTGCTCTTCACTTGGGTGCTCTGCCTCACTTGGCACTCTCGTCCTTGTATGTCAGTTGACGAGCCAGGGCAGCCCTCCCTTTGTCTGCCAAGCTTTCCATCTTGTACAAGGCCTCATTCAGCAGCGTATTGATCCGTACGGACTTTCCGATGACATACAGTAGCCCGATCCTTGCTAGCCCAGCGCTCTTTTCACCCAAGCGACCAGACGACAGACCCTTTGTACTCTCTCCCTTGCTCGATCCCACCCATTAGCAGGATTTTTTCCGCAACTAGGTGCGCGTCTCAGGCTCTCTACTTGAGAGTCTTGGACAAGCAGGTTAGCCTCTTGTATTGACTGCTGGTGAAAGGCGGGGTGAAGCCCTAAAGGTTCTGTCAAAAGTGGAACAGTCCTCCGCTCCATTTTCCGCAGACATAACAATATGAAGGGAAAAGACGAGAAATCCAAATATGACGAGCAATATCGTCCAATGTGTGTGTGGCTCTCGCCTGCCCCCCTGTATATGTATGACGTGAGGAGCGGCACACCTGTGGTAGAAATCACCGTCAGCGATGGCGCAAACCATGAGAGGTGTTCTCCTCGGATCCGTTCCGCTGACTGTTTCTTCACGCCTCCACTTTGAGCTCTGTAAAGTATCACATGAATGAAAATTCCCATACACAATAGTGCCAGCACCGTTTCAGGTACAAGTCATCTTGGCGCAACGGCGAGAAAGTACTTTTTTCAATCTCTGGACCTTTCGCCGTCACCGCCCATACGTGTCCACGGACCGACACGGGCAATCGAAGTCTGCTTTGAACACGATGACCATTGCTTACTCGGACACTATCTCGGCTGGTCGACCATAGACGTCTTCTTCACTCAAAGCTCTGAATTTTCACGAGGGGAAAATCACCCTTCCTTGTACTGTGACTAACGTCATTCCACTTTAACAGTTCAAGGGAAATTATGCTGGCCACCTGTCCGTGCACGTCACCTCATTGCTAAGACATCTCAAACCAAACGCAGAACAAAACACCGGCTTTCTCGAGCGCTCAAATTCATTCTTGCCCAATGGCCAGCAACGATGTTCACAACACTGCTGGGGTACCAACAGCACTACGCCCGATCGAGAAACAATGCTGGGCTCCAACGGATGCTGTAAAGGAGCAACCAACTCAACAGATCTTCCCCAAAGGCTAGGGGAGAGTAATTACGCCGGTGGACACTCCGCTGCAGTAAGGCAGAGGTCTGTTCCTCTGTGCAGGAGGACGCCAAGCTAAGGCAAGGAAGGTTGTGTCATGGAAACAGTCGAGTTAAGTTGAAGTGTTAAAAATGGATCGGTTTACCTGGAAGTTTTGGAGCAGTTCAGGGTCGAGGGAACGTGACGGAACATTTTTCGCGGTTTTCTAGCTTGATGGGTGATAGGGACTAGGCGTGTGCAAGAAAGAACTCAGCGCCTTCGCCGACCAGCGGCTACACCTTCAACTCAGTTTCGCCCCCCCCAACCCACCCCCCCCCTATCCGTCCCGCGAAAAAACAAAACAAACGGGGCGTACCTATAAAAAACAAAAAAACAAACGTTTTGTTTTGCATTTTTTCTTTTTCAGAATGGGAATATTGGTCTGCGCGCGTGCTTGATCTGTTTTTCTTGATTCATTAACAGGATATACGCGCACTTCATGGACATGGCCCCCACCCGAATGCCTCCTTCCCTGATACTCGAATTACCTTGTGGGTTTAACTGAACCGGAGTCGCATATTGCGTGATAATTCAAAAGGAACTTGAAAAAAAATACAGGAAATGGGACCACAGCGTGGAAGCCATTCAGCCCATTCACTGCCTGCCGCAAATGAACCACCTTAGCTACAATTTAATTCCACACAAGATTCCAAGACCGCGGAAAATGCATAGAAATGTTTTTAATTTTATGAAATATAAAATTTTTGGTTTGATTATTGTTTGGTTTATTTTTTTGAATTTCGAAAAGCCTCTGTCGTTTTTTTTTTTTTTTCTTCTCCCCCAAGGGACGGGATGGGCTTGGTGAAAAACACACGCACTCAACCACCAACAACCCCCCCTTGTGGTCGAAGAGACCACCACCAACACACTCCGCTACACTATTCACCCATCCCAATGGCTCAAAACTTCCTTAAAGGGTGCTTATCACAAACCATCCATATACACCGCATCTCCATAACTTCCACGGTACTCCTATCTGATATCTAATTTAAAACTATCTACTCTTTGTCTGCTGTGTCCCAGCTACCTTTCCACGGAGAAACATTCCATGCATTAACTCCTCTGAGTAACAACAAGACCCCTGCCTTACCATAAAAAACAAACCCCTCGAAGCCGCGCTGACTCTAACGACAACGACACACTCGGCCCCGCTCACCCACTATCACCACCCCACCTCGACGGAACAGTCACCGCCTGCCCGCCGTGCTACGCTCCACCATCTTAACTCTCTCTTCTTTACTCTCAGGCGATGGCCCCTGGCTTTCACTGTCTTCTACTTCCTGTTGATTGAATTAATCTGCCCTCTATTTTATCTACTCCTTTATTATCTTAAACATTCTCCATGCAAATTTTCCACGTAACCGCCTCCTTTCTAGTGTAATAAAGCCCTGTCGGCCTTTCAGCCCGCCCTCATAGCTGAACCGAGCTGGGCCCAATCAATCTCGTGCCGTCCTGCGCGGCCCTGAAACCCTCTCCAGTTGCATAGTATCGTCTTATCTATCTTCTTTCGGCTGCCTTCCCGTTAGGGTCGCCACAGCGGAATCATCGTTACATGATCCGCCATTAATGATTTGGCACAGGTTACGCGGGATGCCCTTCCTGACGCAAGTTTATCTGGGCTGCGCCTCCTTACGCGACCACCACAGGGACATCGTTACCCTTCACTATCAACACACAGGTTTATATTTACCCTTCACTATCATCACACAGGTATATTCCCCGTCACTATCCATCAGCACAGGTATAATTTACCTTCACTAATCATCACACAGTGTATTACCCTTTCACTATCATCACACAGAAGTGTATTTACCGCGTCCACTAGCATCACACAGGGTATATTTCCCCTTGCACTATCATCACACAGGTATATTATACCCGTTACTATCATCACACAGGTATATTTTACCCTTCACTATCATCACCACAGGTGTATTTTACCCCTTCACTATCATCACACAGGGATATTTACCCTTCACTATCAATCCAGGTATATTTACCCATTCACTATCATCGACCCACAGGTGTATTTACCCCTTTCCTATCGATCACACAGGTGTATTTACCCGTTCACTATACATCACAGCAGCGGATATTTACCCCTTCACTTATCATCACAGGTATATTTACCCTTCACTATTCATCACACAGGTTGTATTTACCCTTCACTATCATACAACAGGTTGTATTTACCCTTCACGTATTTCATCACACAGAGATATTTACCCTTCACTCATCATCAGCCCGGTATATTTACCCTTCACTATCATCACACAGGTATATTTACCCTTCACTATCATCAACACAGGATATATTTACCCTCACTATCATCTACACAGGGATATTTACCCTCTCACTTATCATCACACAGGTGGTATCTCCCCTTGCACTACTCATCACACAGGGATATATTTACGCCTTCACTATCAATTCACACAGAGCTGTATTTACCCTCACATATCAATCCACTACAGCTAGATGTTACCCTTCACTATCATCACACAGGTATATTTACCTTTCACGTATCATCAACACAGGCGCCAGACGCGGCGGGCCACAAGGCTCCGTCCATATATTTACCTTGTCTTCGACATATCAATTGGCCATCACAGGTGGGTTGTTTGTATCTGTTTTCAGCCTAGTCATCGACACAGTGATATTTTACCCTATCAACTATCATCACAGGTTATTATGTACCCTTCCACTATTCCATCACACAGGTTCATTCGTATTACCCTTCCACTATGTCATCACACAGGCTAGTGATTTACCCTTCACAACATCGCCGACGGAGGGGATAGTTTCACCCATTTCACGTATCATCAGCAATAAATATTATTTACCAAAGTGCACTTAAACTAACATCTCACTATCGGGTAGTAATTTGTACCGCTGTGTCACATGGATGACTGCGATACACATGTGTATTTACCCTTCATACTCATGTGATTCACAGCTGAATAATGCTACGACGTCGAGCGTGAATGAAAGTCCTGCCAGTTCGGTCACTCCTGGTGATGGTGAAATTATGGACTAAGTGGACACGGGTCAAAGGATATACGTCTCGTGGACTGAGATGGTTTGAGGTTCTTTAACATTATTCCCTAGCTAGCAAGAGAGATGGCTTACTTTGACAAGCAATGGCTGATCATTGTGATGAATCTGAGGAGTATAGGAAACAGGCGAGAAATGTATAGTGGTAATAGCAAACTAGAAGCTGTCTGCACCAGAAGGACATGTTGGCGCAATGGTCAGATAGCTTGAGTGCCAATTCTCTATATGATGCCAGGAAGTGTGTCGTATGTTTCATCTACTGGAATTGCGTTGGCTGATACCCCTGTGATGATAGTGAAGGGTACGTATTCCTGTTCCACAGAGAAATGAATATAGGGCCAAAAGGGTAAATACCCTGTGTGCAATAATGACAGTCGTGAAGTTCGGTAAATACACCTGTGATGATTGATAGTGAAAGGAGTGACCGCTCTTTGGCATTCACTCAAACTCCACTCTGTCATGATGAAGGTCTCAGATAGCCACCGTCGTGTAGGTATGATGAAATGCGAGGATAAAATAACCCCTGCTGAGAGCAGTGCTCTGCTATTGTCTTCAAGCCACCCCCAGAAAGTGGGATTTCTGGATGATTATAAAATAGATGTATTTTACTGTGTGTGTGAAATGATGTAGGGTGAGAAGTGTTGCGCGTTCATTCATTTTACGCTTTCATTGTATTATGCGCTAACTGTATGCGAGAAAGGAGATCGGGCAAGGGCTAATACCATTTTTGCCATTGTGTTAAGAAATAAAGATCGGAAGGTAGTCATATAGTTGCCCGCCTGGATTCATCGCAAACTGGAGAGTGTATAAGAGCGCGGTCGGGTCTATAAAGTATACTCCGGTTGGGTTATTATGTGGTAATGTCCAAAGCAATAACGCGAGTAAATGATTTCATATGGGCTGTAGGTTCATTTTGTCAGATTGTGGCACATCTTGCTGATTCTTGGAGGTCGGCCTGCTGTTCCGGTTAGATGTTTCTCAGTCTTGGTTGTTGTAGTTGAATGTAACGTGAATTTCGAATAAAAGTATGACGTCGTGCGTGCATAGTGAATTGCTATTGTTGTATCTATATGAAGCCAGGTGACAAAGGCTGAGTTAGTAATCCGTAGTGTGTATAGTTTCTGAATCTCAGTGAATACACAGGTTAAGATATCCCTGTGTGTCGTTAAGAGCGACCAGACTTGCGCGTCCAAAGGCGAGGGTTTGCGCACTCGAGCCGATATAAAACTATGTCTATTATGCTAACAAATCGCGGCCGGATCCTACTTCACATGATCAATGGGGCTGGTGCCGACGCCTGCCACTGATCCTGAGGTGTACCTCGTTCATCGTAAAGGAGGAAGAGGAACTACTACTACTACCCAGTTGCGATGAGGGATCAGTTCGCCAGACGGAACAGAGAGAACGTGGATTTCTGAGCTCTCCTAGCGCTCGCTTGTCCTGGGCGCACATCGAAGGACGCGTCGTTGCATAATTTCCGCCAATGACGGACTTACTAGGAGCCTTTATTCATCGCTTGCTAAGCGATAAAGAGTGCTCGCTTGAGTGGAGACGCACCTTTCGAAATAGATTTCATGACTGTGTTAAGTGTAGAACCTATTGACTGTAGGAACTTCCTGAGTAGCAAAGATTACTGGGACGTCATTTTTTATATAGTTTTATATCTTAAGTCGCCAAATGTTTTCGGTGTTGTCGTCTGTCAGGAGGACTTGAGATGGACTACTGAGAGTCAGGGGCCGATCGACCGCTTGGATAAAAGAGGAGAGTTAAGCGTTGTATAGCAGCGGTCTTCTGTCTAGCTCTAGAGAGGTTGTTAATGGTCATTGCGAACTGGCGTGTAGATGCCTTGAGGAGAAGTCTATGAGATCATGAGGTGATATGCGGTCAGGCCCAAGCGGATTAAAGTCGCTTAAGAGTTATAACCCAATGGGTAGAAGTTCGCATCTTAGACTGGCGCTACTTTGGGAAGGAGTGCAGTGAGTGGTGATGCGTGCGTGTAGATTTGGACAGATGGGTAAGACTATCCTGGGTTCCATGCGGATTGGAACATACGAATGTCATGTATCTGATCCGATCAAGAACTTGTGATAGATACGTAGGGGATGAGGCAGTGGTTAAAGGCTAAGATCTAGAGGTGAATAGATGCTATACTCCGGATGGTCTTTGTTTGGATAATGTCTTCGCAGATAAGGTATCGTCTCGGAGAGGACATGTGGTGTGTGTTTTGGATGTTGTTTGTCTTTCCACCACAAAGCATATCCTAAGATCTCTTCCCTTGCAATCTCACGAATCAGGTGATTGTTCCATGGGCTGAATTTATGATACAAACACACTATCCGTGCCACAATTCAACTTACCAAAAAAAGTTGAAAGACCACCGCATATTACCCAAAATAAGCCCGATTTACTGCTTGATATTATCCTATAATCATTACCATTTCATAATGAGTCAAACCATCCTAGTTGTTTGTGGTTCTCTCCGTCTCAGAGAATCTCAGTGGATAAATTGTAAAGGTTCATGGCAAGCATGATGGCTTAGAATAGGGCCCTTTCGCTACCTGCGTGTCCCTCATTCTACCTCCCTACTGTGTTTCCGTTTTGATTTCATTCTACCCTCCAGATTTCAGTTTATATACACACAAAACTGGACGGTATTCCACTTTACACAAGAGTTTAAGGAAAGTACGAACATATGAATTTTACTTAGCGTGCTCAAACTACTTCCACGCAATACCACAGGTATACCAGATGATCACTCCATCTGAGAAGAGACACGAAAATCCCAAAACTTTATCCGTTTGTTTGTTTGGGAGGTAGACAGCGGAGGCAGGCCTCGGCGCCACTGAGAGTGAGTGCGCGAAAGCGCGGGTTCTTTGCCAACACAATCAGCCCATCAAGGCAGAAACACTCAGATCGGGATGCTTCCGTCAATTTCCCTCGTACCCCCTGAATTCCTCCGCCAAATACAAACTCTTTCATTAGATCAACACCTAATTCCATCGCAAATTTTAAAAATTATACAAAGCCTACTTATCTTCGAAATTCGTTTCTCTTAAGGTCCAACCCATATCCCCTCAAATCGCTGCTTTGACTAAATCTAGCGCTTTAAAAAAACTTAAACTAATTTCTACTGGGCTAGTCTATTAGCATGCCCACAGGAAGGATATCGAGCAATGAACCCTCTGTCCACCCCATTAAACTAGCTCTCAAAGACATTGCCCCTTGAGTACAATTAGCGAGCGAAAAATAGCTCTGTGCTGCAGCGACCATCCAAATTTTACAACATCCGTAGCATTGCGCGGTACAAAATTCAATCTCGTCCCTTTGCTAGAGTTATTCCTGGAATACACACCGCCCGAACAAGTGTGACTGAGTGACGACATTGACAGGCTCAGAGACCAGGTTGTGGCCAAGAAACAATTGAACCTTCTTTCGACGGCAGTCTCTGCGGAGAATGAACAAGGCACGGTGGATGTTAATATGCATATAAGGTGATCACTACGGAATCATGTGATAATGTGTTGAGAAAAAGTAACGATCGCAGAACAGCAGCTTGGTGACACTCCTATAACCTAATCCCGTTGGACTTGGGTGATTATGAGGCTGTATACAGGCTCAGTCCTGAAGTAATAAGTGTTAATATACCCTTACGTGCAATCAACTCCAGTAGCCCTTATTGAGAGTCGAACGAGACACGAGATGTGCCATTTTGTTTAACACCGTCAAAGCTCCTCGAATCCCTTCTCGGGCAACACGCCGTGTCCGTAGTAGCAATGGTTGCTGCCCGAAAGCCCATGGGTAGTCTCACCTCTCTGAACCCGCAGGCAACGGCTATAGTCTCTATTCTCGCTGTGAGACAACGTACGGAGGAGGTCCGATTTCAGATAAAAGTTGCGAGCAAAACAGAAAGCTTCTGCCTGCCGTTGGGTGTCTTTACGCAGGACATAGACGCGAGCAAGGTTGTACAGTATGATTTCGATAGTAACTAAAAAAGTGCCACCTGTCGGCCATCCTGGTGTGTCGAATGGTTGTAACTGGAGTTCAAATTCAATAATGGAGAGATGCTTTCAGAGAAAGCTCCGAAATAAATAGTTGATCGAAGTCAACTATGCAGACACAAGCTACGCGAACTGCCAGAAGGATACACGATGCCGTAACTTTGTGCAAGTGCAGTGATTGTTCTCGTCGATCGCTGGTAGGTGTGTGAGTACAATCCATCCTAATACTAGACACTACCTACGTACTCCAACTATCTAGTTAGGCCACGGTGTCAGAGCACGATCAAGGCCAACGAACCACAGGTGACAACTGGACACTTTCTCTTCGTGATAGTTGGATTTGCGTTTATGATTCCGGCTTCTAATTTTATTTTGCTGCAAAATGGCGGGGCAGACTGTTCCACTCTTTGAACAGACTGATTAGGTTCCCCCGCTCTTCCCAAGAGGTCCCAAGAACTAGCTTGCGTCTTCGCAAAAAGATCCCGCATATGTCTAGGGCAACAGAATGCGCGGCGATGCGACGAGAATGTCACCCTCCAGGTGGCTGAGGTGGACGTTGCCGAAGTGGAACGGAGTTAATGACAAGATTGAAAATGAGTGCACAAGGATGGACTGGTGTACGAAGTCGTGGTAAGGCCATTGTGGCACAAAACAGACAGCAGCGCCCGGCGCGCTGAGTCTTCGAGGTTCAGTTTGTGGGAGTGGAAGTCTGCATTTGTGATTATAAAAATAAGATCGCATGCTGGCAGCAGACACCGCGTCCTGTCCTGCCTCTCATGGGGAATACTCGAATTCGATGATGTAGAGTCCCTCGCGTGATAAGCGCTCTGTGTGTAATATATCAGGTGTAGTCTTGTTGGAAGTAGAGAGCATGCTTATCGGAAAGGAAAGTTGTTGCCCTCAACACGGCCGGAACAAATACGTGTCTCGTCTGCTCGGCATCTTTTCCCAAAACCTTCGAAGCAGCGTAGCGCTACCGAGCCTTCTTCTAATGAGTGGCGCAGGATAGAGGAAGCACCAGTGGTTAAGTGCGCCACCAGCAAAAGTTGCAAAAGACTCAACAAGCTAAAGCGGCCAAGACAAACAACCCAAAAGCCAGTTGGGGAGAGACCTGCGGAAATATCTTCCCAAGAACGCCAAAAATCTCCCCACCCTCTTTTCGAAGCAGACTCCAGAGGAAATGTAGGTAGTGGAACGGTGCGCAGCATATGTTCGCCGTCGAAGAGGACAACCCCTCAGGTCAGATACCGAGAGGCATAGCCCGAAAACGCGGGAAGTTCCTCAGCGGCCTACCAAGGGGGGGTACAGAAGGTCTGCCCATCCACGACAAATAACGCAGCGTGTAGGGACGGGAAGGATGTGAGAGAGAGAAGAGCCGAGGTGTAGTTCTTGTATTTAGGCCCGTTACATTGGTCTCTTCCTACAAACGCCTCAGCCAACAACGTTATCAGAGAAGCCGAGCCACAAGGCTCGTTCACTGAGAGAGTGTGAATCGTGTATGACTTCGCGACCGCTGGGATATCAGCTTAAGCACAAGTCGCACGGTAGGGCACACCAGCTAGACGAACTGATCATATGTGATCAAAATGACTCGCTGTGCTCTCCGGTGGTGCTACTCATGATTGGATTCGAAGCGTTGCCTTTGCTGTGAGGGAAAGCGAAAGTCCTACGTTCAGGATTCTCACTTTCAGCGGTGTGATTTTGTGACAGAGGGATTTCTATGTGCGTCGAGGTTGACTCTGGCATGCGCTCGTGCGTTACGATGCTACTCTGCGCGTCAGAGGACAAACAAAATGCATTCATTACATGATTTAATGAAACATGTATACAATAACTCAGGTGTCATATGGGACCCGAGACAACCAATGTATTAAATAATTCTGCGTGTTCCATTCGTTCTGGATAGCTCGTGCTCGGTTTTTTACTCGATACGTAATTATAAGGGTGGATCTTAATGGTACACTCGTAGCCCTTGCTTAGATGCAGTCGATATATCTCTTGAAAATCTCCCCACTCGGTAAAGACTTCTGTACCAGTCATAGGCCCAGACACATACCAATTGGAATTCGCTGTGATTGGCGTATCAGGTTAGGTGTGGGGATATCGGATGTTCACCTCCCACCCCAGGCCGTCGCAACTCATGGAAGTCTTACTGTACCTCGCTCCAACCGCATTGCCCGCAACATGGAGTTTACTGTCGACCGGAGCAGGCTGCAAGTCGCTTAAGGAGCCGCTGTCCGTGACCGCTCTGTCATATCGACACTATACCCTTCGTCTTAGTGGTCTACCGTGGCCCAATGCTTGAAGGGCCAAATAAAGGCCGGCGCCACCATTTCTTTGGGTGTGTTGTATCAGGCAACAATGGCCGCAACAAAGAAAATTAAACATCCCATTTGGGCTTGCACAGGTCGTGACTTCCGGTCTTTATGCCCCAAACAGGCAACACAGTCGTGGGTGGTGGCAAATCAAGGCTCACGGACAAAGCGGCAGGGAGTCGGGTGTTGGTCTGGAGACGGAACGTAGCTTTGCGTGTCGGTCTGGAGGGAAGTAGCTTGGTTTGGTCTGGAGACGGAACGCAGCTTGGTGTTGTCTGGAGAGTCGGAAAGCAGCTTGGTGGGTTCTCTGGAGGCTGGAAGTCGAGCTTGTGTTGTGTTGGGTGGGAGAGGCGGAACGTATAGCTTGTGTGGTCTGGAGACGGAACGTAGTGTGGTTTGGTCTGGAGACGGAACGTACGCTTGTGTGTTTTGTGTGGTCTGGGGACGGGGCGAGTAGCTGGTGTTGGTCTGGAGGCCGAACGTAGCTTTGTTTGGTCTGAACTTGTGGTGGAGAGCGGAACGCAGCTTGGTTGGTTGGATCTGACGGAAGCATGGCTTAGCTTGGTGTTGGTCTGGAGGCGGAACGTAGCTTGGTGTTGGTTGGAGACGGAACGTAGTTGGTGTTGTTGGAGAGAAACGTAAGCTTGGTTTGGATACTGGAGACCGAAACGTAGTGTGTGTGTGGTGTGTGGTGCTGGGACCGGTAGTAGACCGTAGTAAGCGTTGGTTGGTGTATGTTTGGCTCTGCCGGAGCGTGCGTGTATAACGAGTTGAGAATTCGTTACGTTGTTGCGGTTCTGGCTTTTACATGGGGCGCGAATCGTATCTTTCTGCGATGCGTGCACGCTCTTGCGACGGTGCCATGTGTACTTTATAACTGCCGGGATAACACTTTGTTTCGTGGCTCTTCTGCGTAGTGGCGCATGTACCCCCTCCCGTCATTAGTATTTGAAGTGAATCCGGTCTGGAAACTGCGAATGGATATACGCAGCTTGTGGTTTCTCTCGTAGTCGTGGTTGAGCCGAACCATCAGCTTGCGGTTGTGTTATTCCGATGTCTTCCCTCGAGAGCAGCAAACCGCGGTGCGGGTTTGAGATAAATAGTGAGGGAGCCTTCTCGGTGTTTGGGTCTGGGGGGTGAACGGTTGAGCCTCGTTTAAGTTGTGCTTGGGTTCCGATTGGTCCTAGGGACGTCTCGGCGCCAAATTTGTGTGGTCTGGTAGCACACAGCTTGTGTTACAGCCGGGATCCTGGAGGTCGCTAGAGCGAACCCGGTCGACAGAGTCCGTTGAGGGTGTGCTGCGAGTGCGACACGCTAGCTTGGGTTTACATTTTGATCTGACTGGTAGGCAGAGGATGGCAAACCATTTGGTCACAGCAACAGCCGCGACCCAGAGACGCCGGTGCCGTTATCTCAGTATCCGACCCGGTGTTAATTTAAATTCCATTGTTAGAATTATAGTACTCTGATAAATATTAGAAAATATTGAGGTGGAGTTACTTTGACCGCCGCGCCCTAACCCTCTCACTGGACAGTAAAACGTCGAATGTGTCGCGAATTTAGTGTTCATCACCACAGCCGAGAGAATTCGTAAGTTTTTTGATTTTTGTTTTTTCTTTGTTTTCCTTTTTTTTTTACTGTAAGTTAACGTACCTTGCATTCTGACCCGTGTAGCCCATATTCAGTGAGCTCGTTTAGAATGCTGAAAAAGACTGTGTCCGGAAATCGAATGTCCTGCCCTGTGTCCATCGCGAGCAAAGCCACGACCGCCTGACAAGCAGCGAACGGCCGCAAGTAAAAAGGAAATTTATCACCTAAACGCGAAAACCACAATTATTCCGTGGGTATGTGTTCGTGCTTGCTGTTGAGAGCTGTGTGAGATGTTCCTAAGCTTGTGTGTCCCGGAAAGCCACACCATTGGATTCCTGGACGGTTGTCGAGCGCACCAGCGGCCAGAGGAAGGCAACTTGGATCTCCTTGCGGCGTCGTATTTCATAAAATGCGTTTCCGTCTAGCGGGTGGTCAATCCGTGCGCGTGCTCTTAAGCGCAACGTCCACTCAAAATCGCGGATAGCGGCGCGAGACTCCGCGTCGGGCATATCTTCACGCCTGCCTCCAAAAAAACTATGGCTGAACCTGCTGTCGGTTAATCCCACACCGACAGCCCCCTAGACAAGGTGAGGACGATCCCTAACCGGCCTCATTGTGACATATGTGCGCATGTTATTGACCGGTACCATGTAATTTAATCATAAACGCTTGTTTCGCAAGTCTAAGGCTTACCAAGCCGAAGGCCGGTCCTCAGTTAAACATAACATTCTCATGATCTTTCTTTACAACTTACAGCTACCGAGTCGTAGAGGAATTACAGTGAGCACCACTTTACAATAATACCTCCTCACTCACGACAGGTCGAGTCGAGCCACACGTTGCATGGGGAGGAGATATGATGCAAACGAGAGGGTAGAATGGTGGGCCGTTGACGTTGTTTTAGTTTGTGGTTTATCTTCTTCCCGGTTCCTCTTGATAGTCTAGGATCCATCAACGATTGCCCCGAAAGAGTCTGGTGAAACATCATGGTACTGTGGCAGTGTCGGTGCGCTGGAAATGGCCTCGGGGTTCCGCAGGTGCGATATGTGCTTGACCTCCGCTCCAGCCAGCGGAGTGTTTCCTGCGCATACAGCTAATTCACCTTTCAGACACCCCTCTAGTTACCCGCGTTCCATAGTGCAGCAGAGCTCAGCGCCCTGTAAGCGCTTTTGTAGGCAAGCGGAAAGCTTCCGGAAGCTTTATTGACTCTGCCGAGAATGCATCTTGCATCGTGTTCTGAGCTCCGTCCACAGGAACATCTCAGCAGTGACAATCGTGAAAGGTGGTGTCCTTGTTCGAACATCCAGGCGTGCCTCACGAACGTGCACTCACGATAATGCCAGCGATTCGTTTTCGTCCTTCCTTGTTTACAGCAGTAAAATGTGTTCGACGTAATTCCTGCACGACCTCAAGAAGTCACACAGAGTGACCACGCTAGAATCATTTTTATATACGTATAACTCCGAGCATGATTGCACTAACTTACACATTCGCAACTCGTTACTCTCGAAATGCGTTTTGTGTTATGTGTATCATCTCCTGTTCTCAATAATGGGACGTGGAAACATCTGTTCGGTGGAAGGAAATAGTTAAGCTTGATGGAAATCGCTCCCATCTATGATTATGTGTGTTTTTTTTAAATATAGTAGATGGAAATTAAGATTCAAGTATGTGGGAAGCAGCGATTTGCACTCGAATGATAAACAGGACAGTGGAGTATATTTATCTTTAAAACCATCCTATATGTCTCCCTACTAGAGACGTGCTCCAGTAGGGGGGAATGCTAGCGGCCGCCAGGTCTGTGCTCTGTCCATCGCGGTATTCACTCCCATCTCATTTATTCTCACGTAGTCTCTCATTGTTATCTTAGAATATGACACAAGCTGACGACCGAGTTTCTTCACAAATCATAATTTTCCATCCGACGCCATGGTGACACAATAGCTCGATTCAGGATAGGAGGCTAGTTAGAGGACCGTTAGCGTGAGTGAGAAGGGTCGGTGCGCGCGCTCATTCAACGTCAGGTCCTTCCTATGAACTCCCGCCATTGTGCCAAGTATATCTCCGATAGACGGCCTCGCTCCGCGTCCCGCCGGACTATTGTTGATGGATCGATGATTGATTGCTATGGTAGGAGTCGTAGGACCGTCCGCACACGGATAAATTCCGTGAGGCGCGATGCAGCGAAGATTTCAACGGTTTCGATTTGTCTTTATCACCGACCTCGCGTGTGCACTGATGATGTGGTGGAGCCGCGCGCGAAAGACTGCGTCACACTGGTTTGTGACGAAGGTGCGCTAGACACAATTGATCACGTCGACATCGCGGAAAACCCATGAGGTGTATTCCTTCCGGGTTTGACTCCAGGTGGTGTTCCTTCCCCGTCACCTTTGAGCTCGGTTAAACTCAACTAATTAATCACGTTAGTTGTTAAATATTACGCGTAAATTCCGAGAGCAACCCCAAGTGCCCTCAATGCTCCCGCGTTTCCAAGTACCCCAACGCCGAATTACGCTCTGTATGATTCCCAGCGCCGGAATGCAACTCTTTTCCCGGACCTTCTATCTGCGGCACTGCAGTCGCCCAGAGTATGCCTACTCGCCAAGGGAACCACAACCTACGGCCTAGAGCATTTACATGAAGGAATCTTCGTATTGAGAGTAAGCCAGAAGTCACCATCTCGGCTTAACTACTCGCGCATAACGGGATCTTCTGGCGGGAGCCTATGCTGGTACCTACCGATCGCCAGAGAGACAGACTCTAAAAACACGAAGGCCTCTTCTGAGTTTGTCAAACAAATTGGAAACCATAACCATAACTTATTTTTACTTTACAATTCAAGGCGTGATGGATATGCCCGAGTTATGATGGGTGAGCAAGTATCTCGTTATGATAGATTTGTGAGTGTGTCAAAAGGGTGTGCGTGTGCAAAGGCTTAGAGATTAGGTGGTAAGCGGTTGTTGTGCTCTGAGAAAATAAACAAGCAAGCCCTTATGAATAAAGGCCGGTCTCACGTCACGAGCCATTACCGTAACGGGGCGCGAAAAAATGAGATAAAAAAAATAAAGACAAATCCTCTCTGCAGGCCATTAACTAAAATCAAATACTAAGAACAACGCGCATTCTAGGTTATCATCACACACACAAACTGCACTGCCACATCTATAATATCAAGACACAATCCAGTATTAATCCGTTGGTGATGTATATGTATGCCGCAAATGGGGAAGTCAAGGGTAGCTGATGGGAGGAGTGGAGGGTGTGAGGTTCTAGCTGTCGGTGCTGCTAGTCACCTTACTCGATGGTATAATTTGATACCGCTGGAACCTGCTGAATGCGAAGGCCGTCCAACCACCTGAGATACATTTTGAAAGTGTTCTCTGTGGGTAAGTTTTCCCTTGTTTGAACTACTTCGAGCCTCCCCACATTCCGTTTCCTATATACAATGCTTTACGCAGCACATTTACAAAGAGAAATTCTCTCTGGCTTCGTAACCAATGCTTGGTTGCCTCGTTGGAGAGTCCCAAGTAGGGGCTGTCGCTGGGAAGGATGGTGGCTTTATCAGTATGAGCAGTATGAGTGGTGAGTCCAGAATCGATCACGGTGGTTACGGTCTGATATATCGCTAGTAGGCTGGTAACCAAAGAGCCTGTCCTCAGTGAGTCTTTGAAGAAAATATTGGTGGATGTATGAGAGCTAATCCCAGCAAAAGTCGTCAAATCACGTCAACAAATGGTGATATAGTCCCTGAGTCCTCTGCGGGACGTTACCACACCTCACGGAATACCTTCGCCTGGCATGAATACTGCACCCGAGTTATTAGAAAACGGAACGCCCACTTGCGGCCATTTGCACACTCGCATCCCGCCCACATGGCGTAGGTTGCCTTCTCGTCGTTAAATGGCTGTGCCTCTGCGTGCGTGCGTTATTATGGATCGCTCTCTGCTCTTGAATTCGAGACCGTTCTCGCATGTCGGAGCCGGGTGGAGTCGGTGCTGGTGCTGTTTCCTGGTAAAGGAGTAAGAGGGTCTCGAAAGAGGCCGCGAACGTCATCGCTCAGAAATTTACATCTTCGTGAGTCATGTCCCAGAATCACTACTAACAGAGACTATTATTCTTGTACTGGCCCTTTGTCCTATATCAGATCCCGGCGCTGGGAGTCGTTCGCTATCTAGATGGTCCTTATCGAGGAACCCAGCATGAGTCTGGACCGGATGTTCATGTGCTCGGAAAATGTTCTGCTCTCGCCGTGAGCCATTACCTACACGGACATTGCCAAGCGGAAGTACCGTCACGCCATGGACGTCGGTCTGTACGTCTGAAGCCCAGGGTCATGACACTCTACGGGTTTCGGTGGTTAATATCTGGGGGTGGTGTTCGTCATCAGCTCAACAAAAACGGCTCTTTTCAGACCAACAACTCGTTCATGAAGGAGCTTCAGGTGTCTTGAACTTTGTATTGTGTTGTATGTGATCGTGGGGTTTCATTATTGCTGTTCTGGTTTTTCACGGTGTGGATGGTTATGTATAATTCATGATTTGCGTTCCATTGTAACGGTAGCTGATGGGTAGCGCTTTGTAAGATGCTTCGATAACCGAGGGGATTGCAACCCATGAAGTAACGAATACATTTAATGTTCATCAAGGTTCCACTTTCTACTATATCTAGCATTATGACCTGAAATGTCTGTCACGAGTGAACGCACCCTCACATCATCGAGCGTGAGCGTGATCCTTGGCACCAGACAACGAAGTTAAAGTCGAAACTCCATGTAAGAAACGTCTGATGGCTCTTAAAGGAGCCCGTTGGGGGAGTGTGCGAGAAACCCACGTGTGCGAGTCCGAGCAGCTCAGCTTGGATGCCGGCTTGTACTGGTCAACGGCCTTCGTTACCTTCCCGAATCAGCTTCAGCAACGAGGGAGGGTGGCAGGCAAGGCAGACGGTTTGCTGGAGCATCAATTTCGATTTCATTGACGGTCTCATACAAATATTTTGCAGATGAATAACTGAAGGAGGAGGATAATTGGACCATACTCTGCTGCAGAGCGTTGGTGCTGCTTAAACATCTCGCGTTGGCTGATTGGCCACAATCCTGGAGGTCGCCACTCCGACGACTAGTATACCAGCGAGCTGGCCTCATTTTGCTACCTCAGGAAGGGATTGACAGGCGCGAGTAACCCCGCTGTGCATTAATCAGCGCCGACGGGGCTTAACTCAGGACCCTAGATCCCAAGTGGCCACGCCGAACCACTGAGCCAACACCAGGCTGGCACGTCAGCCTGTCAATCCTTCCGAGGTGGCGAATGGAAGTACAGTCCTCCTAGTGTGATGTACTGGGTTAGAGGGACTGCAATCCGAGCGACGAACAGTCGCGCTTTCCAAGAAATGAGAGAACGCTACCCGGCAGATAAGCTGCCATACCACCCACACCATCCATAAGAAATTGGAATAACTAAGCTGTTTTCATGCCCTTTTCTTACATTATTGCGTGTGTACCTAATTGTAAGTATAGTCTGAGTTGCGTTAAAAATTATACCAGTATGTCTATTGCCAATCAAACTATATCCGAAGAAGGATATCATAAAAATGTGGCGCAAAAAAGACTGGATAACTTGGTAGTGAGAAATACTGATTCAATGAAATAACAACTATATAAATAAAATCATCATAAAATAAATATCCAAAATTTGCAACGTCTTTAAAGGCTGTACGTGGCTCAATGCTTTTCAGCTAATTCGTTTTCAAATATCAATTAGATACTATTTTGAGCAGCACGTTGCGCTGGGTATAACAATTGCACCGAGTTTGAAATGTCCCGGTGTTCTACATCTCCCGTGTCCCCCCCCCCACGGCGCCTCAAAGAGCGGGCCGTTCGGTACCGTAAGGATGGCGTAGCGTAACTAGAGGAAAATGCGGACAATTGAGGAAATACCGAGGATTTCAATGGAAATTTTGTGAATCCATGTGTTATATATGTGAAACCATTGAATTTATTGCTTGACGGGAGAAAACAGAGAAATGCTGCCCTCTCATGGTACGACGAAAGGAAGACGTTCATTTCCGGCCACCATCGCATTTCGCGCCGAAGACGTCAATTTCGCCCAAATGGCATTGTCGCGCCGAACTGCCGAACGGCTGAAGCTAGTTCTTTCTTTGCCATCATTCTCTTTAATATTAGCCATAACAAGAAATTTCGTCATGGGCATTAGTAGTTGAATGTTACTCACAATTTATGGCAGCATATTTGGTGCAAGTGCATAAGTGGTTCTTTCAACCTAGGACGTCTTGAATTATTTTCATTAACTTTGTACTGACATTCAAATATGCAAAATTAATAGGCTTAAATTAAGAAGTGTGTTCGATCTATTTTTATATAATAACAATGATTAAATAATATTAGTGTAGGTGTGAACCACTATGTTGCATGTTTCTCAAAATATTTTGATCTCTTGCTTTCATCTTTTCATCGCAAAGCTTACATATTTACTGCATCATTTGTTTGTCTCTACATTACTTTATGGTTTTTTTTCCCTCATTTCTTTTGCCGGCCCCCGGCCAACGCTGTATCGAACGATTTCATTCCTTCGTTATATATAAAGGTGCTTATCCACAATAGTACAAGATTTTACATTTCAAATATTAAGGATGCTTTAATTGTTTTTTCAACTGAAAAAGCATAAGATTGCAGGATTTAACATTTACTGTCTCATTTGCTTCACCACACGCCGCGTGTATTGAAGGATTCCTTGGTGTAAATATCATACACATTAAAATGTTTTGAGGGGTTAATCTGAAATCGTAGGGGGATGGATGACAATCCACGATTAAGCTACTCCGCCGGGCGCGGTACTTTGAAATCTTTACACCTGCATCAAAGGAGAATCTGTCGTCGAGGTATACGGAGAGGAACAATTCTATTCCGAGACCAGAATCATCACGATGTTCAAACAACTTTCATCGCCCAACCTCCGTGGAGTCAATCAGCCCCTTTGGCTTCCAGCGACCACTTCCCAGCTCCGGTCTCCGACGGTTTATCCCTGATTGTTGTAGGGAAGGTTCTCGGTGGGCTTGACAAAGACCCTTTTGGGAGAAGAGAGCGGGAGTGAGTTAGGTAAGGAACCCACGTCCACATGGAGCGTGGTTCATGTGAAGATACACGTTCAGCGCGGTAACGTGGATACTCGTGAAGGTGGACCGTGGGATGAACATAATTGTAGTTGATACGTCACTGTGCGTTTACAATCCGCCTCGGTTATCGAGCATCTTACAAAGCCGCTAGCCCACCGACTAGCCTGTTACATGTAAGCGGAACATGATTAATTATAACCATGCGACGTCGTGTTGAAAAACCGAGGCCGAACAGGCAATGAATAACCGCCACGATGACATGACAGCACAATACAGAAGCTTCAAGACTCCTGAAGGCTCCTTCGATGGAACCGGAGGTGGGTTGGCTCTGGAAAAGGGCGGTTGTTGTAGCTGATGACGGAACGACCACCCAGGATGGTTTAGAGCCAGCCGAAACCGGGTAGAGTGTACGACCCTGACGTTCGAGAGGCGGTACACACGTCGCGATGGGCGAGTTGACGTCTTACGCTTGGCATGCTCCGTGTAGTAAGGAGTCACGGAGAACATTTCCCAGGAAAACACCTTTGAAAACTCCACGCGGTTATCCTGCGTAGATGAGATCCGAGAGTACGTTTACACTCCCCAAGACGGGCAAGACGACGGATAGCCGGCTTTGTGATCCCTGGATAATTATCACGGAGAACGTGGCGATGAGTTTCGCGCTCCTTTTCGCGAGGACCCTTTTCCTCCTTTACCCGCGTCCTGAACATGGCAGAGAACGTTTCAATTCAAAGCCCGGAATGAGATCAAAACAAACGAACCTTCATGGTGTTTATATGTGAGAGCGAGTGTTCTATTGGGTGGAGAGCTCGATGATCACCATTTCATCTTTGACCCTTTACACTCTTGCCTCCTACAGTTTATTATTTTCTTACAAGAGGAGAAGGCTTATGGCGATTTTAGAATTACGGTACACCTTCAATGCATTCTCGTGAATGGGCCATTGTTGCTATACATTGGGCCACGTAGACCAAAGACCCTTTGTTTACAGACCCTCCAGGCCTTAGACTCAGCTCGTGTAAAGTAAACATTGCAAAGTAAACTCGTGTAAAGTAAACTTCATCAGCTCGTGTAAAGTAAACTTCCTCCATTGTAAAGTAAACAATCACAAAGGATTCCAATTTGTATGTGTCTGACCTATGATCTGTAAGAAGTTTTGATGGACTTTAAATATTGCTAATTACTAAGCAATCCGAGTAATTACTAATTTATTAATTACGTACTAGTAAAGAGCAC